>RXPK01000280.1:1677339-1916666 GCA_004143645.1 Protaetia brevitarsis | reverse complement strand
GGTGTCACACCATCTGTGTGTACTGTTGACGTTCGCCCCTCTTTCTAGAAGTAAGATGATGCAGTCTAGATTTTCCCACTCGATTCCAAGCAAACATAAGCGGGTGTTTCTACCATCTGCTGACATACTGTTGACGTTCGCTCCTCTTTCCAGCAGTAAGCTGATACGGTCTAAATTCTTCCACTTGCATTCCAAAGCAAACATAAGCGGTGTTCTACCATGTGATGTCGTACTGTCAACGTTCGCCCCTCTTTCTAGCAGTAAGCTGATACAGTCAAAATTCTTCCACTTGCATTCCAAAGCAAACATAAGCGGTGTTCTACCATATGAAGTTCGTACTGTTAACGTTCGCCCCTCTTTCTAGCAGTAAGCTGATACAGTCTAAATTCCTCCACTTGCATTCCAAAGCAAATATAAGCGGTGTTGTACCATATGAAGTCGTACTGTTAACGTTCGCCCCTCTTTCTAGCAGTAAGCTGATACAGTCTAAATTCTTCCACTTGCATTCCAAAGCAAACATAAGCGGTGTCATACCATGTGTTGTCTTACTGTTGACGTTCGCCCCTCTTTCTAGCAGTAAGCTGATACAGTCTAAATTCTTCCACTTGCATTCCAAAGCAAACATAAGCGGTGTCATACCATGTGTTGTCTTACTGTTGACGTTCGCCCCTCTTTCTAGCAGTAAGCTGATACAGTCTAAATTCTTCCACTTGCGTTCCAAAGCAAACATAAGCGGTGTTCTACCATATGATGTCGTACTGTTAACGTTCGCTCCTCTTTCTAGCAGTAAGCTGATACAATCTAAATTCTTCAACTTGCATTCCAAAGCAAACATAAGCGGTGTTCTACCACATGTTGTCGTACTGTTGACGTTCGCCTCTCTTTCTAGCAGTAAGCTGATACAGTCTAAATTTTCCCACTTGGATTCCAAAGCAAACATAAGCGGTGTCTTATCATCTGCTGTCGTACTGTTGACGTTCGCCCCTCTTTCTAGCAGTAAGCTGATGCATTCTAAATTTTACACTGGGATCCCAAAGCAAACATAAGCGGTGTCTTATCATCTGCTGTCGTACTGTTGACGTTCGCCCCTCTTTCTAGCAGTAAGCTGATGCATTCTAAATTTTTACACTGGGATTCCAAAGCAAACATAAGCGGTGTTTTACGATCTGTTGTCGTACTGTTGACGTTCGCCCCTCTTTCTAGCAGTAAGTTGATGCAGTCTAAATTCTTCCACTCGCATTCCAAAGCAAATATAAGCGGTGTTTTACGATCTGTTGTCCTACTATTGACTTTCGCCCCTCTTTCTAGCAGTAAGCTGATACAGTCTAAATTCTTCCACTCGCATTCCAAAGCAAACATAAGCGGTGTCTTATCATCTGCTGTCGTACTGTTGATGTTCGCCCCTCTTTCTAGCAGTAAGCTGATACAGTCTAAATTCTTCCACTTAGATTCCAAAGCAAACATAAGCGGTGTTTTACGATCAGTTGTCGTACTGTTGACTTTCGCCCCTCTTTCTAGCAGTAAGTTGATGCAGTCTAAATTCTTCCACTGGGATTCCAAAGCAAACATAAGCGGTGTCTTATCATCTGCTGTCGTACTGTTGACGTTCGCTCCTCTTTCTAGCAGTAAGCTGATACAATCTAAATTCTTCAACTTGCATTCCAAAGCAAACATAAGCGGTGTTCTACCATCTGTTGTCGTACTGTTGACGTTCGCCCCTCTTTCTAGCAGTAAGCTGATACAGTCTAAATTCTTCCACTTGCATTCCAAAGCAAACATAAGCGGTGTTCTACCACATGTTGTCGTACTGTTGACGTTCGCCTCTCTTTCTAGCAGTAAGCTGATACAGTCTAAATTTTCCCACTCGGATTCCAAAGCAAACATAAGCGGTGTTTTACGATCTGTTGTCGTACTGTTGACGTTCGCCCCTCTTTCTAGCAGTAAGCTGATACAATCTAAATTCTTCAACTTGCATTCCAAAGCAAACATAAGCGGTGTTCTACCATCTGTTGTCGTACTGTTGACGTTCGCCCCTCTTTCTAGCAGTAAGCTGATACAGTCTAAATTCTTCCACTTGCATTCCAAAGCAAACATAAGCGGTGTTCTACCACATGTTGTCGTACTGTTGACGTTCGCCTCTCTTTCTAGCAGTAAGCTGATACAGTCTAAATTTTCCACTCGGATTCCAAAGCAAACATAAGCGGTGTTTTACGATCTGTTGTCGTACTGTTGACGTTCGCCCCTCTTTCTAGCAGTAAGCTGATGACAAGTCTAAATTCTTCCACTTGCATTCCAAAGCAAACATAAGCGGTGTTCTACCACATGTTGTCGTACTGTTGACGTTCGCCTCTCTTTTAGCAGTAAGCTGATACAGTCTAAATTTTTCCACTCGGATTCCAAAGCAAACATAAGCGGTGTTTTACGATCTGTTGTCGTACTGTTGACGTTCGCCCCTCTTTCTAGCAGTAAGCTGATACAGTCTAAATTCTTCCACTTGCATTCCAAAGCAAACATAAGCGGTGTCTTATCATCTGCTGTCGTACTGTTGATGTTCGCCCCTCTTTCTAGCAGTAAGCTGATGCAGTCGAAATTTTCCCACTCGGATTCCAAAGCAAACATAAGCGGTCTCTTACCATCTGTTCTCGTACTGTTGACGTTCGCCCCTCTTTCTAGCAGTAAGTTGATGCAGTCTAAATTCTTCCACTTGCATTCCAAAGCAAACATAAGCGGTGTTCTACCACATGTTGTCGTACTGTTGACGATCGCCCATCTTTCTAGCAGTAAGCTGATGCAGTCCAAATTTTCACACTCGGATTCCAAAGCAAACATCAGCGGTGTCTTGCCATCTGCTGTCAAACTGTTGACGTTCGCCCCTCTTTCTAGCAGTAAGCTGATGCAGTCCAAATTTTTCCACTCGGATTCCAAAGCAAACATAAGCGGTGTCTTATCATCTGCTGTCGTACTGTTGACTTTCGCCCCTCTTTCTAGCAGTAAGCTGATGCAGTCCAAATTTTCCCACTCGGATTCCAAAGCAAACATCAGCGGTGTCTTATCATCTGCTGTCGTACTGTTGACTTTCGCCCCTCTTTCTAGCAGTAAGTTGATGCAGTCTAAATCTTCCCACTCGAATTCCAAAGCAAACATAAGCGGTGTCTTGTCATCTGCTGTCATACTGTTGACGTTCGCCCCTCTTTCTAGCAGTAAGCTGATGCAGTCCAAATTTTTCCACTGGGATTCCAAAGCAAACATAAGCGGTGTCTTATCATCTGCTGTCGTACTGTTGACTTTCGCCCCTCTTTCTAGCAGTAAGCTGATGCAGTCCAAATTTTCCCACTCGGATTCCAAAGCAAACATCAGCGGTGTCTTGCCATCTGCTGTCAAACTGTTGACGTTCGCCCCTCTTTCTAGCAGTAAGCTGATGCAGTCCAAATTTTTCCACTCGGATTCCAAAGCAAACATAAGCGGTGTCTTATCATCTGCTGTCGTACTGTTGACGTTCGCCCCTCTTTCTAGCAGTAAGTTGATGCAGTCTAAATTCTTCCACCGGGATTCCAAAGCAAACATAAGCGGTGTTGTACCATATGATGTCGACTTGTTGACGTTCGCCCCTCTTTCTAGCAGTAAGCTGATACAGTCTAAATTCTTCCACCGGGATTCCAAAGCAAACATAAGCGGTGTCTTATCATCTGCTGTCGTACTGTTGACTTTCGCCCCTCTTTCTAGCAGTAAGCTGATGCAGTCTAAATTTTCCCACTCGGATTTCAAAGCAAACATAAGCGGTGTCTTATCATCTGCTGTCGTACTGTTGACTTTCGCCCCTCTTTCTAGTAGTAATTTAACGCAATTTAAATTCCTCCCTTTGGATTCCAAAGCGAAAATGAGCGGTGTTTTACCATCTGTGGTCGTGCTGTTGACGTTCGCCCCTCTTTCTAGCAGTAAGCTGATGCAGTCTAAATTTTCCCACTCGGATTTCAAAGCAAACATAAGCGGTGTCTTATCATCTGCTGTCGTACTGTTGACTTTCGCCCCTCTTTCTAGTAGTAATTTAACGCAATTTAAATTCCTCCCTTTGGATTTCAAAGCGAAAATGAGCGGTGTTTTACCATCTGTGGTCGTGCTGTTGACGTTCGCCCCTCTTTCTAGCAGTAAGCTGATGCAGTTCAAATTTTCCCACTCGGATTCCAAAGCAAACATAAGCGGTGTCTTACCATCTGTTGTCGTACTGTTGATGTTCGCCCCTCTTTCTAGCAGTAACTTAATGCAGTCTAAATTTTTCCGCCCGGATCCCAAAGCAAACATAAGCGGTGTTCTACCATCTGTTGTCGTACTCTTGACTTTCGCCCCTCTTTCTAGCAGTAAGTTGATGCAGTCTAAATTTTCCACTTGGATTCCAAAGCAAACATAAGCGGTGTTTTACGATCTGTTGTCCTACTATTGACTTTCGCCCCGCTTTCTAGCAGTAAGTTGATGCAAGTCTAAATTTTCCCCTCGGATTCCAAAGCAAACATAAGCGGTGTTCTACCATCTGTTGTCGTACTCTTGACTTTCGCCCCTCTTTCTAGCAGTAAGTTGATGCAGTCTAAATTTTCCACTTGGATTCCAAGCAAACATAAGCGGTGTTTTACGATCTGTTGTCCTACTGTTGACTTCCGCCCCTCTTTCTAGCAGTAAGTTGATGCAGTCTAAATTTTTCCACCTGCATTTCAAGGCAAACATAAGCGGTGTTTTACCATGTGTTGTCCTACTGTTGACGTTCGCCCCTCTTTCTAGCAGTAAGTTAATGCAGTCTAAACTTTCCCACGTATATTCTAAAGCAAACATAAGCGGTGTTTTACTATTTGCACTTGAGCTTTCTACGTTAATACCTCTCTGTATTAGTAACTTTATGATTTGCGTGTTCTTGACTTCTACTGCGCGCATAAGGGCTGTCATTTTCCTGCCTGAATAAAGATTGTCAGCAGCTCTTGAAATCATGGTGTCATCAAATTCACCTAACTCGTGTACATTAATACCTCTATCTAGTAATAACTTGGCGAGTCTGAAGAAATAATCCTGCGAAACAATAGTGTGTAGCGGTAGTTCACTATAAATATAGAAATATTCATGGCAAGTATATTTATTGCACATCAGTAGTAGATGAAAGTTTAGTGGTTCAAGACTACATTTTTTTATAAATAATTCCGCAGTATCTATATTTCCCGATTGGATGGCCACCATAGTGGGGGTCACTCCCATTTTATTCTGGATATCAATCTGGGAATCATTTGCTAATAATAATTTCGTCATATCCGTTCCGACTTCGGGTGGATTGATAAGGCTGTAAATAGTGGTATACATCCAAAGTTATCAGTAGCATTTGTGTAGTACTGGAGATTAATCAAGTTTCTTACTGCCTCCACATTCCCATAGATACAAGCAACGTGTAAGGGCGTAAACCCATTGATCTTGCTTATATTTAACACATCTGTTTCTAATGCTTGACATTCGTGATGCTTGGAAGCTTGAGATAAGCCATTAAACAGGATATCTTCAATGAACAACAAATTGCGGATCATGTTGATTTTATAAATCCTTAAAGCATTCATATATAGAGACTCTATCTTAAGATCGCGGAGAATACATAATTCGACGCCCATGTATATTTTTTGTGTTATACAATTTAAATACGCCTCTATTAGAACCATTGATGATTTATGAAATTTTTCTAAACTTATTAGATTTCCACAGTTTAAATGTTGTACCCAGTCCCACTGCATAAGAAAATCAGAACTGGTGTAATTCACTTTAAGTTCGCACATATTGTCAATGATACATTCAATACGATCAGCGTATTTATATATATCAAAATTGTAATATGCAGCGGCAACATGCAATGCCGTTCTGCCTAGTTCATCAGTCTTTTCTAAATGTGAGCGATCTTTGGCATACACTTTTACTTGTTCATAATCTATGTCTAAGACAGCTTTATGTAACACTAAATGCTCACAAAGTATATCTAAAACGTGCAGTTTTTTCTGTTTTAACAGCTCTTCATAAATTACTTTGGCGACACTTTTTGTTTTATTCTTAATTAGCCAATCTGCGGTCAGATACTCTGCAAAGGTTTCATGTACAAATGTAGGGTAAGAGTTTTCGTCTACAGATAGAACTAAGCCTAATTTCAGTTGAAGAAAGAGTTCTTCTTCATGCTTCCATTGAAACAAATGTTTCACTGCATCCACACCAAGTATCCTCATAAGTGCCAATTTCTGATGGAGCTTTTGAACACACTTTAATTCGCGTTCTTTACTACATACCAGATTATTAGGAAACTGTCTTTCGAAGTATTGGTCTAGCTTTATTCGAACTATCTTCTCGAATATAGCTAATTTACTAATGTGCTCCAGATCTTCATTATTTTCAGAAATTATCTTTATGAACGTTAAGTACAGAGGATTCTGTAAGAATTCAACTGGAATCTTCGTTAGCCTTTCTTCGCTAAGATTGCTACTTTTAATGTATTTTTTCTGATCATCGGCTCGTAAAATATCCACCTTAAAATATTAGCCTCGAAGTTTTCCATGACAATGTAATTTGCAATTAATCTTGAAGCAATAATAATTTGAATATTGTTCGCGGCCAAATTACGTATGAAATCTAATGTGTCTTCTTTGCGATCCGGCAATACTTCATCGAATGAATCCAAAAGAATCAATAAACTTTCCTTCCTTTTGCATAATTCATAGAGAAACTTGCTATATCGTAAGTTTTTGAGTTCATTAAGAAGGAAATTTAATGCATAATTAGGCTCCGATGGTTTGTGTTTTCTTTCCACCTTATAATCAGCCAGATTATAAAAGAGGATATACTTCTCCATGCTGTGATTTTTAAATAATGATTGGAGCAGGGACGACTTTCCTATGCCGGGTTCTCCAGTGACTAAGGTAATTCCGTCCGTGATTTCCGCCAAAAAGTTTTCTTCCGGAATTTCTCGCCCACTGAATGAAATGTGATCACTTAAACCTTTCCAATCACTGTATCTGCATAACTGCATACCAGTGTCGTCAACCCGAATATGAAGTAAGGGACGTTTGAATGTTGACGCCTTTTCCCAGTATCTATTTATATCCTCATATCCAATATCGATAAGAACGTTTTTGTTCGATAACTGTTGCACCTTTTCTTCAATTTTGTCCAGTAATATTTTCACCACATTTGTTTTTATATTTTCATCTAAATAACTTAAGTCCCCGGAAAAGAAGCAGATGCCTTTTGTTTGCGAATCAAAAAGCGATTTTAATACTACAGCACTGCGTAAAAATCGAGAAATATAATTTTGCTGAACGTTTTGTAAGCTGCACCCCAGGATCGGTACAATGTTATCCTCAAGATTATACACACTTTCTCCAAATTGGTCTACAAAGAAATCTCTTAATAGAGATTTGTTTCCTTCAATCAAACTGAAATGTTCAATTTCCGATGAAGTACCGCAGAGATAAATTTCTTTGCTAAATTTGCAATTCTGCTTTATCTTTTCACGACACTCGACAATTTTTTCTGGCCTGCACCGTATTGCAATGTTCTCTGTTCCTCTATTAATACCATCTATATCGTATTCTACGGAAGAATTCCGATCTTCTATTAAGAATATCATGTTGTCATGATGATCGCCATCTACATAATCTTTACTTAAATACGCTGTCCTAGCTTTCATCAAGTGAAGGATGTGAGAACATGATAAAGTCGTAGTTAATGGTTCATGATAGTTTATAATGGTATATAGCGTTATCGGCTCCCTGCCTTGAAGAGATACCGAAATGCTCTGCAGAAGTTCATCTCTCACTTCAAGACATTTAATATCGCTTATGTGGGTAAACGTTCTGAGGTGATACTCCTCACATTCTTTGCGTTTGTTGACTAAATTATCCGTTATTATAATGTAATTTTTATTAAGATGAGCGTAATCTTTCAACGCAGGAAGGTCGTCATCGCTTCTTAGGATAAGTGGTAATTCACCACTTTTCCACAATTCTATAATTAATGATTTCAGTGTGTTTGGTGGGTCAATCCAGTGTCTGGTTTTCGCCGAGTCCTTCGCTATGAAAAGTTGGTTGAATTCGTTGATGACGGTAGAATTAGAATCTAAAGCATTTGTCCTGTGGTCCTTCCAATCAATCGTATTATTAAGGAGACCATTCAGCATTTGTGCCAAGCATCCAAATAAGCTCTCTTCTATCTTAGGTTCAGCTTTCACAATCGTGACATTGTGTAATAGAGTTAGTTTATTCCATATTACAATTGGTGAATCGTTAAGTTGAATAATATTTGGGGAGGCACAATATTATCACCGAGACGGATCCTTAACAGTTCGGACTCGAATATAGTTTTGCATAGCCCATTCAATTGCAGTTCTTTGTTAGTAACAAAATGATCTACAAAATACCGGATATCCTTCGTATCATTTATTTTACATATTTTTTTCATCTCGTCGTCTACTGCTTCGTTATTAGGTTGGTCGAAATACAAGTAAAATTGGTCCAGAAATGTTTGCTCTATTTCAGTTGTGGGTCTATTGCACGTTAATTTGTAACAGCCTTGGAAAGAAAGTGCCGGTAATTTAGAATCATTAGCGGAATTATGCCCAATAGTTTTATAACCTTTTGTAATCCTTTGCGGTTGCTTAATGCAAAAATAGTAAAATATAATGTTATTAACAGACATGCCGCTCATTGCTGCTTTGAATTGTTCGCCGTTAGACATTTTGCTGTACCCGTCTAGATATTTACCCACATCGAAATATTTTTCACCCTTATTGATGTGTTTTACTTGTATAGCATAAGCGTGAGTCGTATTATCTCCTTTGAACACTACTTTAGCGACAATATCGTCAAACGGATGAAATTCTGTTAAGTTGGTGAATATGTGATAGTCTTCTACTCGAGGATCGATAGCAAGCTTTGCAGCAACCAAAGTAGCAACTGCAACTTCATATCTGCCTCCTACATCAGGTGGTGGGATGAAGGTAAGTCGTGGTTTCTTAGACGGAGGCTCTCCCACTTCCGACATGGTCAGCACCTAGTAACAATTACAATTAATCAACATTAAATGTTCAGCTAGAATTTCCACGGAATTTTCGTTAAAACCGATAGTCGGATTTCAACGCTAAAAATCTAGGTTGTTGCTTAATGTGTTGTGTGTATCGGCACCAGTGCCAAAAAGCAAATGGAAGGCATAATGTGAATACATGTCGATGTGTATTTGTTTAGAATTAAACCGACGTGTT
The DNA here is from genome assembly GCA_004143645.1 of Protaetia brevitarsis. NCBI lineage: Eukaryota > Metazoa > Arthropoda > Insecta > Coleoptera > Scarabaeidae > Protaetia > Protaetia brevitarsis. The sequence continues at coordinate 1,907,404 of RXPK01000280.1, read as the reverse complement.
TCGCCTTTAAATAAAAGCTGCTTGAGTTATTTTTAATATGCTATTCTGTTATCCCACAATCTTTTAAAACGTTTACCTTATAAGGATTCATTTAAACGTAAATAACAATGAATAGTTGCGCATTATAAGCGCATACATGACTTTTGGTTTTCATGAAAATCATGCAGCGATACACTGAGAAAAATACTGGTCGTTATTTCAATAATCTACATTTATTGAGTGAGCTTTCCTTAAAAGAACGAAATGTTTCATTGTTATGATAAAATGTTATTACAATCGTTGATTAAGCAATAATAGGATTCATTAGTCAAATAAATTCATTTTTATTAGTATAACAAATCATTTTCATTAGTCCTTGGATAATATTTGTTATGGTAACCATATTTTCATAGGTTCAATAAATATTTTTATTAATTATTCTCCATATTAACGCAATAAAGTATTAAATGATATCGTCTGCGTTATTTTAATGGTTTGCAATTTATTGCAAGAACGAACAGATAACACACCTTGACGAAAAGTGTACGTTATATTAGCTAACGTATTTGAAGACACGAATGGATGAAGGTGTTATGTTACAAAGTCAAACTTTTTCAGAAATTAAGTTTTTTTATGTAATTTTTCTCAAAAGTAGTGTAATATAACCTCTTCATACATTCATAAGACTAGAGCGTTCTTGAATTTCTGGAATTTTCGATGGTGCTATGTGAAAGATGGGTACAAAACACCTTAATTCATGCAAAAAAGACAGTTTTAAAATGCGACATAGCATCTTCATCCACTCGTATCATCATTTATGAAATACATATATGTTTAAAAGAAGACAACGAATAAAAATCATTGAAATGCAGTTATTTATATTTCTATAATAACGTATATTCACAGGTTCAATAAAAAGTATTTGTCTTGCGCAATAATATTTTCAATGCACGTGTTGAATCATGTGCCTGCACTGAGAAAAATACTATAATATAAACAAACAATATTCATTGAGTGGAACGGAACGTAATGTGTTATTGTTATGATAAAATATTATTTACAAATTTTGATTAACTAATCACAAGTTCCATTAGTGAAATAAATTAGCTTTCATTATTATAAAAAAACATTGCACATGACTCCATGGATAATATTTGTTATGGTAACTATATTTTCACACGTTCAATAAATAATTTTGAATTTTTGAATATGAACTAATATACATATATTTATTTTTACGTACAATTTTCATAAAATTATTCACGATATGAACGCAATAAAGTATTAATAATAATACTTTCTTACTTTCTTTGTTATTATATATATTGTATATATAATTTATGAACTTTAAATTTAAACTTAAAAAAACTCTTTCAATTGTTAAAATTTTCTGAAATTAAAAAATTTCAAAATTCTTAATTTAATAGTAAAATTACTTTATAATTTTTACATAAAAAATCATCGTCTTATAGTTGCCCGATGATGGTTATTTAGGACCGAAACATGTGGCAATAAGATATTAAAATTGGAATATGAATTTTCGCGAATTTTTCAATTACACACACTAATCCTCTGGGACATCATACACTAAATCCAATATTGATTTAATAAAATTATTAACTGACAGCACCGTTATACAAAATAATTTTTCTATGATTTTTAACAACGAGGATATTAGACGAATTTTAAACTCTTCGGTATATTACACAGGTAAAACTAGTTGCAGATCGAATCGAGAAAACCTCAAACCCAAAACCTGATTCTTATGAGGAAAAATGATCAAACTATCACAGAAGAATCCAAAATCTACTGTCCAGCAAGCAAGAACATTTAAATATAAGTAAGGTGAGTGGAAGTAAGTGCGACTTTGGGGCAAGAGCATCCAATACGTTTGAAAATATATAAATATATTACACTAGAAATTTTGATAGTTTAGCGATTCCATACTACTGTTGGCAAGAGCACGCAAATAAATTTCTCGCGCCATTTTGCTTCGCCGGCGGGAAAGTTAATCGACCTTGAACAGGTGTTGTTTTAGGTATTTTAGTGAGTAAAGGTCTATTCACACTATAGATCAAGTATGGGCAATCTTTGACATGTTGTGGGCCAAACTTTAGTGTGCAAGTACGTTCGCGGGCCGCGTTTAAAAGTAGTGCACTTTAAAGTAGTGTTTTAAAGTAGTATTCATAATTTTTAGCGACAGATATCAGACATGAAATAATACGACAATGTTATTATAATGCAATTTATTAAAATAAGAAAATGAAATGAAAAAAATAGGTACAACATTATAATTAAATCGTGAAATTTGGAATTATTACAAACTACGAAAGTTAAATAGCGACAACGAAATCAATGAGACCCTTGAGCTTGAATTTGGAAACTAATCCATCGATGTTTGGATGAATTCCACTGATACAAAGACGTACAGAATTTTCCAAATTATCGTCAGTCAGCCTTGTACAATGTTTTGATTTATTAACTTTCATCATTGAAAAGAACTGTTCGCATTTATAAGTACTGCCAAACGCACAAATCAATCTTCTTGCGAATTTTCTAAGCTCCGGAATATGGTTTTCTTCGAGGTATTTTTTGTAGAAATCGCACAACTCCACGTCTTCAAATTTAGATTTTAGGAGTGAATTTTCTTGAAGCTCGATCAACTCCATTTGCAAGTGTATTGGAGCATTTTGTACATTACTTTTTGTTGGAGTAGCTAATAAATTGAAACTGTCTTCCATGTTTTTAAAATCGCTAAATCTGTACGAAAATTGCTCCGACAGTAACTTGAGTTCTTCAGCATATTGAGCATAAGCAGTATTTTCATACACAGAGAGCGTGGTGAAATGGTAACTGTTACCAGACAGCAACTGTGCCTCCCACAAGCGGATTTTGTTTTGTCAAACGTCACAGCCATTTGAAACGCTTTCAAATGGCTGTACAAATCATTTACTAACTGTCCTTGGTTTTGAAGTTTCAAATTTAAATCATTCAAATGGCCTGTAAGGTCGACCAGAAATGCTAAGTCACATATCCATTTTGGATCACTCAATTCAGATAGTGATTTATCTTTTATTTGCATAAAATCTGCTATCTCATTTCTAAGCTCGTAAAACCGTTTCAGAATTTTTCCTTTGCTTAACCATCTGACTCCACAATAATATGTTACGTCGTCATATTCGGCTGATATTTCATCCAAAAACGCCTTGAACTGACGATGGTTAAGCCCTCGGGATCGAATAAAATTAATGGTTTTTACTACCACATTCATAACATTCTGGAGTCGAATGGACTTAGAACACAAGTTCTGTTGGTGGATAATGCAATGAAGGACTATCAAATCATCTTTTTGCACATTTAATTCAGTTGCTTTTTCATACAAAATTCCGATGAAACCTTTACGTAAGCCGACCATAGAAGGTGCACCATCTGTGCATACATCAACTAATTTTGACCATGGCAAACCAAAACTTGTGAATACCTTTTCAACTTCATTAAAAATGTCCTATCCTGTAGTGGTTGCTTTTAACGGCTGTAAAGCAAGCAATTCCTCAGTAACAGTGAACTCTTTATCAACACCTCGAATAAATATAGCCAGTTGAGCTGTGTCAGACAAATCGGTGCTCTCGTCTAATGCTATGGAAAATGATTCAAAACCAGTCATACGGTCAGTCAAAGTTGTTTTTATATCATTAGACATCATTTCTATACGTCGGGCAACAGTTCGTCTTGACAAACTAATTTTTTCAAATTCATTTTTCTTTTCAGGACACAAAACACTGCAAACTTCTAACATACACTCCTTGATAAATTCTTCTTCGGCAAATGGTTTTAATGACTTTGCCAATTTTGAACTAACTATAAAACTCGCTTTCACAACATTATGAAGTTGTGTTCTTTGTTTATGAAACATTTGCTGCAGTTTTTCCAAATTTGCGGTAAGCTTCTGGATTTTGTCTTTTCTTATGTATCATGTCAGTGAGTGCAGCATAGGATGCTTAGTTGAGTAATGCCTCTTTATATTGAATTCTTTCATCACTGAAATGGATTCATTACACAGCAAACAAATAGGCTTACCATTGTGCAAGATAAAAAAGAATTCTTCAGTCCATTTTTCTTGAAACTGGCGACCTTCTGCATCTACTTTTCGTTTCTTTCCACCAGACATCATTTTCGTTTACTTTTCGTTCGATAAACTTAATAACAAAATATAATTAGAAGCACTCTTGATGCACACAAAGTCACAAGCAAATGACGGCACTAGCAGTTCGCTAGGATATCGCTTGTCGAAGTTATCACCTCGGTAACTCAACTAGAACTGAACTAAAGTTCGGGCCATCCACCCGCTTATATAGGCAAAATGAAGGAATGATCTGGAATCGTCTAATGTAGAACATTTCAGAAGCTATAATCTTTTGTTGCGCCGCCAGTGAGGCGGCAAACATCAAAGGCTTTGATGTTTGCCGCCTCACTCTTTGATGATCGCCGCCACTCGACTTGCTCGCTCACTTGATTCCGCAGGAGCAAGCGACAAACCCCATATCACTCGATCTTCCTCATTTGGAGTGAGTATGAGTAAGTAGTGTAATATTTTTTTTTAATTGGTTTTTCAAAATGTCTCGCGGGCCGGATCAAATCTTACAGCGGGCCGGTTGTTGCCCACATATGCTATAGATCAACGAACATGCAAGGCACAGGCCCGTCACAGTCCAGTCAATTTTCAATGAATTCACACTGGCGAACTACCGGCAGTCAGTTTGGTGTTTGCAATTGTATAAAAATGCTCTCCACTTCAACTTTAATAAAAATTGCGCATATTTTGGATGAAGAAGAGTAGTGTTGTAAATATTCGGATGATTTCAATAATCGCCATACCCGAATCGGAAGGCCATGATATTCGGAATAATATTCCGATTCCATATTCCACCCGACATATTCGTATAAGTTCCACATATTCGGATGATTTCAATAATCGAAATAATTCACACGGAGCACAGTGGAATATGGGATCATATTAGGTGTTTATTTTATACGTACTGCTATGGTTTGGCACCCCGGGTTTCGGAAATTTAAATGTGTATTTTTATTTATTCCTAATCAGCCCTGTCAAAACAATGTTAGAGTTTCTACTATTCTTATTGTTGTAAATTTTGTTAAGAATTTTGATTTAATTGTTAGAATCATTTTATTTGGACAGTTCTGTATATTGAATTTCATTTATTTGTACATTTTGCGTACTCCTGTATTGTATAGTTTATTTGCTAGTTTTTTCTTTGCGTTGCGCTGTGCGTTGAACGCACGAATTGTAAATTTCACATATATGCGAATGTTACCCTAGAGGCCAGGGAAGTTATCAGATAGACGAGCCCGCGTTTTGTCGTGTGTTTAGTTTTTGGTTACCGTTAATGGTATTCCTTTTTCAGTTAAGATGTAGTTCGTTGTTGTATTTAAAATCGTCTATCTAGTAATTCGGTTAATTTGTGTTTATGTATTTGTGCACATTACATGTAAGGCTTTTTAATAATATTCGTTTTAGAAGTAAGCGCGTTTAGAGTTTAAATTTTCCGTTTTTTTTTTGTAGTCATATTTAATTTTAATTTTATCACCTCGGGGTAGGTGAAGTGAAGCTGTGAGCTTGTTTTATTTCATTGTTAATTTTGCTTGTTTCTTTACGTCATTTGATTTAAATTTTAGTTTCACGCAGGGTTTGTTTTAATCCAGGACCTTCAGTCCAAGGTTTTTTTTTACCCCTGTTGATTGTTTTCAAGTGTTTTTTTTTTTCTTTTTCAATAAAAATTTATGATTTTAAATATCACCTTAAATAGTTCTTTTATTTTTAAATCTGCCATTTCAATTTTGGGATTTTAAAGATAGCCAATTTTCAAAACGCCCACTATTAATTTTAATAAATTTACTCTGAGATTTAAGAATCTCTAGCGCCCTTTTGATTTCATTGTTGCTGAGCTAGCTAAATTAATTTTGTCATTTTTATTTTCTCTTTACTTATATGCTTGGACCATCAGTTCACAGCAGTACGTTTATAGTACGTAACGTTTTTACTAAATTGCATATGTTGAATATAAATCCAAAATTCCACTTCATCTTTATACAGCAAGTTATATTTTGACAATACGGTTTTTGTGGCTTTTATTAAATGAGGGGTATCAACACCGAACCAAACTTGCTCTTTGCCGACAAAGACAAACACCTATTTTTTTAAATAATTTAATATTACTTAGGCCCATATCTCCAGTAATTATTTTGCTGGGGGATGGGACCATTCTAAGAATCGGAATCATCCGAGTATTTCAATAATCGAAATCAATGAATATTTTAATTCGGAAACTCAAAAAGAGAAATTTTCTGGGTTAATGAACTATTAAAACGCAGAAACATAGAAGGAATATGTCACATTATGCAATCAACTCTTAGACAACGAAAGTAAATATTTTAAACATTTCAGAAAGTCAGTCAAAAAATTTTCTAGCAATTAACGATAAACGACAAAAAGGAAAATACAATATTTCGATGTAAATTTCCTTCCTCTGTCCCTTCACTTTGGCTATAATTTTTGGCGTCAATTGACTGGCGATTGACTACAGTATAATTCACACTTGCAGGCATTCGTCGGAAATCGACAGGCTTGTGCCGGTGTAATATTCTTTCAAATGATCGCCGCAGTCACATACCCGTCGCATGATCGGAGGGAGACTGCAAGTGTGAATATACTGCCGTGAAATGCATGTGTTTAATAGAAAAGAAATTTTGCTTTGATGGTGACGGGCCCGTGACTTGCATGTTCGTTGATCTATAGTGTGAATAGACCACAAACATGCCAAGTTTTACGAGTGGATTACTGTGCCTGAGTGCGTTTATTACCGCTTCGAAATATTTTTGTTACGAGGGCTATATAAACCAAAATATCAAGGTACAGTGTAAAACTGAATAATCAAAAACCATTTTTAGGTTGGAAAAGGGGACGCACTTGCTCCAACAAAAAACGCTGTCGGGGCAAGTGCGAATCTTCTTATGGGGTAAATGCGTTTTGTGAACGCTGTATTATTTCTACTATGATTCTTTTCTTGTAAAATCATGGCAAGACCTAAACATCAAAGAACTATTACAATCATAATGTTTTCTTGTTATCTTCAAATTCACAAAGAGAAACTTGATTACATTTAGACCGTGAAAGATAAATCAAATCTACAAACAGCCATAGATTAAACAGTGTATATTTTAGTCGATCTCATCTTAAATGGTTAGATAGACTTCTGACCGACGTAGATGCTCTTGCCCCAGCTGTTGGGCTAATATAAAAAATAAATAATATCATTTACGTTCTCGTGGTTATTGAGGAAAATCCTTTCACTGAATATCAAACAAAAATGAAAAATTGAATAGTGTTTTATTGACGTTTCGCCTTTGTATACAAAAGTCTCTTCATTATTTGAAATATAGAAAAAAAATCATCACAATATAAAATTTATGATTTTAAAACTCTCTAAATTTAAATGTCATTGAGGATGGAGTCATTTCATTATAATCTTAATTTAAAAATATTTTTTCTTGCTGAAATTTGAAATTATAACCAAAAACCCATAATCTCAAATCAAATTTAAATGAACATTTACTTAGTTTAATATTATAATAAATTAATTACATGATGCTAATAAATTTTATTTTTAAGATTTAAAATTCTAAAAAACTTTTATTTTTCTTTAAATTATGATGCTTGTTTAATATTGAATGGAAAATAATGTGGGATATGCAAAATTGTATTTCTTTATATTTTTTTACGTACACGCATTTAAATACAGAACGAACGGTGCGATTCTTATGATTTGATGCGACAAAACATGCTTTGTAGTTATTTATGCAGACAAGCGCATGTTTTAATTAGCATTTAACTGGCGCAGTCAGTAGGATTCTCTTTACAATAATACAAAAAGTAATATTGGTTCGTTTCAACGATCTGAAAGAAGAATCTTAGCAGTACTTCAACAGAGGAACCAGGTGTCAAAATCGAGCAGAAATCTCCGTTGAACTTCGAGGGAATCTACGGGACGACAAGAATTACAGTCCGAGTAGCTTTCGACAAAGAAAAAAACCAAGAAATCCACAACACGAAGAAAAGAAGCCGGAATGCCAATGAACATTTTGCTGTTACTGTAAGTACAATTCATTCTTTATCGCAACAAATTAGTTTCAAGTTCCACGGTCGGTCACAATCTGAAAATGTCAAACCCTGTACTTAAAACTGCAAGTTTACCTGACCCCACCGTGTATGTTCACCCATAGTCAATTTAATACCGGAATTTGATGGAAATCCTTTCAATTTATTATTGAAAATTTGTACGCAGGATATTAACCAAAATAACAAATAATTTGTATAATCTGTATCTAATGTATAAAAAATGTTCTTATAATCTCACTTTGAAACATATTTTCTTCTTGCTGAAATTTTAAATTATGTCCAAACTTTACTTTAATATTACAATTAATTAATTACATCATGCTAGTAAATTTTCTTAGAATATATAACTTTTTTACTAATTATATATATAACTTTTTTATTAATTATTCCATATAATACTGTTTCTATAACGTAATCAGCTATCTCTTTGCTTTGTTTTAATGTACAAGATTCAAATGTGAAACTTCTGGTATGTTTCAGGATATATGAATGTGAATTTCGAACTCGTATTAATAAAAAAGCGATTTGTAGAACCTACCTTATATTCTAGGGATTTCCTTCGAGGTACTTTGAAGCATGGATTTCAGCTCCGCAAATGGCTTCTGAATACAGGAATTCTTTCAAGAGTGATGGCGGGTTCGGAACATGATGCTGTAATTTGGAACTGGACATCGGTTGATATCCTACTCCTATTTCTAGGTGTTGCGTGGATTAGTTTAGCAATACTATCCTTCTGTAAAGGATTCACAATACGATTAGCAACTCCGTAGCTCTATGACTATAAAATATGAAACACATTATGTTACACTCTCATGTTGTTTCTCATCTTTGCAAAGTGCTTACACTTCTATTTTAAGTACCTTCTCAGAAGTAGCATAGCGTTAAAATCGTTGTTTTCACACATGCGAGGTAATTTATATCTTGACACAAAACGGCGTACTATTGGAAACAATAAGCTAGGATGCAGCAGAAAAAAGTATTTGAAACTCCGTTATACCTTACATAATTTCATTAATAAGAACGCTCATAACTTACACGTATTTTTCCAAGTTAAAAGTCGAATTATTTTGAGCAGTAGATTCTGTACCAGTAGCACATTTAGTCGCCATGACGTGTTTGTTATCTTAAAGGTTTCCATAAAGTAAAAATTACTGGTAGCTGCTACGTTCTAATTACGTGATATATTCGTAACTACTACGAAAATGGGAACAAACATTAGATTCTAATTACGTTATGGCGACGTAATCATTACTTTTATAGGACGTAATAGTTACGTAGTCATAACGTGGCGGATAGTAGCTGCTACGTAGCCGGAACGTTCCGAAAAAGTAATTTTTACTTTATATGGCATTGCAATTCATTGTTACTGTTCCTTTTTCTTCTTTATACCTTTTTTATAATATATTCACTCTAACTGTTGTTAAAATGAAAATATAATGGTGCATGTGTATATAAAGTAAATATATGTGTTAGACCACTTATTGAATCGTGGATTTTGTATCAATGACGACATAAAATTAAAAACGCATACCATTTACTGATAAATATTAATGTGATAGCTCTTAAAAACACGCTTGCCTCAAATGCTATGAAGTATAATTGATAAAAATGATAAGTGTTAGCAACGCTATTTTTTATTCATTATTCTGTTCTTATTAACTAAAGATATGAATAGTGAAATTGAAAATTTGACCTGTGTTGGATTAGAATCTTGTTTATTTTATATATTGCTCCATGGCAATTGTATTGTAATGTCCATTTTGTTTCATTTGGCATTTACGTTTTCGTATTCAAAGTAATATATACTAGAAGTGTATAACTCTGAAGTTATATTTACTAGGTAGTAGCAGTTAATACTATCCTATCCTAAATATTAGGTGACCATTGCCTATTAAATGTACTTTCAAGTTGTATATGTTACTACAACGTAATTATATTCACTTTGAAGTAATATAATAGAACTTGAAAGTAACCGAATTCACTTTCAAGTTCCGTGTGTAACTTTTAGCTTCTTTATAACCTCAAAGTTACATTAACTAATGATTGACCTATACAACGAGGACACAATACTAGTGCAATACCTATGTTCAAATTCAATTCAAATTTCTTTCTTGAGACGGCACTCATCTTATAGAGACCAAGTTTATCTTAAAGTGTGCAAAAATATTTAGGTACCCACGAGATACAGACCTATTACTTCCGTTTACAAAATGCAGTAATAGAAAATAAGATCACATCGTTGTAAGGAACAATAGGAAAATGTGTTTTTTTTAATTTAAAGAGGTGATAAATTTTCATATTTTTGTCATAATTTTGATAAACTAGAGATAAAATATACATGCATAATAAAAATAAAAAGATAAAACTCGCATATTGTGTTTTAACATTATTATTATTCTGTTCTAGCAAATATCTGGGTGTATATAGTAATTACCTGAGGCTGCTATTGCGACTTCATTTAAAGAAATGTAAATAATATCTGAATCTAAAAGAAGTAAAACATATTCCAAAATTATTACACACATTTACAATAGATACAAAAAATACAATAAAACCCTGAAAATTATATAATCTTAAGAATTAAAACTTTGTACACCTAAATATGTATATATTAATGCATATTATTTCATCCAACACTGTTTATAACAAAAGCGACATATTTGCCTACCACTTGTCAACCCTTCCTGGCTATTATTCATTCTTCACTAATCAACTGCCCGCACGTAATATTATTCTAAGATTTGCTTTTTATTGAAAAGCAAACACGTAACCTACATTTCTAGTTTGCTACATGAGCGCTACCAAGCTGAGCGGAAATAAAAACTGCTACTTAAAATGGCGAATGCTCCTTTAGTGCTACGGTATAACGCTCCAGAAAATTTCAACGTTCATCACTTTTTAAGTGAGCGATATTAGATCGATACCAAGGGATGAACGCGACCAATGTGATTTTATCTCAAATACATAATACATAATGTAATATTTTTGTTCTATGTATGAATATATGCATGTATGTACTTTACTTTTTTTTGCTTTTTTTCCTGGAAACTCCGTACTAACCGAACTTTCATTTATCCGAAAAAGCTCTGGTCCCGGCTGTTTCAGATAATCGGGAGTCTTTTTATTTTATTTATTTTTTAATTATTTTAATCAATATTAAATGTCTTAGAAATTAGACCCCTTACTTCACCCATTCTGCTTAAAAGATATCAGCATAATACAAATAAAAAAAATGTTGGTCTAAACTTCGCTTACTTAGCTACCTGATTTAACATGAACTATGTTTTCATGTAAAGTTTCAAATTGTAAGATGCGGCACACCCATCACCAAATAAAGATTATTTTTTTTTATTATTTGGATAACATTTCAAACAAAGATTAGATTAGATTCTAATTTATTTGACAATTGATTAATTACATATAAGTGTTTATTACAGATATAACTAAAAATACACACAGCGTTTTGTCACGTAGACCATTAAAATCGTGTATACAAATATATAACTTTATAAGGTAGATAATTTGTCTTAATTGACTCTCGGAATATTTATTGTATTGTCGAAAATTACATCAAAATAATAGGTTTGTAGACATTTTAAATATATCCAAAACAATAATGTTGCTACTTTTAGATGTGTTTGATTTCAGACTTTGATTTCTTTTCAGATAAACAAGTAAAATTATTAAACTGGAATCGGAATAATTTTTTTTCGTGAAGATTTTGTTGGATTTATGCAATTTAATTAGTTAATCTTGGTACTGCCCATATTTTTAAGTTGCATAGATGCAGATTAAGGGTCGAGACACATTTCAACAGGTTGTGGGACCAGATTAGTAGTGTTAAAGTTGCCCAAAGTTAATGTGATCCAAGCACGTTATTAATAAGGAAAAAAGGGAGAGGCAATGCTAGCTTGTATATACAAAATCGATTTTTGCTTGTATATTTACAATTTACGTGAAAACGATATAGTATTTCTTTCAATATAATATGTTGATTACAAAATTTTAAGTAGACCAGATGAGTATCAATTAGACGAAATGAAAATTCATGACAAAATTTAAAATAAAGATAATTTTTTTTTATTATTTCGATAACATTTCAGACAAAGATTAGATATGGTCTAATTTATTTGACAATTGATTAATTACATATAAGTGTTTATTACAGATATAACTAAAAATACACACAGCATTTTGTCACGTAGACCATTAAAATTGTGTATACAAATATATAACTTTATAAGGTGGATAATTTGTCTTAATTGACTCTCGGAATATTTATTGTATTGTCGAAAATTACATCGAAATAATAGGTTTTTAGACATTTTAAATATATCCAAAACAATAATGTTGCCACTTTTAGATGTGTTTAATTTCAGACTTTGATTTCTTTTCAGATGAACAAGTAAAATTATTAAACTGGAATCGGAATCAATTTTTTTCGTGAAGATTTTGTTGGATTTATGTAATTTAATCAGTTAATGTTGGTACTGCGCATATTTTTAAGTTGCATAGATGCAGATTAAGGGTCGAGACACATTTCAACAGGTTGTGGGACCAGATTAGTGGTGTTAGAGTTGTCCAAAGTTAATGTGATCCAAGCACGTTATTAATAAGGAAAAAAAGAAGAGGCAATGCTAGCGTGTATATACAAAATCGATTTTTGTTTGTATATTTACAATTCAGGTGAAAGCGATAGTGTTTCTTTCAATATAATATGTTGATTACAAAATTTTAAGTAGACCAGATGAGTATCAATTAGACGAAGTGAAAGAAAAATTCATGACAAAATTTAAAATAAAAGACAAAGGTGTATTAAAGCATTTTTTAGGTTTGAAAATCAACTACAATATAGATAATGGTATTTTAAGAACTAATCAATCAAGATATGTAAAGAATATTTTAAAATGTTTTGGTATAGATAATTGTAACGGTTCAGCAATTCCAGTAGATCCTAAATTAAAGATTAATTTGTGCAAAGATGATAATGTGACGAAAAAAGCCTTCCAGGAATTAGTGGGTTATCTTACGTATTTAATGCTGGCCTGACATTTGTTACGCAGTAATTTTTTTTTTAGTCGATTTCAGGATAAGCATATAGTTGAAGCTTAAGATTGCCGTAAGAGGGTTTAAAACCAGTTTTAAAAAATCGGTTTTCGAAATTTGTTTTGAAATAGTAACAATTTTTTGCATCGTGAAATAAGTATGTAGAGGTATTCGATATTCCTATGCCCATTATATAATCGAGAGCTTTAACTGTAAAGTCGTAAATTATATCAAAAAATAAGAGAACACGATCTTCTACAAGTTTTGATATTTTTTTTTATTTCTTCATGTATTTATGATACATAAATAAATATAATATAATAATAATAATAATAATAATAATGACGGAATAGTGCATTCAGAAGTCACTGTCTTGCAATTCACAACTTCACGAGGTGTATCAATTTGCCAGGACCGTACTCAACTCAATTTTTTAGGCATGCTGATTTGTTGTAGTGAATGTTACAAATACACATGTTCGTTTCAAATTTCGAATACAAGGTTGCAAGTTATTTAACTTTTACATAAATTTTCAAAATGCACGTGTTCATTTATCATTTTTTTTCCGGCGTTGCCATTGACAATGAAACTCTAAAATTGCTGAGTAACTTAGGAAAGCTTAGATCTTTCGTATGCATTGAATGTTATTTGGTAAAATTATACAGGGTGGCCTCCAGAAGCAATCAATTTGTTTGATATTTAAACGGCTTTTACTTTGTTATTTTAAACTGAACACCCTATATTTTTTTATTGCATCATATGGCATTTTTTATGATCTTTTATTTTGTTAGCAACAGAGTATATCTAAAACTGATTACTTTCTGTGATAATTTGACATTTTTAGAAATTGTCCCACAAATAACATTTATTCATAAAAGGTAGGCGGTGAAACTATTTTTTATGACATTACCAAACTGTCAAACACGCTGGTTAGAAGAATTTTGTTTATTTAGTGTTAATTAAAATGAACTTCAATCACGTGGAGCTTGTTGATATGGTGTATGTTTTGGGTGCAGGAGAACGATTTCTGTTCTTGCTTCCCGAATTTACGGTCAACGATTTCCTAACCGCAGACATCCCACCGCTCTAGCGTTTGAAAGACTTCGAGAAAGGTTTGAACGTACAGGAGAAATTAAATACGAAAAAAAAAAATGAATGCGAGAGGCTCGTTACCCATGAAGAAATTGACTTTGCTATACTATTAAGCGTGGTGCAAAATCCTCATGCAAGCACACGTACAATAAGTAATGATCTGGGCATCAGCCAAACTTCAGTATCGAAAACTTTGCGAAAACATAAATTTCATCCATTTCATATTCAATTGGTTCAAGAACATGTTGATGTCGGTGAGTTTCAAAAACATTTAGAATTTGCGGAATAGCCCTTTGAAAAATTTCGCCAAGAATATACTTTTTTTAATTATCTGTTATTTACTGCAACCTTTCACAAAAATGGCTGTATAAACAGCTATAATTTTCATTATTATGACACAGCAAATCCCCATTTCATAAGACCATTAGATCACCAACATCGATGGTCTATAAATGTTTGGGCAGAAATAGTGGGATCTCACTTGATTGGACCATATTTTTTTGAAAAAGGGAATGTTAACGGGAAAGCCTATTTGAATCTTTTGGAAAGTCAATTACCGATTTTATTAGAAGATGTTCCATTCAATGTAAGGCAGAGAATGTGGTTTCAACACGATGGTGCCCCAGCCCATTATAGCAGAGTAGTTTAGGAGATATTTAGAAAGAAATTTTATGGATAGGTGGATAGGCAGAGAAGGCCCAGTAAGGTGGCTACCACGGTCTCCAGAATTAACAAAATTAGATTTCTTTCTATGGGGATATGTGAAAAATTTAATTTACCAAGCAGCACCAACAACAAAAGCAAACATGATAGATCGGATTCGTGAATGCATTTCGCACAATAAATGGCAACATGTTAATGAACGTTAATGAATCATTTTTAACGCGATTGCAAGTTTGTGTTGAACAAGAAGGGGGCTCTACCGAATATTTAATGTAATTTTGTTTCTGTTATATGTTATTTAATTTTATTAAATTACTATATTGCTTTTGACAGATAAAAGTCTAGAAAAGTTGTTTTCTATTTTGGGACACATTTTTGTCTACACTAATATTATTTTAGTTATTATAATCGTTCCACAGCCTACTTTTTATGAATAAATATCTCATGTGTGTAATGATTTCTAAATATGTTGAATTATGTCAGAAACTACATATAAGTTTTAGATATACTCTACTCCTAACAAAAATGAAAGATCATAAAAAAATGCATATCATGAAATAAAAAAAAATACAGTGTGTTCAATTTAAAATAACAAAGTAAAAGCTGTTTAAGTATTATAGAAATTGATTGTTTCTGTTTTTTTTTTATTTTATCAAATAACATTCAATTCATAAAAAAGACCTAAGCTTTCCTAAGCTACACAGCTAATTTCAGAGTTCAATTGTTAATGATAATGCCGGAAAAATGTTAAATGAACAAGTGCATTTTGAAAATTTTATGTAAAAAGTCAAATAACTTGGCAATCTTGTATTCGAAATTTGAAACGAACATATGTATTTGTAGCATTTATTACAAAAATAAATACGCCTAAAAAAATGAGTATGGTTTCATTTGAAAAAATTGAGTTGAGTACGGTCCTGGAAAATTGATACACCCCGTGAACGTGAAAATATTTTTAGAACGTGCACTTCTTTCCATCATGTAGGATGCCACATTGAAAAATCTTTTATGAGGGATGTTAAAGTCAATATCGACCAATATCGGACTGACCCACCCTGTATAGTTTTCTCCCACAATCATTTTTCTCAAAAATTAGTTTTCTGATAACTATATAACAACATAGAATTTATTTATCGAGTTGTCATTTTACACAATTTTAATAACCTTTTAAATATTCAGATTCATTTATTTAGAATGGGTTTTTGAAAAAGTTATTTAGGTATGCTATATATGTACACATACAAGCTTTCGGAAATAAATATTAAGTAATTACATTTTCAAATTTTATAATTTTTTTATACCCATGTTTTTTTTATATATGTCTAGTCTTTTATAGCCTAACGATATGCCAGGACTTGAAACTAATTGCTTAATTTATGTATTTTAATAAAGAAATTGTGCCAAGTACCTGTATATTATATTATTTAAAAGTATCTATAGGTAATCATGTTTTGAATTATTTAGAAGACAAGATTTATTAAAAGAATAATATTAACAACATTTTGTGTGTGCGTGTTAAGTTAGAATACGCATTGATTGTGTATTAATTAATATACATTTGTATTTCAAATATAAAGCTAATATAAAAATGCATGCGTTAATAGTTATTACCTCTGAAAAGGCCTAATATTCATTAAATAATAGGCATATGAATATTGAATATCGTTAATTACATGTGATAATGGAAAAAAATTGTTACTTTTTTTAAACAACGGTTTAAAAAACTCATTTCAAAACCGATTTTAACTGAAAATCGAATTAACCGGTTTTAGAAAAATCGGTTAACCGGTTTTAGGAAAAATCGATTAACCGGTTTTTAATATATGGCGATTTCCGCATCAATAGTATCGACTATAAGGATTACGGATTCAAATCTTCCTCCAGTCAATTACGGTAACCAATATTTGGGGCCGTATAATGATGATTAGGAGAGAGATTTAGCTCTGGGGCAGTGCCTGATAAGCATAAAATTTATGTCTCCATTAAAAAAACAGGAATGAAAAAAAAAAATAAAGAGTAGGTACATACCAATTCAGTAGTCGTGGAATTAAAAAGCAAATTTTGGGAAATTTCATGAGAGTAACACATAAATTGAAAACTAACAATAAGTGAAAACATAATAAAAAAGCAGTAAATTTATAGCAGTGTACTATCTAATCGAAAAAATTATCTAAATGATAAATATCTTCCTTTCATCTCTGAATCTATACATCTAATTTCAAGGTTTACAGTAATTTTTTCTAGAAGTAAAAAGATATTTTTTTCTTAAATTTTACTGAACAGAACAATTTGCATGAAATCCTAAAAATTCGAAAAAAGAAATATAACATTGTATCGCTAGGAATTTACCAGATATATAATATTTTTTAATCACTTATGAGTATACTTATTTTGTTTTACAAATATAATAGTTATTATTTTATAAGAACCCTTGTTCAATTCTAAACTCTCCACAACAAAGCAATGATTATTTGAGTTAGGTAAAATAACAATTAGAACTTTGAAAAGAAATCCTTATTTATTTTTTAACCGGAAATATTAACACTTTGGCTACCAACACTATAGGAAAGTTTCTGTCCTGATATACCATATGCGTCACCGGTGCACAAACCTGTTGGTTTACTTGTGGACCAAGTGTATCACCGGTGATATCCTACACCATTACGTTCAAATGGATGGTAAAATTTTTCTGGTGCATAGAAGCGAATGCTGGATGTCTGTAGTGGTATCCAGATGAACGAAGTAATATACAGACAAAGTGGGGATCACCGGTGATTCACTTTGGTGAAGTTATGCATGCTAAAATAAAGTAATAAAATTCCAGGAGAACATTTATTTTTTGTAAATGTGATAAATACATAGAATATAAAATATTTTCGTAATGTTCTATTGAAGTTTATGTATAAAGTAGAAAATATAAAAGTTAACTGCTTAGTCCTTTTCCAATCGTTTTATTTAATTTTATTTAAATTTTTTAAGACTATATGTACATGTTTCGGCCTCAATGTACCATCCTCCGGTCTTAAAAACATCACAGGAAATTAGAGATGAAAACATAATCGTAGTTGGTATCATCGGATTTGAGCACAATTTATGAAACTTGATTACTTAGATGTAGGAATATAAGCGTGGAGCATTTTCTCCATGCACACAAGTTATAGATATAGGTACTTCCTTATATTTCTACATCTAAGTAAACAAGATTCATAATTGACGCTCAAGTCCCATGATACTCATTAAGGTAAAGTTACAGAAGAATCTAGCCAACCAAAATACATAACAAAAAATAATATATAATAATAACCAGAGGGAGGACAATTTCGGGCGAACTGGCATTACATCATCCAAGGCAGAGGCGGACGCCCGTAATGTGCCCGCATCGTGCCGACTAGACTTGCCCTGTGTCGGTACGACATGTACACTGGCCGACTTATTTAATGTCGTCGTCTACAGCGTAGTGACTATCTCACCATTTGCATAGGTGCGCGTTCGGCTGGCGTCGGCTGTTCCAGGTAAATGATTTATTGGGGTATACAGTTGTAAAATGCTTCGCAATTATGCAAATTAGGTAGATCTAAGATTATTTGATATCGAAAGGAAACCTTTAATATTGTGGTTTGAACCCAGTTTGAATTGAAATATCTATTTTACAGCTTGAGATCAAGTGACTTTTAAAACTAAAGCTCTTATTTTATGTTTAAAAATAATCAAGTGAATGTATAAATAACAAATCAAGTTATATTAATTGCTGGGTTATTTCTATTAAATTTTATTTACTTTATTTGTATATAATTTATTTTTAAAATAGGAAATTATTAGAAAACAAAAGAGTAATACTTCATAAGTTCATTACCTTTAGTTTCAATAAATATTATTATTATAATTACCCACATGTAAGAAACATCCTAAAATTCGTGTTCCTAAGAAAATGACACATATCCTTTGTTAGACTTTTTGTTAAATGATGCTATTTATAGAGCAATTATATTAAACAGAAATTTTAATATACTACATAAACTATTATTGCATTACTAAGAATAAAGCTTTCCTTTGAAATTTCAATACCCACATTATAAACTCATTAATGATATGCATTTCGATCTGGGGCAATTATAAAACTCAGCCGTTTACCATAATTAGTATGAATCCTCATTAAAATCCAACAAGTAATATTTTACTGAATAATGAGCTGATATACTTATGTAGCAGAGCAACAATTCTGCAAAAACCTTTTTTTTTAATATTTACGTGAGGAATGAATTTAAATGATTAACAAAACTCCTATAGTACCGAGCACTGCTTTAAAATATCGATTAGAAAGACTTAAAGAATTATTAATAATAGGGATCTATAACATTATTTTTTTAGTATCTTAAGACAAATCTAAAAGAGGAACAAATCTAATCTAAATAATAAATCTATTACAATTGTAATAGACGTAGCAATACTGTTCATTTTACACTGGCCGCATAGATAAGGTAGTTGGTATAGATGGGTCGCTATTAAGAAATTCGTGTAACTGTGCTGCTCGCGCCATCTAACGATATGTACCCCCGCTTAACGGACATTTAGCGCGGTTACTTAAAAATTATTGAAATTTACTTCAGAGTATTAAAGGAAGACTGTGTTACCATTTTTGCGCAATTTTCAACATATGGAAATTCATATGTTGAAAATTGCGCAAAAGTGGTAACACAGCCTTCCTTTAATACATTTTATTGTTATAAAACGAATAAAAAAGCCACACATTCTATAATACACATATATTTTCATTAAAACATATTTACAGAAAGTATCTTAACATAGATATATGTATAAATTATAAAGTAAAGTATATTCTTTTGCATAACTACGTATGATTGGACATACTACATACAGAACAGAAGAAATAAATTACCTGTTGTCTGTGGCAATCTTGGTAGGAATAATGATGGAATAGCTGTTTTCCATAAAAACATGTTAGACGATATGTCTTCTTGAGTAAAATGACTATGGCAGATACGATGATTTCGATAAATAATGTGCAGATCCACACTTCACAATTTCTCATTTCCAGAAAGCTCAATCCATTTATTGAAGCGTTCTGTATCATTTTCTGGATTAGGAAACCGATGTCTAGAGGATGTTCGGTCAGTGCAACCCATTACTGCAGTGGAACAGCCTTTCATCTCTAAAGCAACAATTATACAGTAAATCACTTTTATCACAACAATTTTCACTTTCTAACTTACTTGGTGCAGAATGAAGGCTTCGTAAATTAACTTTTACTACGGAATGCACAGGTGTTCTATACAGAACTAAAAGAAATCATAGAAAACGGAAAAAAAACTTCTGTGAAACGAATAATTATTTGTTCAAGAAAACACAAGCCGCAAAAATTTTTGATTTGATAACGCTCGAATTGATAACACTCAATACGCTGTCAGAACCAAAATGACATAAAAACAACAATGGCGGTAACACATGATTTATTCCAGCATTCGGCGCCGCCTGGTGGATTGTACCCCACAACAAATTGTGACGTCACGCTGATATAAACAAATCGTATTTAGTGCGCCCCCCCTGACTGGCCGCCACGCGCTACTGAGTGCCAGAATAACCATGACTACGTTTACACGGGCATTTAGTACGGGTGTAGTTAAATCGGTGTAATTTAAAAAAGAAACAATTAACAGTGGTGTTTACACATGGGATGTTAATAAGATGTTGTTGTCTTTCGATTTTAGATACAATTGTAATGTAATTAGTCATAAAATGTGGTGCTTCTAAAACAAAAAAAAATATTTTCACCAAACAGTAGTTGACAGAAGTACAGTTTGTGTATATTTTAGGTTTGCATCAGTTTAAACGTAAAATCTTGTTTCTTTCACATTACATAACCTATACCTATATCGCCATGTCCAATTATGTATAAATTTCATATTTCATTTTGGCCAAATACAATATAAATATATACTAGTATTATATTTGTTTTGGCTTATGTTGGTAATAGCGAAATAAAATGCTTTAAACTGTTTACACGGAATTTTACGTCGGATGTTATTACGATAAGGCTAGTGCTAACATCGTTTGATTTACTAAAGTGTTTTTATTAAAACTAGTGTAATATTTCGGAAAAGGAAGAAAAAAATGTTAATTGTACAGTAAACAACTACAAGAGGTAAAAAGAA
Organism: Protaetia brevitarsis; assembly: GCA_004143645.1. Taxonomy (NCBI): domain Eukaryota; kingdom Metazoa; phylum Arthropoda; class Insecta; order Coleoptera; family Scarabaeidae; genus Protaetia; species Protaetia brevitarsis. Next base: position 1,886,260 of record RXPK01000280.1, on the reverse strand, counting down.
TAATATATTTATTAAACAGAAACAAAAGCAATATTAAATACGATCTAAAAAAGTTTATCAATTACAATTTGCTATAGTTTTAGAAACGCCTAAGGATGGCATCCTTGCATAAAAATAACAAATGTGCAATAATTTTATAGCAAAATTAAAAATGGCATTCCCTCATTAACCTTATTTTTGAAGAAATGTTTGATAGTATACAAATAGGAAAAACGAAATGATAATACTTTGTAAGAGAACACCGTAAATTATTAATAAACTAATAAATAATTAAATGAAATTAATAACAAAAAATATTTTGATATGTTTATGGTAAATGGTAAATAGTTAATGTATTTTACACATATTTTAGACACAAACTATTTATAAGTTGACATTTTTCGAATATGATCGGCGTTTACAAGACTTACATCAATATCCTTGCAGATTACCCAGAATAGCAAGTATCAATCCAGTTCAAAAGCATATGGGGATTTATCTTATTTATTTATCTACAGGTGAGTTTTTTCAATGGTAAAGTTCATTTATTAAATAACTGTTAGCTAAGGTTGTATTGGGAAAACGTCAATTGCTGAAAACTTGTTTATTTTGAATGGAACAGCTTGTATTTTGTTGTGGAATCTTACAGCGCCAAATGGGCTTTAAAAGTTTTATTAAGCATATGCTATACCCATCATTTACAGTTTACGAAATAATTAATGTTTTATAACAAATAACATAAAATTACTCAAATTGTTTCTTTTTGGTAGCTACATTATATAATGATAGTAACTGTCAAAAAAAAAAAAAACAATTTGCATAAGTGTCAAACAATAGTAAATGTGCTTTTTGTCGCTATTTCTGTCAAGTTATTTGATTTTGTTATATCTGTTACTCAGTTTAATTTGTTAATTTTTTCACTTGTTGGTTTATTTATTATTGAAAATGGATTTTTCGGAAGAAGAATTAATTGATATGGTATATATTCTAGGAGATGCTAAAAAACATGCTTACTTGCCGCACGAATTTATCAAATGGGTTATCCAGGGGGACATTAACCGACAGAAAAGTTTTTGAAAAAGGTTCGGAACAGGTTTGATACTGTTGTTGGTAGTGTAGATTGTGCGAAAAGGGAAAGAATGAAAACTGTGGCTACAGATGAAAAAGAAGTGGAAATACTGCTTCATATAAGAGAAAACGTGCACATTACCAGTAGAGAGTTGAATGTTATTAGTGAAATATCTCAAACAACTATAAATAAAGTAACGAAAAAATATAAATTTCATCCATACCACATGAAGTTACATCAAGAGCTCCAAGAAAATGATTTTGATAGAAGAATTGGATTTTTCCATAATATAATAAATGTACATCCAGAGTTTACATCTGTCATTTTGTTTTCTGACAAGACAACATTTAAAAGCAATGGCAGTGTTAGTCCCCACGATATGCATTACTATGCTACTGAAAATCCACACTGGATGCGGGAAATAAATAATCGGAATGTTTGATCTTTAAACATATGGTGTAGGATATTTGGAAACAAAACCATTGGGCCATTTGCCTTTGAGCAAACTATGACAGGTGCGGATGAATTTAAGATTTCTTAGACACGAGCTCCCACCGCTCTTGGAAGATGTTGATTTACCTACCCGTCAGATTCTGTGGTTCCAACATGATGGTGCACCAATTTATTACCACCGAGATGTTCGACAGTTTTTAAATATTCAATATCCTCGAAAGTGGATAGGTAGACGGGGTTTCATTGAAAGGCCACCGACTACCATATATAACTAAATATGTGTATGCAGCAGGGATGACGTATATTCGAACATTTAATATAACGTATTGAATGAGAGTATTAACGCGTTGGCGTTTACACCAACGATTAACTATAAGAAAGATAGGAAACTTGACAAACCATACGATCTAGATTGCACCATCTATTGCCGTCGCATAAAACTAGCATTACCTAACCACTCATGGCGGGAAATTCGATTATAGGGCGTGTTACCTGGTGTTACTCATTTTGAAATTCTTTTTTAAATAAAGTAACTTCATTTTTTAAAGGCTGTTTTAATTGCACACATTTAAAATACACAGAAATAAACTAAAAGGTAGGGGTAATATCAAGAATAGTCCTAGTGCTCGGAGGATCGAAATGTTGTGCTGGATGGGTGTAAAGTGACTCCATAATCACGATTGGGGGTTTTTTTTTTGTCGCTGACCATATTTTTTACACTTTTTTCTCAAAAAAGGATGCGATTTTCAGGTTATGTCACCACACAAAACACGTCGAAATCTTGAAGAAAAACGCATTTATCAACCAATAGCCGTTATTACCGAGTACTAAATTGTTTAAACTACTTTATTTTCATGAAATAACACCTTTTCATGTAATATTTTTAAAATTAGAAAAAAGAATACGTTTGAATTCGCAATAAGTGCCCTTAGACTAGGGTTTTCTTTTATGTTGGTACGTTGGAACGTTGGTCATCACAAAAGTGTCACAGGTTCACGGTTGTTGTCTGGGTTATCTGAAATATGCCGTGATAAAACACGCTGTGTTTCTGAGTGGGAACTCATTTAAGGGTAATCGCGCTCGATACTGTTGGACTTTCAGTGATCGGACGAGAGAATAATGTTGTTGCAGTGCCATTTTTGTTAATCTTTTTTTTATTTTTACATTTAAACTAATACCATAACCTGCATATAATACTTGCGTTATCAAGGCACAGTTACAGACAACAACGGTGATCCTGTGACACCTTTGTGATGACCAACGTACCAACATAAAAAACCCTAGTCTAAGGACACTTATTGCGAATTTAAACGTATTCTTTTTTGGACAAACATATTACATGAAAAAGGTGTTACGGCTATTGGTTGATAAATGCGTTTTTTTTTCAAGATTTCGACGTGTTTTGTGTGGTGACATAACCTGAAAATCGCATCTTTTTTTGAGAAAAAAAGTGTAAAAAATATGGTCAGCGACAAAAAAAAAACACCCAATCGTGATTATGGAGTCACTTTACACCCATTCAGCACAACATTTCGATTCTCCGAGCACTAGGACTATTCTTGATAAATTCCAAAGGTAGCACTATATACATAATATAAACAAAACATATAAACGGTATTTAACTAAACAAAATAGCACAAAAGTGTCCAATACTGTAAAACTATGTACACAAATCTTATATGAAATGAAAAACGGAATGAAATTGTTCAGAGAACGCTTACATAAAACACCAAACACACGTTAAATGTTAAATAGGGTAAATACATCATAAACAAAGTTCTGGAATTCAAAGGAAAACAGAATAAGTAGCTTGCAACAATCGTCAACAACTATACGTCACAACTCGCCATGTCAAACGATCACGGATCCACACCAAGATAAGATATAGATTTCTACTATGATACATACTGATTATTTCTAATGCGGCGGCAAGAGAGGGCGCGCAATGTTAAGTTTCCATACCCTGGTTTACACACAATTACAACCGAGGGGCACTGAGGAGCTTTGGAAAAGCGAAACACGTGTCCGTCCATTGTGGTAATTGTGTGATACATTTTTCTGCAGTTTACTGCTATTTAATATAACTTATTAGCTAATACTTGTACCATAAATTTGAATAAATAATTGAGGTGGTTTGATCCGTAATACCTGTTTCACAATAATGTTAATGTTAGCATGTTAATGTTAACGCAATGGTTATGTTAAGTTTAAAACGTTGGTTATATAGCTGTGTTCAGACAGAACTCGTACAGAATGATGTTGATGTTGACGTGATGTTAACGTAATGTAATGTTAATCTTTAAATCTTAACATATCAGTTAACATCAACCAATCATTTTAAAGATTGTGCACATGTGCATTACTTTGCAAATGCTAATAAAAATTTGAAAATAACGTGAAAAGCATATAACCTTTAAAACTCTCAAATACAGCTGATAATCTTTCGGGTAACTACGTAATTGAGTAGGTTTACTTTTCGATTGCTTTCTGATATCATTATCTTTAATCTACTAAGCAATGATTGACACTGAGCTATAGTTATTGAGGTATAAAATTCATAAACTTTGCGTCAATTCCGCAGAATTCATTGTTGGTTGAAGATCCCTTAAAAACAGGTTTCAATTCTTTTGCTTATACCAACTTTATTCCTTAATATTTTCCCGAACACACTAAATATTTTTGCAGTATAGCCAACATTCAAACGATTTTTCACTGTGAAATTTCAATATTTGCCGCCTATTTTCTAAACATCATTGTGTACGTAGTTAACATTAACGTTAACATTAACATTACCATTACATTAACGTTAACATCATTGTGAATCAGCAGTAAGGCAGATAGCGGAGGGAGTGATGTTACCATCTGACCACCGACAATTAAGAAAATTATTTTTCTTTTTAATTAAAATATATAACATATATATAATATTTTCATTTTAATATTTAGAATTTTATTGTTTATGACTTTTCATAAAACATTAATTATCTCGTAAATTATAAATGATGGGTATAGCATATGCTTAATAAAACTTTTAAAGCTCATTTGGCGCTGTAAGATTCCATAAAAAAATACAGGATGTTCCATTTAAAATAAACAAGTTTTCAGCAATTAAAGTTTTCTCGTTGCAATCTTGGTTTACGATCACACAGTATAAAAATTATAAATTCTAATGTGGTTTTAAGATGTAGAAGAACTTTATGCTGTAACACAACAGAAGTTGATTGCCCAATCTTATACTGTTTGGAATGAGATCAGACAAATCCGTAGATGCGATTCCTGCATTTTTTAAAGAGAATTGAGAATAATTGCAAAACTAAGTCGTTTTCGAAAAAAAATATTTATAACAAAAGATATTCAGAACTTAATATGGAACACAATAAGCTACTTATATATAGACTGTTCTATTTAAAAAAAATATCTTACTCCTTACAAGCTTACGGATCACTCGGTGTACTTGAAAATATTTTCAAATTATGAAGCTGTTACAACAATATATATTCCAATTATCAAAATTTTAATTGAGCTAACAGTTATTTAATAAATGAACTTTGCCATATAAAAAACTCACCCTGTTTATGTTTACAAAATTTTAAATCCAGCAGAATTCTTATACTATGGAGTGATATAGACAGCACAATAATCAGGAGCGCGGAAACTATGCTGATGGTGTGATGATAATACTTGCAGTAACATGCTCTCTATAAGTTTGTATGGGCTACAACTTCTGCCCAGCACCGCTTCAGCCTTATCTCCAAGTATCGTATTTTTTACGTTAACACTAGCATATTCGGTATCATAATTCTAACCAAGTATTCCCTGATCGTAGTTCTATGACCGCTATAAGTTATACGGTCCTTTCTTAAGTTAGATGAGACCATCAAAACTTAAGGTGTATGACTAAAATTTAGCAAAATTCGCTAAAATTTACCTATGTAAAATCATTGTGTTGAAATTTAGAAATGGAATTGTCTAAAAATACATTGACATAACTAATCGACTGATACCAATACTTTGCATTTTTAACATTTCTTCATTGGCATTTTTTAAATTAAAGTGCATATGGCAACGTGGTACAGTAAGGTTGCTTGTTTGAAGGTAAAACCAGTTGTCATTTTTGACGCTTTCCATATGACATTTTGTTGTTGAAATGAGATAACATATGTATTGTGCTGTTCTTAATACTGAACAATGTTTACCTTTGGAGAATACGCTGACATGTATAGGGTATTCGGATTTTGCAACGGAAATGCAAACTTGGCAAAAGAAAAATATCAAATATGATACAACTGCGACACCCATCCACCATAAATATCGTTTATATGTTTTGTTTATATTATGTATATAGTGTTAGCTTTTAGTTTATTTCTGTGTATTTTAAATGTGTACAATTAAAACAGCCATTAAAAAATGAAGTTACTTTATTGAAAACAGAATTTCAAACAAGTACAGTAACACCAGGTAACACTACTATAATCGAATTTCCCGCCATGAGTGATTAGGTAATGCTAGTTTTATGCGTCGGCAGTAGATGGCGCAATCCAGATCGTATGGTTTGTCAAGTTTCCTATCTTTCTTATGGTTAATCGTTGTATCAAAGCACCACTAACAAGTAATATAATTTTAGAAATCCTATCACCATATGTTTTCTTAAAAAAGAATTATCTGTACAGAACATCAAACAAGTTAAATACATATATTATATTTCTAAATGAAGCCGTCTATTCAAGAGGCCTTTTTGTTGTTATGTATTTTTTTTTTTGCATAAGTATTTCCGTATTCGGTATGTCTAAAGGAAAACGCCGCCACCGAAACTCCAATGTGTTTATTCAATGTATAAACCCTTTTCTCTCTATACATTTATATTTCTGTTTAAAGTTGCATTTACACCCAAGAAATTTTAAAATTCTCGATTGCTGGTGTCCCGATTTTTCCTGCGAGAAGTGTACCTATCTTTAAGACATCCCAACAGTCCATTCGAACAGCGAATATTCAGTGGAGTTTTACCATCAGTTTATTGTGTTATTGATGTAAGCTCTTCATTCTGACAGTAACGCTACGACATCTAAACTAGTCAATTTTAAAGCGTGATTATGAGCAGTGTTTCATCTTATTTGGCTGCACTATCATCTCTGCAAACGTCCTCTAAAAATAACCCTACGACATCCGAACTGCTCGCACTAGAAGTCTGCGTAAGAGCCCTAGATCTTGCTTTTGCTTCTAGTTGATGTTTAAATAATAACATCATCATATTTTCATCTTCTGTATCAACAGCATAGAATAAAAGTTTCTTCATGTCTTTTTCTATACTGTCAAGGACAGGAGCGCCTTTTTGTGAAAATAATTCAGCAACATCTAAAATTTCCAGCACGAACAGCAACACCAACTACGGTTTTTCCTCTGCGATTTTCAGTATCTGTTTTCGAACCGTTTTCCAGTAATATTTTCGTCATATCCACACGCACTTCAGATGGATTTATAACGCTGTAATGTAATGGTATGCAACCAAAGCTGTCAGTAGCATTTACCTTGTGCTTCAATCTCATCAATTCTTTCACTGCTTCGACATTGCCATATATACACGCTACGTGTAAGGGTGTCAGTTGTCTGATCTTTCGTAATTCGATCGTATGTGCTTCTAATGCTTGGCATTCTTGATGTTTAGAAGCTGCAGGTATGCCATTAGACACGGCATCTTCAATGAAGAATAAATCACGAATCATATCTATTCTACCTTCTTCCATAGCTTCCATATACAATGGTGATATTGCATAAGCTTCCAGATCGATACGTAATTTGACGCCCATTCGCAATTTTTGTACTATGCAATTTAAATATGCTGCTTTCGCTGGCATTGCAAATCTGTTACACAACATCAAATCTACATTATTCCCTTGATTTAAATGTTGTACCCAGTCCCAACCCATGAGAAGATCAGAACGAGTGAAATTAATGTTAAACTCACGCATATTACGAATAATTGGATCTATCGGAGACCAATCCCAAGAAGCACCTTTGTGGTGTGCAGCGGCCATATGAATACCCATTCTATCTAAGCCATCAGTTCTTTCTAAATGTGACCTATCTTTAGCATACGTGGCTATTTGTCCTTCGTCTTTTTCTAAGATGGCTTTATGTAACGCTAAATGTTCGCAAATTATGTCCAAGACATACAATTTTTCTGTTTTAACATTTCCACGTAAATATTCTTACCGCAGTCATTCGTTTTATTTCTCAGTATCCAATCAGCTGTCAGATACTCAGCGAACGTTTCATGATCAAATGTAGGGTAGGAGTCTTCGTCAATAGATATAATTATCCCCAATTTCAATTGATTGGCATATCCTGTTTCATATTTCCACTTAAGCAATTCTTCCACGATATCCACACCAAGTATCCTCACCAGTGCTAATTTCCGATGTAGTTCTAAAACATGCTCCAACGGGTCTTCATTGTCGGATATGTGCCCAATAGGTAAATAGTTCTCGAAATATTGATTCAGCCTTACTCGTATTATGTTTCCGTATAAGTCTAGTTTACCGATGGATGCCAGGTGACCACTATTTTCAGAAATTATCTTCAAAAAGTTTAAGTATAGAGGATTCTCTAAGAATTCATGGGGGGTGGCTGTTAGTACGTCTTCTGGAATATAGCTGTTCCTAACGTATTCCCTGCTATCATCAGCCCTTAATATGTCTACCTCGAAGATATTACTCTCGAAGTTATCCATCAAAGTGGAATTTGCTATTAACCTCGAAGCAATAATAATTTGGATATTATTTGTGGCCAAATTTCGTATAAAATTTAATACTTCTCCTTTCCAACTTGCCAATACTTCATCGAATGAATCCAGAATAACCAGTAACTTTTCTCTCTGTTTGAATAAGTCAGACAGAAACTCACCATATCGAGTGGTTTTGAATTTATTAAGTATAAAATCTAATGAAGATAGCGTCGCCAATGACTTCTTTCTGTCCGACTTATACTGAGCCAGATTATAAAACAGAATATACTTTTCATTGCCGTGATTTTCGAATAATGATCGGAGTAGAGACGATTTGCCTATGCCGGGTTCACCTGTCACTATAGTAATTCCGTCCGAGATCTCCGTCAAAAAGCTTTCTTCTGGAATTTCTCGCCCACTAAACGAAATGTGATCGCTTAAACCTTTCCAATCATTGGATCTGTACAGTTGCATACCAATCTCCTCAAGTCTAATATAAAGTAACGGACGTTTGAAAGCTGATGCCTTTTTCCAATATTGACTTATATCTTCGTCTTCGATGTTGATAAAAACGTTTTCGTTTGATAACTGCTTTATTTCTTCAAGTTTTTCACAGGGCATGTTCATCATGTTTACTTTCATATCTACTAAATCTAAGTAATTTAAGTTGCCGGAGAAGAAGCAAATACCTTTTGTTTGCGAATCAAAAAGTGATTTGGACACTACGGCACTTCGTAAAAATCTAGCAATATATTTTTTTTGAATGCTCTGTAAAGTATGTCCAAGAATGGGTACAATGTCATCTTCAAGATTATACACACTTTCTCCGTCTTGGTCTACAAAGAAATCTCTTAGTAATAATTTATTTCCTTCGACCAATGTGAAATTTTCATTTGCCGATGAGACAACGCAGTGATAAATATCATAACATCTTAGTTTAGGATTCCTCTTTATCTGTTTACCATACTCGGCGATTTTTTCTCGTCCACACCATATTGCAATGTTGCCTACTCTCTTGCTAATACCATCAATGTTGTATTCTGCGGAAGAATTCGAATCCTCTATTAAAAATATGATATTGTCGTCATGATCGTCATCTACATAATCTTTCCTCAAATACGCTTTTCTAGCTTTCATCAAGTGAAGTATGTCGGAGCATGATAATGTCTTAGTCAATTCCTCATGGTTGTTTACGACACTGTAAAGGGAGACCGGTTTCCTTCCCTGAATAGATACCGGAATTGTCTTCAGGAGTTCATCCCTCATTTCAAGACACTTAATGTCACTTATATAAGTCAATGTTTTTAAATTGTACCTCTCACATTCTTGTCGTTTACCCACTAAATTATCCGTTATTATAATATAACTCTTATTTAGATGAGCAAAATCTTTTAACACAGGAAGATCATCATTACTTTTCAAGATGAGAGGTAAATCACCCCATATCCATAATTCCATAATTAATGATTTCAGTGTGGTTGGTGGATCAATCCAACTCGTATACCTTGCCTTCTCGTTCGCTAACTTCCTGAATATCTGCTGAATATCGCTGATCGCCGTGGAATCTAAAGTATTTGTATTGTAGTTCTTCCAATCAATAACCGAGTCAGTACCGAGGAGATGATTCAGCTCTAGCGCCATACATCCAAATAAGCTCTTTTCTATATTAGCTTCAGCTTTTACGATCGTGACATTATGTTGCAAGATTAGCTTGTTCCAGAGTGCAGCTTGTGAATCGTTGAGTTGAATAATTGCTGTAGGAGATAAGATATAATCTTCGAGGCGAAGTTTTAGTAATTCTGTCTCGAATATCTCTTTCGATAATCCTCTTTGCCACAGTATTCTGTTCTCGAAAAACATATCTACATACTTCAAGATATTGTTTGCATCGTTTATTTTACAGAGTAACATTATCTCCTTTTTGATTTGATTTATATCGGGCTGGTTGAGATACAGATAGAACTCGTCCAAAAAATCATTTAGCTCTTTATGCGTTTCGTGTCTGTAATAAAACAATTTATGACAATTTTTTGAGAGAAAGTATCGATCTCCACGATTCACTAGTCGGATGGTGCTGATACAGGCTGTAATCAGTCATAGTTCTCACGTCTCTGACGCAGAAGTAACAGAAGTGAATATTGTTGACAGCAATATCTCCTATGGTTTTAAATCCGCCATTATAGAATATTTTACTATAGCCCTTGAAATATTTTTGCCACATAATGTTTTCACCTTTACCAATTGTTTTCACTTGCATAGCATATGCGTGCGGAAACATTTTCTCTCTGAAGAATACCTTAACCACCACATCGTCGAAAGGCAAGGCTTCTTGTAAATTATTAAACACCTGGTAACTTTCTACATGTGTGTTGTTGGATAGAATAGCAGCAACCAGCGTAGTAACCGAGATTTCATATTTACGTCCCACATCGGATTGCACAGTCGGAATGGGACCTAGATTCTTCGAGAGGGGTTGTTTGCGTTTGACATGTCCGGCACCTATTAACATAAAATTGAATCATTAAAACAAACAATAATTGCACAATCCACACAATTGTTAGCTTGATTATTTTTTTTAAGGCCATATATGTATCGGGAAGTGGGTAGCGGAAAGGTCATTCATATCCTATGCATAGATATTACATAGATATACAGTGTGTTCACGGGAATATTCTACAATGGCCACCTTTTTTTGTTTTTTCAGATACAGAGTCGGTTAAATGGAGAAAGTTCGTGTACTTCTCCATCTGCATTTCGTGCTATGGCATCAGAAACAAACGAGCGCTTGGTTGCTAAGATACGACTCTAGCATGTATTTTTTTAAATGAGACACCCGATATATTTTTGCATTTTTGAATTTCTCTAATCATTGGATGTAACAAAATATGAAACGACTTTTCTGTAAAATCACGATTACAGTTATAGCCAATGATTAGAGAAATTCAAAAATGCAAAAATATATCGGGTGTCTCATTTAAAAAAATACATGCTAGAGTCGTATCTTAGCACAACCAAGCGCTCTTTTGTTTTTTATGCCATAGCACGAAATGCAGATGGAGAAGTACACGAACTTTCTCCATTTAACCGACTCTGTATCTCTAAAAATAAAAAAGTTAGCTATTGTAGAATGTTCCCGTGAACACACTGTATGCAATGTATCTAGTTTTGCAAAGTAGGGTTGAAATGCGAAATTTAGTATATAGGGTAATTTAGTGATGGCATAAGGTGTAATCAGCTGATCATCAGTTTATACCAGCGAAAACTTGTCCCTAATTATCACAAGAACACCTTGTAATGGGACGCCTAGGATTTATTTTATTTTAAATTTAATTTAATATTTATTTTCTTCATAAAAGATATTCGATTTCATCCTATTTATGTAAACGTATTGTTATTGTTTTGTGCTTTCAACTAACAAAACACGGTTATTATTTGAAACTATATTTATTTCAAAAATGCAATGCGTGGTCTTGTATGTGGCGGGTGGTGTGTGTGTAGCATATGTATGTGGATGTAGATGGCGCGCTTGTGCGCGTAAAATACATATACAAGTATACATATAACATCGGGTTTGTTTTAATTTACATTTACAAACGAAATAATAAACAACATTTATAAAAAAAATCTCAAAAACATGTTTGTTCGCTACACTGAGAAAAATGGGCTAAGTAAAGTGTTTACTTGATAAAAAATTTTACAATAGATAAAGTTTTACTTGGAACTATTCTCGTTAATTAATACTGCAACTAAACCGAGTTTCCTGAATGCAAGTTGTTACTGTAAATAGTGCTTTTATTAACGGCTATTACACAGCGTACCTGACGATTTGTGGTAAGTAACATATTACTTATGACTACTGGTACTGTATCTAACTACAGCACATGGTTAGTAGAAGTAACAACAATGCTGATCGCTATTAAACTCATGTATTTCTTAAATAGGTAACAACCCAGATAACAATTTAAGGTTAATACAAGCCTTTTTAAACGTTGTTCCGACAAGGGAAAAAGGTTGTCAGCAAGCTTGTTATGGCAAGGGTGTAAGCTTACTGCAAGGTTATGACAAGCTTGCTAGTTGACACAGGACAAGGTTTTTCCCAAGTAAGGTTACAGGTTAAGCTTGTCTGTAAAACGATATGACAAGGTTGGAATGACAATGTTGAGCCAAGCTTTAGAGAAAGCTGTACAAACCTTGATAAAAGTTTGTAACAATCAAAACAAAATAGGAATTGGATATTAATTTCTTCTTTTTCTTGGTTTCTAGGTCATAAAAATATAGAGATGTACATTAAGGACGTTTCGTTTTAATTTCCAGAGCTTTTTCAAGATATATGTAAAAATATAAATTATAAATGGTATACATTTTTTTATTTAATAACAAAACATTGTTTACTATGAATTTTGAATTATGATTTTATCATTTATTAACAATTTACTTATAAGTTACACCATTTACAATTTATATTTTTATATGTATACTTAAAAAAGCTTTTGAAATCAAAGTGAAACGTCCTTATTAATGTACATTTCCATATTTTTGACCTAAAAACCAAGAAAATGAAGAAATTAATACCCATTCCTATTTTGTTTTGATTGTTGTAAGCTTTTATAAAGGTTTGTATAAGCTTCTCTAAAGCTTGGCTATAGTCAAGGAAAGAGTTGGGTATATGACCTCTTCTTCATGTGACTTTGAAAATTACAAAATATTTTAAGGAAAGATATAACAGCAAGCTGAAACCAAAATAAATTTCGTACAAATAAACTTTATGTAACGTCCAAGTGTTTCCAAAAATGTTTTTTACAAAATTATTGCTAACAAAACTCAGAGAGAATTTTAGTAATTAGATATAATTTGCGTTCTTTTTATTATTTTCGGATGCCGTCCATCGTCTCCTAAAATATTTTATTGTTTTCAGAATCACATCTGTTTGCATCAAGTAAAATTCATTCAAATAAAATTAGAATTTCAGTATTTAATAATAAAAAAAAAAACTTCTACATATTTATATATACATATTTAGATTGCGTTTTTATATTTATATAGAACAATACTATAATCTATTTTCCGTTGCCATCGTGTTGCCGCGATTCTCTGTAATAAAAAAACGACAACTATTAAAAAATTAAACAATACCAGAGATGGGAAGACAAGGGAAACGGCTATCAGTTTTCCAAGAGTCGACAAGTCGTCGTGGATATTATGAAAAGTAACTGTTTTCCTCGTTACTACCAAAATACAACTATCTTATTTTTACTATACTTAGTGGTTATTAAATAAAATACTCACCAAAAATAATTTTAAGCATTTCAGTCTTCTGGAAAGGTTTTTTAAAGCTTTTCCCTGTTAGAGAATGATTTGCCGCAATATTGTCCTCTAGTGCTTTTTTGGATGTTTGATGTCAAACTCTTAACGTTCCTTCCATGGGTTGATATCAAATATCGAATCTGTAAATTTTTTGTTGGAATTAATTCAATAAATGAACATGGTTTCGGACTTAAAAAACAGGTAATAATTTAATAATATCATTACTCACCAACTTTTTTTTCTCCAAGAAGAGTTTCAACTATTGATGGTTTACTAATGTCATAGAAGCTTCTATATTCGCTGAAAATATATTTCATAATTATGAATTGATTCTCCTCTTAATCCTTATTGTTTACCAATAATGTCTGTTGTATTGTGGCAGTCTGTTGGGCCAAACCTTAAACCGTATCCATTTTAGTTCTAAACACTCTGCTATGAAAGAAAATCTTCTAAGACCTTCCACATTACGCCTGGGTTTAATTTAATTTGGTGACGCTCATTACTGTAATCGGTTCCTAAAAAATATTTGATAACATTAGAATGATTTCTTGAAATAAGAGATACAAATACATATATATAATATTCTTATTAATTATAACACTAAATTTATATGTGTATTTTTGAATTTATTTAAAAATTCTATTACACTGTCATTAAAACTGAAAAAAATAATTTCTGAATTATATAAAATCAAATTATACTACAAGCTATCTAGTTAGCAATATATAACTATAACTTTTAAACTAAGTGCATTGGCTTATGCGCTTATGGTGTAGAAAATTAGGTTAGAATTATATGCAATAGTTGGGGCTTGATATTCTTGAAGCAACAACGCATATCTAGTAAAAGATATAAATTAGGTAATACTTACTTTTGCATGAATGATGTTTTAAACTATTATACACTGAAAAGCTCAAACGCGTACAACACAAACTGGACACAACAAAATAATGGCGGTCGATGACAGAATAGCGAATGGCGGTTAAACCAAAAAAAAATCAATACTCGATAAACGATTGACGCCGAATCACTCCGGAAATACACGAAGTCACCGTACCTTGATATAATAACTTTGTTCGCAACCTTGCTTAACCCCGCATTAACCTTTCTGTTAAGTTTGGTCTGGACCAGGTAAAGTTAAGCAAGTGGCAAGCTTATCGTAAGCTTACTGTTATCTGGGAATTGCCACAACTAAATATTCTTAAGTTTTGCTGCCACCCGTGATTGTTTTCTATTTCCTGATTGGATAATGCGACGGTGTAATGAAATAGTCCCCGAGACGGCTACTCGCGCAGGCGAACAGAAGCAAGTAGGCTAGTGTCAAGCATGGGGCGGCCATTGTAGGCCAGTTGGAACGCAAATTATATTTAAAAATACCGGGTGGCTTAACTCAAGGCCCCATGCGTATAAAGAATCCCAGCGAAAGAAGAAGCACCAAGATTGCTGAAGTTTTAAACCACGTGGTGGGATATTTGAATTCCCCATCATTGTGATGATATCTGCGCCCGCTGGTGAAGTTAAAGTGTGGATGCCGTCGCTAGTGATCCGACAGTCCAAGTGCCATCTGCAGTTAGGGATACCGCGAGGAAGAAGCCGTTTTCGAGGCGATCACCGGACATAACCGCTACGTACGCCGACAGAGGATCAGTGTTGGGCAAGATAGGAGAAGTGAATAAATTTCTATAGCGACTAGATACACTCGTGTTTATTCGCGCCTTGAGTGGGAAGCTGTGTTAACTAGTGATTTATTGAGAACCGACAAAACACGAGTATGTATAATCGCTGTAGAAATTTATTCACTTCCCCTAGCTTGCCCAACACTGCAGAGGATCAACTCGTCGAGACAACGCCCAGTGCAAAGAACCAACAGAAAACCGCAAGTTTACCGCCTAGGTATATTATTTCTTTGGTTGTTATTAGTTGTAACTTCAAAGCCATATTTCTCTTTGTCCTTCGTTTAAATTTCAATAATTTCAATAACCAAATAACGTTTCAAGGGGGCCCCATTTACCTTATCTTTTATTATTGCTTTGTTAATTTTTTTTTAAGCCCTTGCGCGCGTAGCAATCTCGGGGACTATTTTATTACTCCGCCGCATTAGCCAATCAGGAATAGCAAAACCATCACGTGGTGACAGAAAAACTCAAATAAACATAGTTGTGGCAAGTTGTTACTTATTTAAGAAAATACATGAGTTTAATAGCGATCAGCATTGTTGTTACTTCTACTAAGCATGTGCTGTAGTTAGATATAGATACAGTACCAGCAGTCATAAGTAGTACGTTACTTACCACAAATTTGTGAGGTACGCTATGTAATAGCCGTTAATAAAAGCACTATTTACAGTAACAACTTGCATTCAGGAAACTGGGTTTAGTTGCAGGTATTAATTAACGAGAATAGTTCTAAGTAAAACTTTATCTATTGTAAAAAATTTTATATCAAGTAAACACTTTACTTAGCCCATTTTTCTCAGTGTAGTGCTTACCTATCTTGCGCTGTTCTTGAATTGTTTGAAGAACATCCTTCTGGGCTTTTAGGAGTTAACAGTGATGGTAACATCGGAATATCGCATGAAACAACAGAATGAGATGAATGCTGTTATGACAGCGATGATACGGGTAAGCAAAGCCTTTTAAAAGTAGCACAATAATTATACACATTATATTCTAAGTATCCAATGAACGTTATATGTGAAGGTTAGATAAGAGTAATAAAACTCGTTCTTTCGTTCATTTAATATTTATTATATGATTAGTAGTTTCGGCTTTTTAAAAAGCCATCTTCAGATCAACATAAAAAAAGGTAAAATTGTCCATTATCAAATTAAAAAACACCAAACTTGAAAATAAATTAAACGAACACTAACAATTATAAATATAAATTAAATATAAAATTTAAATATAAGAAAACCTTTTCACACAGAATGACAACGATACAAATGATTCAACATATGAAAACCGTGTCTGAGTGTGTGTTTTTTAATTTTTAATTTGATAATGGACAATTTTACCTTTTTTGACGTTGATCTGAAGATGGCTTTTAAAAAGCCGAAACTAGTAATCATATAATAAATATTAAATGAACGAAAGAACGAGTTTTATTACTCTTATCTAACCTTCAATTATACACATGTTTTGTATTGTTTTATGTGAATTTTGTTTCTTTAATACAATAGTTGCAGACAAACTTCCATCAAGGTTTAAAATACTGCCAAAAATATATATATTACGTGAATATTTCGATTTTAGCTGTCAGCGGTCTAAGTTCTACCAGCACCCCAGTCTTGTACAGTATATGAGTAGTAAGATGTTTTTATACAAAAGTTGACATGTTGCAGATGTGGTGAGGCGGTTGTTGGTATGGAATATTTGCTGATAAACAATGTCCAATTGTTATATAAATTTATTTGAGCTGCCACAAGGATGAGATCGACATACGAGGGTACCAGATGAATCATTAAAACGACAATATCAGTGTACCTAGCGCAATCAAATCTTTATATCTACGTAATGAGCATTTAAATTATTTAATCTTTGAAATAAAAAAATTTAACACGCTTTTTTATCTTGTAGAAGTATGCCATCCAGCATTAACCCTTTTTTTGTATATGTATGTTGTTAATATGTAGAGTATGTTGAGAATTACTGGTTATCTTGTGTTGCTTAAATATTGCTAATCCTATTTTTGATTTTGCAGTAGAACCTCTCATTGCTGGAATTATATTGACAAAAAAAGTTCATATGTAATATTTTGCCTCTTCTCGATTATCCGGATTTTTCGTTATCCAGGCCATGTTAATCTTCAATTAGTCCGGATACTGGAGGTTCTACTGTACATATGAATGGTGTTGTGACGAAATCTCCTATGTAATTTTTTTAAGTTTTACAGCAATAATTAGGTGTTTATTAGCATCAATATCCGAATTGAAATCTCACTCGATCCCAAATTGTTTCTTATTCCAAGATTTGAGTTCTGATATTTATATCAATGCTTTATAATTATTGTTGCAAATGAAAAATCATATAGCAGATACTTTCACGAGACCATCCACATGTATATGAATAGCAATATTAGACATAAGAAACCAGTATTTCTGAATATGCTCTTATATATTAATTACAATATTTACGAAATAAAAAAAAATCTGTCACTTCCTATATGAAATATATATTTGAAAAAAATATTATACGTATATAAGAAATAAATATATACTACATATGTATTTGATAATATGCGAGAAATATTAGTGGGCAATATTTACGAAATAAAAAAAAATCTGTCACTTCCTATATAAAATATATATTAGAAAAAAAATATTTTATTAATATTTGGTGCTACCTGGGTTTATAATCTGGATTGCGAGCGCTTATTAACTGTAATGAACTGACTGTGTTCCTAAGATCTAAAATATCCTTAGGCGGCCTCCAACAGTCAACAGGTTTGACTGGAACTTTCTTTACTGGAAATGAGCATTAAAATATCTCAGAAACACAGTCAGAAAAATGTTAAATTTTTCGTTAGTGTCTCTATTGTTCCTGTACACTTCCCACCCAATCTTCTTCAGATATATTATGTAAGAACTCATTTATATTACCTTTACTAAATGAACGTAGCAATTTAAATTGTAGCACATTTTTCACATTCCTTAAAGAGAACGATACCATTTGATTTTTATGATCTGAAAATCTAGTCGAATTGACCGCAGTATTAGTTACACCAAGTTTGTGGTAATGTCCTCCTTCAAGCAGAAAGATATTGTCGAGGCATGTATGTGTATTGTGTAGTGTTTGAAACCCGAGTTGGTTCCGAGATTAAAATTTCTGCTCCAAACGACGCTGATTTCGCTGATGCGGTCACTTTTATTGTCCTGTAGCAAATTTACGTTAAAATCACCAGCAATTAAAGTTGTGTGATATTTTTTGGTTATTTTGTTCAGTAAGATCTCAAAGGCAGTGCAGAAATCCTCAAAGCAACTTAATGGAGATCTATAAATGCATACACTAATCATATGGGGTATAATAGGTATTCCATTTAAAATAACGGAGTAAGTATGCGTTTTCTTACTTTTAGAACCGGCTGTATAGTAAAAAATATTTTTAGGTTATGCAGCATTAAATTCTGTAGAACTTTTGTATAAAAAAAACATTTTTCTAAAATCAAAGATAGAGGTGCAATCAAAGACTTAGTTTTCGATGGGACATTTTGTACAATTCTCACATGATTGGATTGTTTCAGTAGGTTGACTAAGATGACTAAGGATGTTCTCATTTGGACGAAACCGGTCGTTTTAATTAAAAAGAATTTGTCAAAAAGTGAACCATGTTTCAATCTCGTATTTTCTTAATTAGTTAATTACCTACTTTTAGTGTTACCTGCAATGATTTTTACTCTTGTAGGTATCTTCATTTATACGTTTTATTTTGAACAGATTTCAGTAACTTGTTGCGATTGAATAAATAAACTATTATTTTTTTAAACCTCCACCTCCGCTCAACCCGTCTGGTTTGTTCTCAATTCCCCCACAACCCTGAAGTTGAAGAGGAACACAGAACAACGCCAAGATGACCTGTTTATTTATTTAGTTTAAGTAGGTATAATACAGATATTTTCTTTATTTCAGCTTTGCCACTTTACAATTCAATATTATTCTAACCACTATTACGAATATTATTGTATGTATAAAATACTGACTCGATCCAAATGTCCCTTCTAGTTTTTATATTTCGGAAAAAAAGTCCCAAAGTTGGCGTTATTTTTCATACCACTTGAATGGAATTTTACCACTATTTAGTTCGTCTCATCCGCCCTTACTGCCATTGTTGGCACCGTCTTCTAAAAATAATCTTCCGCCCTCCGAATTGTTTGTGCTAGAAGTATCCGTAAGTGCCCTAGATGTTATTTTTGCTTCTTCTTTACATTTATATAATAAATTCACCATATTGTCATCCTCCCTATCAATGGCAAGGTACAGAAGTTTCCAAAAATCTTTTCTGTTACTGTTGAAGATAGACGGTCCTTTTTGTAAAAATAATTCCATAATGTCTAAATTTTCAGAGTGAATAGCAACACCAAAGGCAGTTTTCCCGCTACGATTTTTCGTATCTATTTTCGAACCGTTTTCTAGTAATATTTTCGTCATTTCCATACGCACATCAGACGGATTTATAACACTGTAATGTAATGGTATACAACCAAAGCTGTCAGTAGCATTTACCTCGTGCTTCAATTTTATCAATTCTTTTACTACCTCCATATTACCGTATATACATGCGACATGTAAAGGTGTCATTTGTCTGATCTTTCTTAATTTGAACATATTTGCTTCTAATGCTTGACACTCTCGATGTTTAGAAGCTACGGATGTGCCATTAGATAGGGCGTCTTCAATGAAAAATAAATCGCGAATCATATCTATTCCACCTTCTTCCATAGCTTTCATGTATATTGGTGTTATTGCGTAAGCTTCCAGATCGATATGTAATTTGACGCCCATTTGCAATTTTTGTACTACGCAATTTAAGTAGGCTGCTTTTGCTGGCATTGAAAATCTATTACACAACATCAAATTTATATTCATTTCCCTGATTTAAAATGTTGTACCCAATCCCAAATCCATGAGAAGATCAGAATGAGTGAAATTGATTTTGTATTCATCCATATTGCGAATAATTTGATCTATCGGAGACCAATCCCAACAAGCATCTTTGTGGTGTGCGGGGCTATATGAATACTCATTCTGCCCTAGGTCATCAGTTTTTTCCAAATGTGAACAATCTTTGACACACTTTCCTAGTTGACTTTCGTTCTTTTCCAAGATAGCTTTATGCAAATCTAAATGTTCGCAAATAATGTCTAGGATGTACAGCTTTTCCTGTTTTAACATTTCCAGGTAAATATTCTTACCGCAGTCATTCGTTTTATTTCTCAGTATCCAATCAGCTGTCAGATACTCAGCGAACGTTTCATGTTCAACGTAGGGTAGGAGTCTTTGTCAATAGATATAATTATTCCCAATTTCAAGTGATTGGCATATCCTTTCTCATATTTCCATTTGAGCAATTCTTCCACGATATCCACACCAAGTATCCTCACCAATGCTAATTTCCGATGTAGTTCTAAAACATGCTCCAACAGGTCTTCTTTATCGGATACATCCTCAATAGTAAATGAACATTTTTCGTAATATTGATCCAGTCTTATTCTTATTATGTTTCCGAATAAATCTAGTTTACTGATTTGTATTTGTATATTTGTATATTATCCATCACAGCGCACTTTGCTCTTAATCTCGAGGCAATAATAATTTGAATATTGCTCGTGACCAAATTTCGAATAAAATTTAATATTTCTTCCTTCCTGCATGCCAATACTTCATCGAACGAATCCAAAATGACCAATAAATTTTCTTGTCGTTTGAATAAGTCAGAGAGGAACTCGCCATATCGTGTGTTTTTGAATTCATTAAGTATAAAATCTAATGAGGATAGGGTCGCCAACGACTTCTTTCTTTTCAATTTATAGTCGGTCAAATTATAAAACAGAATATATTTCTCCTCACCGGAATTTCTAAATAGTGATCGTAGTAGAGACGACTTTCCTATGCCGGGTTCGCCTGTCACTATAGTAATCCCGTTGGAGATTTCCATCAAAAAGCTTTCTTCTGAAATTTCTCGCCCACTAAACGAAATGTGGTCACTCAAACCTTTCCACTCATTGTATCTGCATAATTGCATACCAGTCTCCTCGACTCTAATATAGAGTAATGGACGTTTGAATGTTAATGCTTTCCTCCAGTATTTATCAACGTCTTCGCCTTCAATGTTGATAAAAACGTTTTCATTTGATAACTGCGTTATTTCATCTATTTTATCCCAAGGCACTTTTATCGTATTTACTCTTATATTTTCATCTAGGTGCTTTAAATCACCAAAGAAGAAGCAAATACCTCGTGTTTGTGAATTGAAAAGCGATTTAGACACTACAGCGCAGCGTAGAAACCTCGAAATATAATTTTGATGGATGCTTGGGAAACGACGCCCAAGGATCGGTACAATGTTATCCCCAAGACAATATACATCTTCTCCGTCTTGATCGACAAAAAAATCTCTTAATAACATTTCGTTTCCTTCAACCAAAGTCAAATTTTCCGATTCCGATGAAGTAATGCAGCGATAAACACATCTAAATTAGAATTCTCTTCTATTGGCTACGATACCTGGTAATATCTTCTGGTTTACACCATATCGCAATGTTACCTGTCTTCCTATTAACAACACCAATATTACATTCTTCAGTAGAAGTCGGATCTTCTATCAAGAATGCGATATTATGGTCATAATCGCCATCTATATATTCTTTACTCAAATACGATTTTCTAGTTTTCATCAAGTGTAGTATGTGAGAACACGACAATGACATAATCAGTTCCGTATGATGATTTACGATACTGTAAAGTGTGACTGGCTGGCTTCCTAGAAGAGATACTCGAATGGTCTGTAGAAGTTCATTTCTCACTTCAAGACTTTCAATATCGCTTATACGCGTAAAGGCTTCTAGTTGATACGTTTTACATTCTCTACGTTTATTGACTACATTGTCTGTTATTATAATGTATTTTTTATTTAAATGGGCGTAGTCCTTTAACACAGGAAGATCGTCATCACTTCTGAGGATTAAGGGCACTTTTCCACATTTCCAGAACTCTATAATTAATGATTTGAGTGTGGTGGGTGGGTCAACCCAGTGTCTTATTATTCCTGATTTGTTCACAATGAAAAAATTTCTAAAAGCGCTCTTGACGGTAGAATCCAAAGTACTCGTCTTATACTTTTCCCAGCCAATAAGATTATTGAGAATACAATTCAGCGCCTGCGCCAAGCATCCAAATAAGCTCTTTTCTATGTTAGTTTCACGTTTTACGATTGTGACATCATACTCCAATACGAGCTTGTTCCACAGTACAATTTGTGAATCGTTGAGCTGAATAGTTGCTGTAAGAGGCAGGATATAATCTGCGAGGCGGATTTTTAATAATTCCGTTTGAAATATTTCTTTGGGTAATCCGCTTTGCCACAAAACGAATTTCTCAAGAAACATATCAACATACTGTAAGATATCAGTTGCACCGCTTATTTTGCAGATGGTCTCTATCTTTTCTTTGATTAGATTAATGTTCGGCTGGTAGAAATACAGGTAGAATTTGTCCAGGAAATCTTTTCGCTTTTTATCCGCGTCGGTTATTGATTTGTTATAGAACAATGTATGACAATTTTCAAAATGAAGTATCGATTCCCACCATTCATTGGTCGGCTTATGCTCACGCAATGTGTAATCACGTACAGTCCTCACGTCTTTGACGCAGAAGTAGCAGAAATGAATATTGTCGACAGGAATATCTCCTATGGTTTTAAGTCCACCATTATTGAATATTCTGCTATAACCCTTTAGATATTTTGTCACCTTTTTCACTTTAAAGGTTTCACCTGTACGGATATGCTTAACCTGTATAGCATATGCGTATGGAGTATCTTCTCCTTTGAAAAACACTTTCGCCACCACATCGTCGAAAGGATGCGCTTCTAGTAAATTAGTCCACACCTGGTAATTGTCTATTTGTTTGTTGTTCGACAGAATAGCAGCAACTAACGTAGCAACTGAGGTTTCATATTTACCTCCTACATTAGGTTGGGCAGTCTGTTTGGGACGTGGTTTCTTTTGAGGAGGATTGTCTCTGTTTGACATGTTCGGCACCTATTGACACAAAATTGATTGTTTAAAAAATAAGCTGCGATTACATGATTTAACATAATTGTGTGAGTTTAACATTTTTTTAATGAATAGTTGGTGTATTCTACGCAGAAAAGAAGTTTATTAAATCAACAAAATTTACCTTTTCATAAGTACCCAGTAAACATGAAATGTGTATGAAACCTTTCATTTTTTCCCGCAACTTATAAATAATGTATGTATGTATTGCTATGGCATGGCTCCCCTATTGTTTGAACTCAATGGTGTTAATTTTCGAAGATCAAGCTTTGGCTTTGCCGGGCGAAAATTCTCACTTAAATTTAATATTTGTGTATTTTGTTAAGAATTTAGTAGTTTTGTTTGATGTATTTTATTGTTCAGTTAGTTAGTTTATTTTCTTTCCTTTATATGTTTAGCTTTTGTTCATGTGTTAGGTCCTTCTTATAAGGCTTATTCGTTGATCTTTTGCGGCTGTCGCAGCGCGCGCAATTGTTATTTTGTAATTTGTACGCGTTGTAGGGCCTCTTTGAGGGCAGTGTCTGAATCATTGTCGCGAATGTAAGTATATGTTTATTTTGAGCTCTTTGCAACCATTTTGCAATCTTTCATTCAAGGATTTGTTCGTTATTTTGTTAATTTTGATCATAATTCAGACAACTCAGTTTATTAATTGGTGTTATAATATTGTGCACAGTTTATGTATAAGGCCCGTTAATAATTTGTTCTAGAAGTAACCGCGTTAAGAGTTTCAATTTTCCGTTTTTTTTGTTAGTTTTAATTTTTGGTATTTTAATCACCTCGGGGTAGGTGAAGAGAAGCTTAGAGCTTGTATTTTAAATTCATTTTGATTTTGTTTGTTTCTCTACGTTAATTTAATTAAATTTTAGTTTGCTTTGAATTTTTGAAACCACGTGGATTTTTTGTGGTATAAGAAATTCCTCCTAGAACGAATCTACCTTTTTGTTTGCTAAAGGATTTGCATTGTCCTTTTTAATTGTAAATTCACGAAGGGGTTATTTTAATCCAAGACATTCAGTCTTAGGCTTTTTCCCCTGTTGATTGTAATTAAATGTTTTTTTTTTTTTATATGGAAATTTATGAATATATATATAAATATCATCTTAAATTACAGTTCTTTTATTTTGAATTAACCATTTCAATTTTTGGGATTTTAAAGAAAGTCAAATTTTACAACGCCCACTATTACTTTTCATGAAAGTTACTCTGAGATCTAAGAATCTCTTGCGCCCTTTTGAATTTTATTTGCTGAGCTAGCTAAATTAATTTTGTCATTTTTTTATTTCTTTAAACATATATGTTTGTACAATCAGTTCACAGCAGTATGTATGTCATTTAACATGATTGTGTGAGTTTAGTATTTTTTAAATGAATAGTTTGTGTATTCTACACAGAAAAGAAGTTTATTAAATCAACAAAATTTACCTTTTCACAAGTACCCAGTAAACATGAAATATGTATAAAACCTTTCATTTTTTTCCGCAACTCATAAATAATGTAACATCGCAAAAGTATGTGCATAATACGTACAATGTGAGATTGTCATTTTGCCATGTTTCAGAAACGCTTTTAATTGTACAAAGTTAAACGCGCACGCGTACTTTCGCATTTGTCAGAAGAAGAAGTTATGGTCAGATGGTGGCATTATCTGGGTAAAGTGATTGTAGTTACTATGGTGACGAATAGTGATGTAAGATTTTGATACTTTTCATTACTTGTATCTAGTCGTTACTTTTGTTGTTTGTATTCGTTGCTATGAATTCGATACTTTCGATAATTTCCATACTTTCGATACTTTAGTTACTTCGTTACTTCTGTCGAAAACGTTGCTGTAGATAGATACAAATATACCGCGTGAGTTTTTTATCATGAGATAACGGAATATCTCTAAAACACTGCATTAAATCAAAAAAAGATCTTAATAAGATTTGTTATAATGT
The DNA here is from genome assembly GCA_004143645.1 of Protaetia brevitarsis. Lineage (NCBI taxonomy): Eukaryota > Metazoa > Arthropoda > Insecta > Coleoptera > Scarabaeidae > Protaetia > Protaetia brevitarsis. The sequence continues at coordinate 1,861,026 of RXPK01000280.1, read as the reverse complement.
AGGGGGCTTACTGATTGGTGCCGAACTCGATCCGCCACCTCAAAAGTTGTCCCCGCTCCCACTTTGCAAAATTTTTTTTTACAATAACCAAAATACCTCTGAAACGGGCACCGATGGGTAAGTAGATGTTTTATAAAATTGGCTTTAAAATACCTAGTAGACCTTAAAAGGGCAATAAAAAATAGACTTTCTATTTATAATATCAAAGTTAGCCATGACTTTCGATGTAACCGGAAGTGCGACATAGATGAATCGTTTTTTTCTAAATCGATCATAGTTAACTAGGTTTAACCTCGAAGTTTTAAAATCAAGATATCATTACAAATTTAATTTTGTCTATTTTTAATAGACGGGTTTTGTGAATCACCCTGTATTTTCTGCTGCCTTGAGTACTCAGTAAGTTAAAAAAAGTGAAAAATATTTCATGAAATGAACGACTTTGTCGAATTGAACAGATATCTGTTGAATAAATGGTTAATATAAAAAAAAAAAAAATGGGTCTTTTTGAGTACATATCTTTACATGTAAATATCTCGAAAACGAGAGCCAATTTTGCAAACGGGCGATGACGTTGCATTCAGCGTACTCGTATTGTGTTTTATAGTCCCATCAATGTTGGAATTTTCGACTAGCACAGTGTAATTAACTGAAATATATAAAACAAATCATAACAATGCAATAAAATTTATGATTTAAAAACTGTATAAATTTGAAATGTTATGGAGAATGGAGTTATTTTATTATAATCTCACTTTGAAACATATTTTCTTCTTGCTGAAATTTTAAATTATGTCCAAACTTTACTTTAATAATACAATTAATTAATTACATCATGCTAGTAAATTTTATTAGAATATATAACTTTTTTAAGGGCAATATATAATAATTATTTCATATAATACTGTTTTTATAACGTAATCAGCTATCTCTTTGCTTTGTTTTTAATGTACAAGATTCAAATGTGAAACTTCTGGTATGTTTCAGGATATATGAATGTGAATTTTGAACTCGTATTAATAAAAAAGCGATTTGTAGAACCTACCTTATATTCTAGGGATTTCCTTCGAGGTACTTTGAAGCCTGGATTTCAGCTCCGCAAATGGCTTCTGAATACAGGAATTCTTTCAAGAGTGATGGCGGGTTCGGAACATGATGCTGTGATTTGAAACTGGAAATCGGTTGATATCCTACTCCTATTTCTAGGTGTTGCAGTGGATTAGTTCAGCAATACTATCCTTCTGTAAAGGATTCACAATACGATTAGCAACTCCGTAGGTTCTATGACTATAAGATTATGAAAACACATTATGTTACACTCTCATGTTGTTTCTCATCTTTGCAAAGTGCTTACACTTCTATTTTAAGTACCTTCTCAGAAGTAGCATAGCGTTAAATGAATCGCTTTGTTTTCCATACACGCGAGGTTGAATTAGATTTATATCTTGAACACAAAACGGCGTACTGTTGGAAACAATAAGCTAGGTTGCAGCAGAAAAAAAGTATTTGAAACTCCGTTATACCTTACATAATTTCATTAATAAGAACGCTCATAACTTACACGTATTTTTCCGAGTTAAAAGTCGAATTCTTTTGAGCAGTAGATTCTGTCCCAAGTAGCACATTTAGTCGCTATGACGTGTTTGTTATCTTAAAGGTTTCCATAAAGTAAAAATTACTGGTAGCTGCTACGTTCTAATTACGTGATATATCCGTAATTACTACCAAAATGGGGAACAAACATTAGGTTCTAATTCCGTTATGGCGACGTAATCGTTACTTTTATAAGACGTAATGGCGCTACGTAACTGGAACGTTTCGAAAAAGTAATTCTTACTTTATATGGCATTGCAATTCATTGTTACGGTTCCTTTTTCTTCTTTATACCTTTTTTATAACATATTCACTCTAACTGTTGTTAGAATGAAAAATATAATGCATGGTGGATGTGTATACCGCAGGAGCCATCCAAACTCCAAACAGCTAGATACGTTGTTATATGCATGTAGCGCACGCTTCTGCTCGTAGTTTATGTGGCTCGTACAGTATAAGTAAAATAATGTACATGTGTTAGACCACTTATTGAATCGTGAATTTTGTTTGAATTAATGTGATAGCTCTTAAAAACACGCTTGCCTCAAATGCTATGAAGTATAATATTGATAAAAATAATAAGTGTTAGCAACGCTTTTTTTTTATTCATCATTCTGTTCTTGTTAACTAAAGATATGAATAGTGAAATTGAAAATTTGGACCTGTGTTGGATTAGAATCTTGTTTATTTTATATATTGCTCCATGGCAATTGTATTGTAATGTCCATTTTGTTTCACTTGGCATTTACGTTTTCGTATTCATAGTAATATATACTAGAAGTGTATAACTCTGAAGTTATATTTACTAGGTGGTAGCAGTTAATATTATTCTTTATCGTAAATATTACGTGACCATTGCCTATTAAATATACTTTCAAGTTGTATATGTTACTACAACGTAATTAAATTCACCTTGAAGTAATATAACGGAACTTGAAAGTAACCGAATTCACTTTCAAGTTCCGTGTGTAACTTTTAGCTTCTTTATAACCTCAAAGTTACATTAACTAATGATTGACCTATACAACGAGGACACAATACTAGCGCAATATGTTCAAATTTCTTTCTTGAGGCGGCACTCATCTTATAGAGACCAAGTTTAATAAAGTGAATAAAAATATTTAGGTACCCACGAGATAGAGACCTATTACTTCCGTTTACAAGATGCAGTAATAGGAAATAAGATCACATCGTTGTAAGGAACAATAGGGAAATGTGCTTTTTTTTTTAATTTAAAAGGTGATAAATTTTCATATTTGTGTCATAATTTTGATAAACTGGAGATAAAATATACATGCATAATAAAAATAAAAAGATAAAACTCGCATATTGTGTTTTAACATTATTATTAGAAAGAATGGTTAATAGTTGTGTGCAACGCGGTGCACAAGGTTTCAATACAGATCCTCGGGAAATCGTACCTGTTATACGTCACCGAGATCTCAACGAGCCTCGATAACGTATGCGAAGTGTATCGAAGCCTCAATAAGCTAGCTTGGCGTTAAACCCTAGTACTCACTACGCTTATATTGCACGTAGCAAAACCACTGCTCATGTAAATACCTTAAAAACCCTATTACTTCGTAGTTAAATTTCCTATAAAGTCGTGTATATTTGGAATGGTTACTTTAAAGTGGCAGTTAAATGTAACTTTTTGGTTAAAGGTACATATAGTCGCCCTAGGAAGTAATGATTACGTAATTGTAACACAAAAAAATGTCTATAACTTTGGTAGGTAATATCTACGTGCTGCTGACCTCAATTCTACTGAATATATTACTAGCGGGTCATGATTACCATAAGGTCAGATTTTGGTAGCATATGTTTGTAACGCCTACTTTTAATCTGTAACTATCCGCAGGAATTAACTTTAGAGTGACTCAACAAGTAAGAATGACGTAAGAATTACTATTTTATTAGCACCATAAATAATAAACCTTAAAGTAATTTATTTGGTAGCCACGACCTAACTGCAACTAGAGACATGTCGTCTAACAAAAGTAGATTCCCTTCATAGTTTTGTAATTGCAGTGAAAATTACTTAACATTAACTACAATGAAGTTGTTGTGTCTATAGCAGTGGTAATCACAACTAAATGTGCTACTTGAGGTGGGCTCAAATCATTTCTAAGTAACGCCAAACACACAGCAAGGATCCACAAAGTACCTACTCTCAAGAGATCCGAACATTATGTTCGCTAAAGCAAACAGATGGCTCATTTACGAACTCAGGAAAGGCAACGTTAAAGCTTATATCAGATAATGAATGACTTCTCAGAGGATACTACTATTAACCGTATTCAACGTTCTAAGTGGACTGATTGGCAGACAATTGGAAGGTAAGTAACAATTAATGCTGTTAGCTGGGAGATTAAATCGCTCAAACTAAACAAAACGGCAAGAAAAGACGTTATACTTGCGGCACTTTTACAAAACAGAAACACGATAATAGTCCATCTCTTGGTCAGAGTCTTCAGAGCTAACCTTGCTTGTATGAAGAAAAGTAAAAATACATACAACCACATTACACAGTTTTTGAAAAATAAAGAATGCATATATACCAAAGTGGATAAGGGTAATGCAATAGTGCTCCTTGATAAGAACACTTATATAAAAGACGTTGATGACATGTTAGAAAGTGGTCCTTATGAAAGAATAGCTAAAGATCTTTAGGTAGATATATTAGAGAAGTTACTAAAGCATTGAAAGAATGTAGTAATCTTATAGATAAGGGGTTAAGTTTTAAACTTTTAATCCTAAGATACCACATATGTACTGTTTACCTAAAGTTCATAAACCAGGCAATTCATATAGACCTATTGTTTCTACTATTGACTCTCCCACTTATGCAATTTCTAAATGGTTAGTACAAGAGTTTAACCGACATAAATTTCAAATAGATTTCTCCATAAAAAACACAAAAGAACTTATAGATAAACTCTACAATTTTCAAATTTCTTCTGGAGATAAATTAATATCTTTTGATGTAACATCTCTGTTTCCAAATGTTCCTATTGACACAACTTTGCAAAATCTTGAATCTTTCTTAATTTTTAACAACGTTGCTTTGGATAAAATTCTTGAATACATTAAATTAACGAAAATGTATATGGAACAAAATATCTTTAGCTTTAATAATAAGTTTTATAAACAAACATTCGGAACTGCAATGGGCAACTCTCTCCTTTCTTAGCATACCTCTTCCTAAATTATTTTGAAAAAGATATTATAAGTAAATTTCTTTCTTTCCCTAAATTTTGGATTAGATATGTAGATGATGTTCTTGCGGTAATACCATTTGATTTTGATATAGATATTTTCCTTAATTTCATTAATAATCAGTATCAATTAATAAAATTTACGTTTGAAATTGAGGATCAACACAGTTTACCATTTCTTTATTTATTAATTATGATCAAGGATAATACATTCCGCTTTGATATACATACATAGAAAAGCCACACACACAAACAATTATATACACAACTTATCTTATACAAGCTATAAACAAAAATACACAACATTCTTTTTCTTAATAACTAGATTATTGAAGATACCGCTTGCGGAAGATAATTTTAAAAAAGAGTTAGAATATATATATATATATCATGTAGCAGAAGTTAATGGTTACAAGAAAAGTGTGGTAGATAAAATTAAAAATAAGGTAGAAAGTAAGAGGTCATTAAGAAATATAACTACACTTATTTCAGAGAAAATAGTGGAGAAAAAGTTTTGCAGATTTAACTTTAATAAATTATGGCTTAACCAGATATTAAACCTGTGTAAAAAATACGATCTTAGTCCGGTTCTTCAAAATTCCAATACTTTAAAAAATAAATTAAAATTTAATATTAAAATTATTGATTTTAAAAAATGTTCTGGGATTTATAAGATCAAATGCGGTGTTTGTAATAAAGTCTATATAGGTCAAACAAAGAGGAATGCGGAGATTGGATTTAAAGAGCATTTATATCATATTAAGAATCATAATGCTGATAAATCCGCTTTGGCGTATCATTTTGTTAATACAGGTCACACTTTTTCAATTGATGACTTAGAGTTAATTAACTCTTGTAAGAATCTTAATATGTGGGAAGCTATTTATATGAAAAAACATATTAATAGCTTACTTAATACCGATTTAACACCCCTTAATTATAAATATTTAAAATTTATTGAATATTATATTATATTTGAGTATATGTGATGTATATATATATGTTCAAGTTAAATAATTTTTTTTTATTTATTTTTATAATTCCAACACAAAATATACTTCTTTACAAATATATATGTAAATTGTATATAAATATATAGACAAGTAAAATATTAATTTTTGTTTAACAATTGTTTTAAAATTTCATTTCTTTCTTTTTCAATTTTGATATGTTCTTTCAATGTATTATTATTTTCATCAATCGATTCTCGTAAATTGCGTATCTCTGCAACTCTTTCTTCCTCAATTTGTAGCTGTTTCTTTCTAAGTTCTAGAAGTTGTTTATTTCCTCTTTGTTTTCCCTTGGTTGGTTTAGTACTTGGAGATGCTTGAGTTATATCAGTGCTATTGAAATTACAAAGTTGAATCACCTCAGTGGAGGTGCTTGATGTATCGAAAATTTCGGCACTGTTGTCACACTGTTGAATTACAGAATTTTCCTGTGATGGATCTATTGCCATTGAAGCTCAAATATGTTGAGGGTTAACTGTTTGATCATTACAATAAATTTCTTGTAAGGTATCAAAATAATCCCACGCTGTCCGCCCTACTCAACTTTTATTATTTTTATCTTTAATATTTTTGTAAGTTTTTTTTCAAATTTCGCCATTTTCTATCTAAATTCTCTATTGTAACATAATATCCTTTCTTTAAAAAATCGTTCAAAATAGCCCTCCATATTTCTTTGTTTTTTATCTTTGTATTTCGAAATTATTCTTCTCTTGCCTCAAAAGATTTAATTAGTAACCACGTGGTTGCCCTTGTTCAATGAAATTGTTTCTCTCAAATTTTTAATTTACTCAATATTCTGTTCTAGCAAATATTTGGGTGTATATAGTCATTACCTGAGGCTGCTATTGCGACTGGGTTTAATCCAACTTGTAATTCAACGTTTTCAACTTCATTTAAAGAAATGTAAATAATATCTGAATCTAAAAGAAGTAAAACATATTCCAAAATTATTACATACATTTACAATAGATACAAAAAAAAAACTTTATAACCCTGAAAATTATATAATCTTAAGAATGAAAACTCTGTACACCTAAATATGTATATATTAATGCATATTATTTCATCCAACACTGTTCATAACAAAACCGACATATTTGCTTACCACTTGTTCACCCTTCCTGGCTATTATTCATTCTTCACTAATCAACTGCCCGCACGTAATATTATTGTAATATTTGCTTTTTATTGAAAAACAAACACATAACCTACATTTCTACTTTGCTATATGAGCGCTACCAAGCTGAGCTCTTACTTCACCCATTTCGCTTAAAAGATATCAGCATAATACAAATAAAAAAAATGTTGGTCTAAAACTTCGCTTACTTAGGCTACCTGATTTAACATGAACTATGCCCATATATTTTCATGTAAAGTTTGCAATTGTAAGATGCGGCACAACCATCACAAAATAAAGATTTTTTTTTTTATTATTTGGATAACATTTCAAACAAAGATTAGATTAGATTCTAATTTATTTGACAATTGATTAATTACATATAAGTGTTTATTACAGATATAACTAAAAATACACACAGCGTTTTGTCACGTAGACCATTAAAATTGTGTATACAAATATATAACTTTATAAGGTAGATAATTTGTCTTAATTGACTCTCGGAATATTTATTGTATTGTCGAAAATTACATGAAAATAATAGGTTTGTAGATATTTTAAATATATCCAAAACAATAATGTTGCCACTTTTAGATGTGTTTGATTTCTTTTCAGATAAACAAGTAAAATTATTAAACTGGAATCGGAATGATTTTTTTTCGTGAAGATTTTGTTGGATTTATGTAATTTAATTAGTTAATGTTGGTACTGCGCATATTTTTAAGTTGCATAGATGCAGATTCGGGGTCGAGACACATTTCAACAGGTTGTGGGACCAGATTAGTAGTGTTAAAGTTGCCCATGTTATCCAAGCACGTTATTAATAAGGAAAAAAAAGGAGAGGCAATGCTAGCGTGTATATACAAAATCGATTTTTGTTTGTATATTTACAATTCAGGTGAAAACGATAAAGTATTTCTTTCAATACAATATGTTGATTACAAAATTTTAAGTAGACCAGATGAGGATCAATTAGACGAAATGAAAGAAAAATTCATGACAAAATTTAAAATAAAAGACAAAGCATTTTTAGGATTGCAAATCAACAACAATGTAGATAATGGTGTTTTAAGAATTAATCAATCAAGACATGTAAAAAAATATTTTAAAATGTTATGGTACTGAATAAAGTACGGTTTTGTATCATTGAATAGCATTCCAATGCGTTTATGTTAAAATAAAAAAACACAAAATCATGTTTGCTTGCTTCTCTTTTTTGTGTATTTTTTCTAGACGTTCACAATCAGGTTTTTTTTTGCGATTACAGCGCAATCTGTTACGAATCGAAAAAGAAGTTTCAAACAAAAACTACATACTTGATGGCGTAGAATCCGAATCTGCAATACAAAATGGAGGTTCCCATTTAAGATTTCAAAGTTGTCCCCCCTCCCACTCTGGGGGAGGTGGAGTCGAGTTCGGCACCATTCAGTGAGCCCCCTACATTATAACAAATCTTATTAAGATCTTTTTTTTTGATTTGATGCAGTGTTTTAGAGATATTCCGTTGTTTCAAGATAAAAAACTCACCCTGTATATGGTGTAAAAATAGACAAGGCGTTCTATTTGAAAAAAAAAACTCTTAGTACTAAGAAGTTACCCCAAATCAACCCTAGATTGTGGGACACCCTGTATAATTTTCCTTACATTTTTTTCTTGGTTAACTAAAAGAGGACTCATCCTCCACAGTCAACATAAAAATAAAACTCTTTACCTTTTACTATATAGCTGTAATACGCATTTAATGCACATTTTTGGTTTTTTTACAATAACCAAAATACCTCTGAAACTATCACCGAAGGGTAAGTAGATGTTTTATAAAATTGGCTTTAAAATACCTAGTAGACCCTAAAAGTGCAGTAAAAAATAGACTTTCTATTTATAATATCAAAGTTAGCCATGACTTTCGATATAACCTGTACAGCCTGTATTTTCTGCTGCCTTGAGTACTCAGTAAGTTAAAAAAAATGAAAAATATTTCATGAAATGAACGACTTTGTCGAATTGAATAGAAATCTGTTGAATAAATGGTTAAAATATACAAAAAAAAAATTGGCTCTTTTGGGTACATATCTTTACACGTAAATATCTCGAAAACGAGAGCCAATTTTGCAAACGGGCGATGACGTTGCATTCAGCGTACTCGTATTATGTTTTATAGTCCCATCAATGTTGGAATTTTCGACTAGCACAGTGTAATTAACTGAAATATATAAAACAAAATCATAACAATGCAATAAAATTTATGATTTAAAAACTGTATAAATTTTAAATGTTATGGCGAATGGAGTTATTTTATTATAATCTCACTTTGAAACATATTTTCTTCTTGCTGAATTTTAAATTATGTCCAAACTTTACTTTAATATTATAATAAATTAATTACATCATGCTAGTAAATTTTACTAGAACATATAACTTTCTTAAGGGCATTCTTAATAATTATTCCATACAATACTGTTTTTATAAAGTAATCAGCTATCTCTTTGCTTTGTTTTTAATGTACAAGATTCAAATGTGAAACTTCTGGTATGTTTCAGGATATATGAATGTGAATTTCGAACTGGTATTAATAAAAAAGCGATTTATAGAACCTACCTTATGTTCTAGCGATTTCCTTCGGGATACTTTGAAGCCTGGATTTCAGTTCCGCAAATGGCTTCTGAATACAGGAATTCTTTCAAGAGTGATGGCGGGTTCGGAACATGACGCTGTAATTTGGAACTGGAAATCGGTTGATATCCTACTCCTATTTCTAGGTGTTGCAGTGGGTTAGTTCAGCAATACTATCCTTCTGTAAAGGATTCACAATGCGATTAGCAACTCCGTAGTATCTATGACTATAAGATTATGAAACACATTATGTTACACTCTCATGTTGTTTCTCATCTTTGCAAAGTGTTACACTTCTATTTTAAGTACCTTCTCAGAAGTAGCATAGCGTTAAATGAATCGCTTTGTTTCCATACACGCGAGGTTGAATTAGATTTATATCTTGAAACAAAACGGCGTACTGTTGGAACAATAAGCTAGGTTGCAGCAGAAAAAAAGTATTTGAAACTCCGTTATACCTTACATATTTCATTAATAAGAACGCTCATAACTTACACGTATTTTCCAGTTAAAAGTCGAATTCTTTTGAGCAGTAGATTCTGTCCAGGTAGCACATTTAGTCGCCATGACGTGTTTGTTACTTTAAGGTTTCCACAAAGTAAAAATTACAGGTAGCTGTTACGTTCTAATTACGTGATATATCCGTAACTACTACGAAAATGGGGAACAAACATTAGGTTCTAATTCCGTTATGGCGACGTAATCATTATTTTTATAGGACGTAATAGTTACGTAGTCATAACGTGGCGGATAGTAGCTGCTACGTAGCTGGAACGTTCCGAAAAAGTAATTCTTACTTTATATGGCATTGCAATTCATTGTTACTGTTCCTTTTTCTTCTTTATACCTTTTTATAACATAATGGTGCATGTGTATGTAAAATAAATATATGTGTTAGACCACTTATTGAATCGTGAATTTTGTATCAATGACGACATAAAATTAAAAACGCATACCATTTTACTGGTAAATATTAATCTGGTAGCTCTTAAAAACACGCTCGCCTCAAATGCTATGAAGTGCAATTGATAAAAAATGATAAATGTTAGCAACGCTTTTTTTTATTCATCATGTAAGTCAAGAAATGTACGTTACTCTGTTCTTATTAACTAAAGATATGAATAGTGAAATTGAAAATTTGGACTTGTGTTGGGTTAGCATCTTGTTTATTTTATATATTGTTCCAAGACAATTGTATTGTAATGTCCATTTTGTTTCACTTGGCATTTACGTTTTCGTATTTAAAGTAATATATAGAGTGATAGAAGTGCATACCTCTGAAGTTATATTTACTAGATGGTAGCAGTTAATACTATCCTTTATCGTAAATATTAGGTGACTATTGCCTATTAAATATACTTTCAAGTTGTATATGTTACTACAACGTAATTAAATTCGCTTTGAAGTAATATAATGGAACTTGAAAGTAACCGAATTCACTTTCAAGTTCCGTGTGTAACTTTTAGCTTCTTTATAACCTCAAAGTTACATTAACTAATGATTGACCTATACAACGAGGACACAATACTAGTGCAATATGTTCAAATTCAATTCATATTTCTTTCTTGAGACGGCACTCATCTTATAGAGATCAAGTTTATATTAAAGTGTGTAAAAATATTTAGGTACCCACGAGATAGAGACCTATTACTTCCGTTTACTAGATGCAGTAATAGAAAATAAGATCACATCGTTGTAAGGAACAATAGTGGAACAAATGTGGTTTTTAATTTAAAGATGTGATAAATTTTCATATTTGTGTCATAATTTTGATAAAACCGGAGATAAAATATACATGCATAATAAAAACAAAAAGATAAAACTCGCATATTATGTTTTAACATTATTATTAGAAAGAATGTTTAATAGTTGTGCCCAGCGCCAGCGCGGTGCAAGAGGTTTCAATACAGATCTCGGGAAATCGTATTTGTTATACGTCACCGAGATCTCAACGAGCCTCGATAACGTTTGCAAAGTATATAGAAGCCTCAATAGGCTAGCTTGGCATTATAAACCCTAGTACCCACTACGCTTATATTGCACCTAACAAAACCACTGCTCATGTAAATACCTTTAAACTCTATTACTTAGTAGTTAAATTTCCTATAAAGTTGTGTATATTTGCAATGGTTACTTTAAGGTGGCAGTTAAATGTAACTTTTTGGTTAAAGGTACATATAGTCGCCCTAGGAAGTAATGATTACGTAATTGTAACACAAAAAAATTTGTATAACTTTGGTAGGTAATATCTACATGCTGCTGACCTCAATTCTACCGAATATATTACTAGCGGGTCATGATTACCATAAGGTAAGAGTTTGGCAGCATATGTTAGTAACGCCTACTTTTAATCTGTAACTATGTGCACGAATTAACTTTAAAGTGACTCAAAAAGTAAGAATGACGTAACAATTACTATTTTATTAGCACCATAAAGTAATAAACCTTAAAGTAATATTTGGTGGCCACGACGTAACTGCAACGATAGATATGTCGTCTAAATAGATATCCCTTCATAGTTTTGTAATTGCAGTGAAAATTACGTAACATTGACTACAATGAAATTGTTGTGTCTATAGCAGTGGTAATCACAACTAAATGTGCTACTTGAGGTGGGCTCAAATTATTTATAAGTAACGCCAAATACACAGCAAGGATGCACAAAGTACCTACTCCCCAAGAGATCTGAACATTATGTTCGCTAAAGCAAACAGATGACTCATTTACGAACTTAACTAACGTTAAAGCTTATATCAGATAATGAATGACTTTACAGAGGACATTACTATTTCCAGTATTCAACGTCCTAAGTTGACTGAATGGCAGACAGTTGGAAGGTAAGTAACATTCAATGCTGTTAGCTGGGAGGTCAAATCGCTCAAACTAAACAAAACGGCAAAGAACGACGGTATATTTGCGGCACTTTTACAAAACAGAAACAGGATAATAGTCCATCACTTGGTCAGAGTCTTCAGAGCTAGCCTTGCTTGGAATTATATACCAACAAGATAGAGGGAATAATGAAACATTAACGTAGAACAGACAGTGCCTAAGGCATGTTATTTTTTGTTTATTCAAAATTTAGTGATATTTCTAAAAATGGCATAATGATGAGGGTATTGTATTTAAGAAAATAAAATTGAAAGCTGTACCAAGGGTACGAAAGACTGTGTACAAATGCCAATAATTTTACGTTATAAAAAAAATCATTATCCGGCAAAAAATTATAAAAAGCTAGAGTCAATTTTCAGTTTTTTTGCTTTCAGGGTTTAATTTCATGCGTTATTTAAATTTTCATTATATTTTTATAATTACGTATTGCTTAGTCCGTTTTTAAGGTTTATTAATCATTTTATTTAACTTCTAGAGTTTATTTTTAGTTCAAATTAGCTATGTTTATGATTTCTGCAACAAATACATTGATAAATGTTCACATCTAATGTTTAATTTAACAATGCCGTAATTAAATTTTATTGTAATTTTCAGTACTTAATTGTGATTATTCATAACAGATGAACGATAAGGAAGAAACTCGTTAGGATTTCTCCCGAAAGAAAAAATATTAAACCTGCCAACGAATTAGAAATGGAATCACGACATTGCTAAATTATAAATACGACCTATTATTAGCAAACGTAGCAGGCTGATGAGATTAAGGAAAATCGAAACATCTAATTTTTTAAACCTCGCGCCATATTTCGTATGCAACTTCTGTCGTAGCTTATGAAAAGTTCACTTGTGCATTGCCCCGGAGGTGTATTTCTAGATAGCAGTAGGATATGAACGTACGAAAAACTAACTGGAATAACTCCATAGCCTACCGCTGTGGAGAGTATTTCCAGTTCTGCAACAGGATAGTATATGAATCATCATGGGTCTCCTCGTCTTTCCTAATGCCGGACTTATGTCCCTAAGGCATTTTAATCAAAGATTGTTGTGGTCAACGCGAAAGCCACAAATAGAATATTTTAGAAAGAAATGTAAAAGCGGTCCGATAGACCTTGTTAATTCATAAGGTAGAACTCTACCGGGCCCCACGCGGCCCACGATTCATCCCGACTCCATCAGCGGATGCGTCTAGAATGTCTCGAATCCTCCTGACCAGGACTCGAGGAGGGTGACGATCCTGGGGCTCGACAAGATAGGACACCAAAGGATTAGATGAGGCACCCGCCCGTAACCAAGTCCGGGACGCGAGATCTAACGAGAAATCCCGTAGAGAGGGGATTTTTAAATCGTCCCGGATCTAGTATATGAATACACGGAGCCGCACTTTATATTTTACGTATCCTACTATGTTAGATAAAAAATTTGCTAAATTATATGTAGTTCAGTTAACCGATCCAACAATGGGACGCATTTACTTCTGATAAATCATCATCAAGAGTGAAGTATCTCAGTTTTTGGGTTTAGAAGATTCTTTTATTAATAAACGTTGTTTCAAATTCAAGGCTATATCCAAATATGAAGTTTCGCTTAATTTTAGCAAAAAAGAAATGATTTAATCGTCTTTTCAGAATAACCCTGTATACAAAATTGATTCAGATCATATAGCCGTCATATCCTATTCTGTGTATAATTTGCGCGAGAAAATCACGCATACCATGTCAAACTAGTTAGTTTAAAACATTTTATAGCCTAGAAAGGGAAAACTTCAAAATGGGAATTACTTTTTGCTGCACACCATGTTTTGTTTTGAAATAAACAAAATAATTTTCCTCTTCGACGTTATTCAAACAATTTCTGGCCGTCAAGATCGCCAGACTTCCCAATGGAGCTACATAAAAAACAACGTCTACAAATTTCGACCATTTAGAAATATCGACCACTTAGAAAATGCAATTAACCAATGTATCGCGGAAATTAATCCAGTTATTTTTTTACATTGCTTACATTGCAACATTGCTAAGAGAATTTAATACTAGATCGATAAAATATTTACCAAACGGAAGACATGTATATATAAGTTCAATGTTTATTCTTTACGTTAATTAACATCTGTTGTTGACATTATTGCAAATGCATTGTGTTTTATTCTTTCTTTTACTTGTGGTGATCAACATTAATATCTACATAAAAAGAAAGGCAAAGTTAAACTAAATTTGACATTCTAGCAATTGCTAAAAACTAAAATTTCAATTAGATATTAGTATTTTGTTTCATTTGAAAACAAAACATATTGTGTAGCAAAAATAAGTCCCATTTTGAAGTTTTCCTTTTCAAAAAAATTCCCATATGCTTCGCACTTTCTGTCGGTCACTGTATATAATTACGAATTAGTAAAATTGCAGTTGTCCCAAAATTTAGAATAATAAATAAAACTGAAAAATTATTATTTTTTCATTTCATTTTTCAAAATGAAATGTGAAAAAGGGAAACAATAAATTTTCCGAAACGTAAAAAGAACGTCTTTATAATTAAACAAAAACCGGCATACCCAAGGAAATGAAAAAATAATAAATAATTAAACACCGGTTAAATAATTTTGAAGAAATTTATAAAACTGAAAAAGATAAGAACTTTAGTCGAAACGTCAGTATTATGATGATTTGAAATCTAAATGAAGTTAAATCTCAAGAAGTTTTATTTCGCCATTATGTTGAATTATCGAGTCTTACATGTGATCAAAAAATAATAATAAATAGCAAGACAGACAACAAACAAAAAGACAGATTAAAGTTACACGTGTAAGTACTTACCGAATAGAACTAGCAACCACTATAAATAGGAGCTCGTCTCACAATACGACGAATAGTAACTGCGTATTTACATATGATGATCGGATATTTTCTCAAATATCAAACCATGCGTACTTATTACTAGAGTTGGGCAATTGTCCGGCGGAGCAGGTACGTATTGTGATGCGGGCCTCAAATAATGTAATATAAATAAAGCAGGTCTAACATATTATCGTAATTTAGTATGTATTTATAAAACATAAGTCATATTAATAGACAAAGCGGGCGAACAACCGGACCACCTTATGATGTATTTGCATTTTATATCACTACATATTTAGATAAAATAAAAATGTTTACTTTTTATAAGAAAAACAGGCACTGTTGTTACTGACTTGCAACTCTACGGTTCATCTGCTTTATTGCAGTACATCAGTTGGTTCGCACGTTCTGAATACGAACCTACCGCGCCGGAAAATTTGCCCAACTCTACTTATTACTAAGAAACGTATTTTTAGAGTTTGTAAATTTATACATATATATCGTAATGTAAGCGCTTCTTTTCTTTACACAGCTTCATAAAAAATTAATAGATATTAAGGTTACACTATGTGTCATGTGTGGTATGGTACAAAACAGGAAAGTCACTCCCAGGGGGGGCGCACTGTTTTCCAGTAATAAATAAAAAGTACAACTATTTGGATTTATTAACATTTTGTTCTATAACTCTCTATACAAATTGCATTGACATATGATATAATTACTAAAATGTTATTTTTACGTGTTTAGAGAACTGTCAAAAGAGTTTAACGTGTGCATACATCTATTTTGGTGTGCAGCATGGACTTTGTTTTCAAGTGCTGTATACTAAAATTATTGTCTGACCACGTTAGACTTTTCTTTCACTCCTCTTCACAAACCTTTTAAATACTCATATTTTCAAATAACGCGCGGTTGAATACATACCTGTGTTAGTTCTGAGACCATTTTCGTAAGGAGGCGCTGTTAACCAGGTATCGGTAAATTACAGGTAGTTACCCATCTATACCAACCTACCTTATCTATGGTCACTCCCTACAAATTTGTGTTCTTATCTCTTACAGTCAATGCGAGATAGAAAAGTACAGTGTGCTGCAGTGCACGTGTTTAGTATAGTAGCTTATCATGAATTCATGACACAAGAAAATAAGGTATGCTCTTGCGCATGTAGGTGTGACGTATTTGAGGGCCAAACAGTACTACCAATTCAATAATTTAATAAGTATCAGCAATGTAAAGAAAATTAACTCCCATTTTTTTTTTAAATCTATCCTATTAAAATGGATAAAACTGTTTTTTTTTTTTTGCCATTTCCTTCAATTAAATTTGCATTCAAACAAAATTTTTGAATAAGTCACACTTTTAAATGTAATTTTCAATTGAATACAAAATCATTTTGAAAAAAAAATCATTGTAATTAGCGCATTTTTTCATTAAGAAATGCAGCCATAAAATTGCTTTGTGATGAGTCATTCTGTTGATGTAAAGTAATTTTTTGCCTTTAGTATAACATTTCATGTTTGCTTATTTTAGTGCAATGAAGCAAATGAAGCTTTAATAATTACGAGCTTTACTTTAACTGAAGATGTTCTACAGTTCTTTAGCTCTTACCTTCATACTTGTTTGTACTTATACGTACTAAAATTTCACTAATTGTAAGTGGTTCATATTTCTTTAATGGCAAATGAAATATTTACTAGTTGTGTACAAACATTAATGCAGACAGTGTTGGAATAAAGAAAATGCAGATAAAAAAGAAAGAATTATGAAAAAAACTGATTGTGAGTGTAGTGTTTTATTTTTCTTTTTTCTTACAAATTAATTTATCAATTCTTTTTATTATACTCCGTCAAACGAATGAAAGTCATTGTTCGAATAAATTTGATTACCACATCTTTATGTACATGTTGAATATTACAAAGAAATACAACTAACACTTAAGAATTGCCACTACAACGTTTATAAAAAGTTTATCCACACAAAACCTAAAACGAACTTATAACAACTAACTATAAAGTCACTATACACGTAAATCGAAACTACTACTAGCAGAAGCTGACACAAAACATTAAATAAAAACTAAATAAATTGTTCTAATCAATTTAAAGATAAACTGAAACTTGTTAAGATAAGCTTGGTATTTTGGTAAATACGTCAAGAACAATGGCGACAGTCGAGTGATGACGTACCTGAGGGCCATGCGTGAAAAAGACGAGTTTTGGTTTTCAGATGAGCATACCTCATTTTCTTGTATCATGGTAGCTTATCGCATATTGTCTTTGCCACTTTGAACGTGTTTACGTTTAGTAGCGTGTATTATCCAGTGTCTGTTCGATTTTGAGCATTTTGACGTTCTTTTACATATAGCGCATATAAATAATAGATAATATACCTAAGTGTAGTTATACTATTAATTAACCTTAAATTATCAGATACTGTTAATATCAATGGTTGTTTACAATTTTGTTGTCGCCGGTCGCAGCAGCATTCCTTAAGTAGGTAGTATTTCTTTCGATTTCCACAAGATGGGATTCGGGAAGTGTACTAAGCACAAAGTTATTTCAGGTGTACTACAGATTGCAAACCCTCTATAGTTATATGTACTTATTAAATAAAATTGTTATATACTAACACGTTTTGTTTTATTTGTTAAAGGTTTGAAACTAAAAACTAATTCCCTTACACATTAAACATCGCGTGTAACTTCTGCTGAATTGCCACCGTAAAATTGTTTTACAATAATTAGTTTTCTCTCGGGCATATAATATTCCATTTTTTATAAAATTACTGACAGCGATGAAAACTTATTGACCGTTATAAAATTTGAGGACCGTACCCCAAAATCCAGTAACGCCTTTTTAAGAAATGAACGAAATGAATCGAATCACCGCTACCTTGCAGTATACGCAATGAGGGCTATATTGAAGTGATTTAAATTGAAAAAATCCATGTGGGGATAG
Source organism: Protaetia brevitarsis (assembly GCA_004143645.1). Classification (NCBI taxonomy): domain Eukaryota; kingdom Metazoa; phylum Arthropoda; class Insecta; order Coleoptera; family Scarabaeidae; genus Protaetia; species Protaetia brevitarsis. Next base: position 1,842,804 of record RXPK01000280.1, on the reverse strand, counting down.
TATTTTGTACACAAATTATGATTAAAAAAGATGGGTAACTCAATGTTAAAAATGTGCATTAATTTTAGAGCACGTACTTCGCGGCAGGGAAATTAGGGGGCGCTAATTTCTGTGTTTGACGGGAAATTTAAAATCAAATATATAGGAAGCAGGTATTATATAATCATCGTTGGGATTGAGAAGCGCGTAATTTGAAAACTGTTAATTTAGCGAGGCAAGAAAACTTCGTTTGTTTGTTAATCTCGTTTTAAATACGCACTTTGTTGCATCTCCACATCATATTCTGTTCACAAATACAATCAACATTCGAATAGAAAACAGTATTAATAATTTTTAACGAGTTTTTTCTCGTCTCCGGAAAGTAACAGTTTCCAAGTGGCGCGCCTCCTAGTCCTAACAAGAATTATTACACATCATAAGCAAATGTTGTTAAAAAAGGCTATGTTATGCCAAAAGTGTTTATTGTTAATGTACTAATATAGTATACGGAAAAAAACAATGATACTTGACATAAATCTTTATAAGAACTTTTCTGAGGATATAGTAATAGAATGACATTTTATTATAGACAATATATAAAATATGAATGAACTCGCTATTTCTACTACGTGAATGGATGATATTAATGGAAAAATAATTAAAATGATACGGTTCTTTCCATTCGAATTTATTTAATATTCTTAGATTTTTTTTTTTTTTTTAACTCCCTTAATTTAGCAATCTGCCCGAGGGCAATAAGCTTTTGCTTTGACGTATTAACATGAATAGAATGGCTCCAGTGAGCCACTCTGCTTAATTATAACCTAAAGTTTTTTTGCGTCCTTATATAAGTAAATAACTAAATACATTGGCTAAAGAAATCTGTTAAGTAAGTCTTTAGGTGTAAACCTTTTTAATCGTCGCACTTCGTCACACTGCACAAACAGTTGATTGGCTAATGTATTCGGATGAACTAACAGTCTTTCTTGGTACTTAAATGCTACACTGGGTGATTACCTCCTTTACCGGGGCTAGTGGGATATCACGTAGGATAACTTCATTGGTCACATAACGGGGAGCATCGACGATGGCACGCAAAACCTTGTTCTGGAACCTCTGTAGGATGGCGATGTTAGAGTTGCTGGCGGTACCCCATAGTTGTATCCCATATGTCCAGACTGGTTTTAAGATGGCTTTGTAAATTAAAATCTTGTTATCAAAGGATAATTGCGATTTTCGACCAATGATCCAATACATTTGTTTGAGTTTAATGCCCAATTGTTTGCGTTTTGTAAATATATGTTTTTGCCAGGATAGTCTCCTATCTAGATGAATGCCTAAGTATTTAGCCTCGTTAGCTTGCGGGAGTTCGCAGTTATTAAGTTTAACTGGCGGACATGTTCCTCTGCGCATTGTGAATGTGACTTGTGTAGATTTAGATTCATTGGCCTTCATTCGCCATTTCTTTAACCAGTCCTGGATCTTATTGAGGCTGATCTGAAGATTCCTCGAAGCCGATATTGGATCTGAGTGGGAGGCAAGTACCGCTGTATCGTCCGCAAACGTTGCCATAATAGTGGATCTTGTTGTCGGTAGGTCACTCGTGTATAGAAGATAAAGAATAGGTCCCAATACACTCCCTTGCGGTACACCAGAGTGGATAGGATAGATGTCAGAATATTTGATTGTTCTGTTTGACTAGGAAACACCTATCGGACAGGTAGGATTTTAATAGTAGATAATGAAAGAATGGCAGATTTTTCCTTAGTTTGTAGTACAGCCCCATGTGCCAAACCTTATCAAAAGCCTGTGTAATATCTAGAAAGGCTGCTGAGCAATACCTTTTAGCCTCAAGATCTTTGTTTATTTTTTTGACAATTCTGTGAACCTGCTCAATGGTGCCATGTTTGTCCCGAAAGCCGAATTGGTGTTTCGGAATTATATTTCGTTCTTCAATGATTAGTTTCAGTTTTTTTACATAGATCTTCTCAAACACCTTCGAGAGCATTGGCAGTAAGCTAATAGGCCTATAGGAGGTGACGTCAGAAGTCTTTTACCTGGCTTTGGAATCATGATTATTTGGGCTACTTTCCACTGACTTGGGAAGTAAGATAGTCGAAGTATTGCGTTGAATATAAATGTGATAAGTTTAATACATGTTGCAGATAGTTCTTGTAAAATCTTCCCGGTAATCAGATCAAAGCCAGGCGCCTTTTTATGCTGATTTCTTTTAGGATTGTGTTTCTAACTTCGCGTTCTTTGATCTTTTCGATTGGCAGTTCCATCTGGAATGGGGCCTGTAGGAATTGACTTATTTCTTCTTCATCTTCCTTCATACCTTCAGATTTGAACGGTTCGAAAACTGTTTGCAAATGTTTAACAAATACTTCTGCTTTAGCTTTGTCGTTTCTCGCCCATTGGTTATTTTGATCTCTGATTGGTGGATCAGCTTGCGGTGGTCTTTTTAATTTGCTAATTGCCCTCCAAAGGGAATAATCAGTCGTTTCAGTTGGTGTTAGACTTTGTAAATACTGTTGTATGTTTTGATTTTTTAATTTCAAAAGCAATTCTTTCAGTTCTTTGATTGCTCTGTTTAGGTTACTCTTATTGGACTCGCTTCTTTCTTGTTGCCATTTTTTCCTCAATTGTCGTTTTTCGGCAATTTTCTGTAACACACAGTAAGGTAGTTCCTCCTGATGGGGATTGAGTTTAGTTGGAGGAGTGGCGAACCAAGCTGCTTCTTGAATTCTTTTCGTGAGTTCTTTCACCGCTATTTCGATGTCTATCGCTGTCTTAAGTGAGCATTTCAATGAGATAGATTATCAAGTCTCTCTCCTGAATAGTTCCAATTAGTCCTTTATTGTGGAGCGATGGTGCTTCTCTTGTTTGGAATCTGGGCGTGGACTGTGATTTTTACTGGGGAATGATCAGATGTTAGCTCTAGGCATGATTCTGCTTTGCATCTTTTTGGATCTATTCCTTTTACGATGCAGAAATCTATTACGTCAGGATTTCTCTTCTTATCGGTGGGCCAATATGTTGGTTGTGTTGTTGATATGCACTTAAGATGTTAGCATCCATAGCTTTTGACAGTTGTTGCCCTTCGGCGTAGTTAATCGTGATCCCATCTAGGGTGTTTCGCATTATAGTCTCCACCAGCAATGAATTTGTGCCGAGGGTGTTGAAAATTCTTCATATTGCTCTTTTTTTTATTATATTTCGGGGGCAATAGATAGCTGATACAGTCAGCGGGCTAAATTCACTCTCAATGGTGACACTAGTTGCCTGTAGGTAGCCTTTTGTAGATTGCTCTCTTTCATAATGTTGAATATCATCTCGGATAATAATGGCAGTACCGCCATGAGCCTTGTTGTCTGGATGTTTGGTATTATATATTTTATATTTAGGTATGCGTAGGTAATGTTTATCTGTGTGTGAGATTCAGATATTAACATGATATCTACCTTGTTGTTTTATTATAAATGTCTTTCAGCTTCTGGCGTGCTGTTGTAACCCATAGCATTCCATATGACAATGTTGTAGCATTTTTCGTCGCATTAAGCCAATTGCTGATGACTGTTGTCAGCAGATTAAGCATTGTACCCATCTGCTCCATAAGCTTACTTAGCATTCCCTCTAATCTAGTCATATCGTTCGACTGAATGTTTGCTCCCGTGGAACTTTCTTGCTGACTGTTTTTTACTACATTAGCGAAGGTCACTCCTGGTTGTATGGGTGCGTAGATATAATGGTTTGGGCTGTATGTTTTTTCTTTTCCCTCAGAGTGGGATATAATCGCTGTTGTAGTTGTTTGTGAACAATGCATCCACGATAATTGGCAGGATGGTCCCCATTACAGTTCACACATTTGACTTTCTCATCACGGGTTTTCGGGGACAGTCTTTCGTTAGATGTGTTCCTGTACTTTTACGCATCTCGTAGTCTTGTGGCAATAATTTTTAGTATATGTCCATATTCCTGACATTTCATACACTGCGGAATTATTCGTTTGGCGCGTGGTGGTTCGATCTGAATGATATTTCTACCTAGGATTTCAAATTGTATATTTCCTTATTATTTCATTTTGGTTTAGTCAACAAAGAATATTGGTAGAGATTTTTGTTGATTGAATGTTTCACATTGTGAATATTTACGGCTTCGTGTTTAAATTCAGCTAGTTTGGCTATTATTTCCGATTTATCATCGAGTAGTGTAAGCCTTTTAGGACAACTCTAAATGTTTTCTCAGTTTTGGGTCTATAAGTATGATACTGCGTTTTTCTTACGTCTAATTCGTTGATTACCTTTGTAAAATGCTCAGCCTTAAACACTTGTATTTTGATCGTTTCCGGTCCTATGGTTTTTACGTTATAATTACCAAGAGTAATCTCTTCCAATAATTTGTGAATATGAGCCACTACACCAACGTTATACACGGTTATTGGGGGCGGTTTAGTTTCGGTTTTTTCGTTAGGTTTATTGTGCTTTTCATTTGTTTCTTCTTTTTCTTCACTAGATAGTGTTTCAAATTTGTTAGCTGTTGTGATCGGTTGTTGAAGCCAGTATTGAGGTATTTTTGTTTGTTTGCGTGCGACTATTTCTTCGGGGCTCCGAAGACGTTTTTTATTTTGCACTTCTTGCCATTCATATTTGTTTTGGGTGATAGGTTGTGTGGTCGTAGTTTGATTTTGTTGGAAATAGGTCTGAGTCGGTACGTATTGTAAGGGTTGGCTTAGATGCATAGGAATCATTGGGTGCGCTTGCTGGGATGATCCCGACAATGGTTGGTAAATTATTTGTTGATTTGGATCTACGTACGAAATTTGTTGTTGGGCCATAGTAGCGGGAGTATAAAACTGGGGGCTAGCCATTTCGGCTGCACACCCTATATGTGATGTTTTGTGATTACTTTGTTTATGATTGTCTGTAACTTATTCGCATATAAGTTTGACCAAACAAGAACGTGTTTATTTCTTTTATTGTTTTTATCACGGTGACCTTACGGTCCCGGTGTTTTCTCACTGCACACACAATTCACGCACAGAAGAGACGAGAGACACAACCGTACTCTCCGAACGCACTGCGAGCACTATATTCTTAGATGAGTAACATGTTTCGGCCTGTGGTGGCCATCTTCGGGCTCCGTATGTTAAATATAAATTATTACCATTTAATTTAAAATGTGTCTTGCGTCGTGTCTGGCGTAGAAATGTGTAATGCGTGCTGTGTAAATAAAAACCTATAAGTGTATATGAATTTTAAAAGATATAAATGTGAGGATATGTAGGGTACACGTTGTGAAAAAAGTCTTGACAAACACACACTAAAAACAACAGGAATCGCAAGTATATCAGTTTAAAGTTTATTATAAAATTTGTACCTGATTATGAAAACTATATGTGACTGTATTATGAATAAAGATACCAACATGTAAAAATATGTAGAAAATTGTAAAAATGGGGTAAATTCAATTAAAAATTAAAGTGTTTAGCGTCCGAGAAAACATTGTAGGTATACAGTGTCCTTTATATAAATTTAAACATGTATGCGAATTTTAAAGTTTAAATGTATATATATGTAGGATATATATTATATCGCTACAGAGTAGCATACAGCAAATAATAAATTTTAAAAATAATACTTTCATTAAATTATTTCATACCCAATTTTTAACATCCTAAGGGCATCTATATTCATTACTTCTTAATCATAAGTGTGCCCTCCCAACTGCCAGATGACACGCAGAGTGAGAATTTCCAACTGAAACAGGCCACAGGACGTGCTGGCATTTAAAAAAAATTACGTGAGGAGATACTATGGGAGGCTGTTGCCAACATGTCCTCCACCCCAATTTGCATGTTTACAATGTCCAGTTTCCAAGATATCATACACACGAGACTCTTGTACATCAATTTTGTACGATAAAGAAAACATTTAAGTGCAGACGAAAGTGATTTTATTTAATAAAAAAGTTGTAAAAACAACATAAATAAGGATATTATAATTTCAGGTAAGTCGAAAGAGTTCGCTTAACAAATAACAAATACGTTTTTGATCAGTAATTCCACTTTTTGCATTATAAATTCGTCATTAAAAAAAAAAATTAATACGGTTTTTCAAAAATTCCCGCGCCTTCGGGACGTTCATCTGAGTAATTCTATGCTTAAACGACGGGCAAATCAGAATGTCCAACATTGATAGTAAAATTACTGAATTTCGGTTCGTGCAGCAAATACATATCAACTATTAATATTGATAACTACCAACTTATAAACATTTTCTCCCAGTGGTCGCAAACTGTTCAGCGGTTATACAAAATTCCTAACTCTAAAATTTGCGGAACGTATTAAAATGAAATTTCTTATAAGTATAATAAGATTTGGATTAGGATTAAAATAATACGTTTATTTTTAGGTCGATTTGGACGCGGAATAGCTTTGGAGGGATCAATTCAGCGGACATCAGGGCGGCAGGTCGGAACGGGACATCTAAATGGGGACCCACGTACTTCGTACTTCTAATAATAACAACAATAATAATAATAAATGTCTTGTATTTCGTGCAGCAAATGGTATACAAGAACTAATAATGAAAATACAAAATAAATAATTAAAAAAAAATCATGCATAGAAATACCCAAGGCGAAGTTTAGTGCGGGTAAATATCCCCACCAATATTCCACTTAACCTTGTCTACAGATAAACAAACGGTGAAATAAAACTAAGTGCCTAAACTTACTTATCTAATTCTGTGATGAACAACGAAGAGGAAATAAAAATAAAAAAGAAGCTCTTGTCTGGAAAACTAAACAAAGGCAAATAAATATGTCCAGACTATGGAAAAGCAATATCTGAGATCTGTCTCTCATAGGTGTACTGGCATAATGATCTTTTCTATCTATCTTCGATCTAGTCACGGAGAATGGCTCAGGACAGAAATATATCTCAGGAAAATCGTTGTTGGAGAATATTACCCAACAGATGTAGGTAAGCTGTGGATAAAATGAATGTCATAAACTTTGTTTAACAATTAACAATCATTTTAAATTGTACAAAATTAATCGAGACACGTCCGTCTCTCACCGAAATTGGCTAGTGAATCCTTTTGAATTGGAATTCTCTAACAGACTTTGATAGCGGTTGTCTTTCGACACGGGGACAAACTGCCTTAGAAAGTCCGTTAATTTCATCGAAGAGACGGGAATATAAGATATTTAATACATGAGAATGCCCATGCAACCAAATGGACTATGGAATGTTTACACAAAATTAAAATAAATAATTATTGCAAAATTCTGGAATCACCTTACATTCATTATAAGCTAAAGGTGTCTTTAGATCGTGAGAAAAATACATTTAAAAATGTTCAATACTTATCACTATGTTAAATTTACAATCTTAGAAATAATTACTATACTCAGAGTATGCAACTTGGCATACATGTGAATTTTTGACCGAACCGAATTCCAACAATTTTTCCTGTTTTTTTGTTGATATATCGATGCATTTGGATTGCAAACACATATAAAACCATTATTACACTAAATTTAAGTAAAATAAGTACACTGTAAAAAAAAATGTTCATTTGAATGAAGTTAGATCCAACTTTGATCTGTCAATATCTGTTATCGAAATATACTATTCAAAATCTAATATATGATTTCGATGTGTAGGTACTTCACTACTGATCATCTTTACTTGCGGAAGGAAACATTCTGAAGCAAAATGCCTTGAAGGACTTGTGAAATGCAGAGATTTCTTACATCACCTGGCCTTCGTCTGACTGCCTACTGCTACATTTTCTCTCCTTTTTTGTTATATCTTTATCATTTTCAATTTACATAAAAGTAAAACTAGTAACTTTACCCTTAAATTATATCAAATGCTTACACCATGACAAGAATATATATTGCGAGATATATCCTGACAAAAAAAAAACCATAAGAATCGCAAGTATACTTATCTGTTTAGAGTTTCATAGCATTGAGCAATGAAATTTGTTCATAATTGTGAAAATTATATGTGTATGCATTTTGAACGAAAATACTAAAGTGTCAATATGTGGAAAAATACAAACAGAATAAAAAACCGCTATTCACATACATAACCAATCAATTATTACTGTATTTTCCTTTTTATTCCATTTTATTTTAATTATTTTTCCATGAATGAACTCATTTAATAAATGCATCTGATAGTTTTCTAGTATTTAAGATTATTGGCGAATAGTGATTTTGTAACATTTGATAAATCTATCATAAAATCATGTATATAAAATTAGAGGGGCACTTATATGATGATATCTTATACCTATTATCAGCATACGCAAATTTATTTAATGCATTTTATATGATGGAAATGTTATATTTATATTTCGATGCTGTTCTGTATGATTTTGAAATAATGAAAGAATGAAATAAAAATTCTAATAATTGCCTTGCATATTTTCATTTAATATAACACTTTGTTTAAAAACGCGGATGTGATAAGAATATATGAAACCGCAATAGATAAAATTGTACACAACATCCTACAAAAGATAAAAAATGGAAAACTCTTGTTTTAAACAATCAATTCGAAAATGACGACGTTGCTGGTATTCAATGGGATAGTGAATAGCACAGAGAAGCAGAGCATGGAAATGCATACGAATGCTTTTTCTGGCAAGTTCATGAGACCAATGATCTTAGAGTAAGACTACAGCAAGTCTTGACAATAAGTCGGGATCGCCTGGCGTTACCGTAGACGTGATCGTTCACGAAGAATTAGAATACTGGTCAAAGAGCTGGAACTTTAACTACTATTTTTCTTAATTAGTTTTAGCGCGTTCATCCACTATCGACAATTAGCGTTTTTTGTGCATCTATAATAAAATAAGTTTTCAAACGTTGAATAACTCTCGTTAGTTCCATAATAACATTATTTTGTGTAAAAACAAAAGCAAAGAGCTTAAATTAAAAACAAAAACTTTGCAAAATTTGTCAACACTTTAGTTAGATTTTAAATACTATTTTCGCATGTTGTGAACGTCGGAAGAATAATATGCATTTGACAACTTAAGTATTCTTAACGTATTTGAAAAAAAAAGAAAATATACTTGATATTAATTTACAAACATCTATGTAAAAAAAATGTTGGAAAATAAATCGAGTAAATGCACAAAACCATCATTCTGAATTATGTAAGTTTTACATTAATTACTATATTAAAATAATTTTATTTGAAAAGGAGTACTGACCGGACTTCGTTTTATTATATGGGTAATACAACATATAGGAATATTGTATACGAATATATAACTTCACTTTAAAATAGTGGTGGGCACTATCGATAACTATCGATAGTTTCGACTATCGATAACTATCGATAGTTTCGACTATCGATAGTTGACTATCGATAACTATCGATAGTCGACTATCGATAACTATCGATAGCTGACTATCGATAACTATCGATAGTTGACTATCGATAACTATCGATACTCGACTATCGATAACTGTTGGAAATATCGATAATGCCACCGGCGTGAACCTAGCAACGCTTTTTACCAGCAACGCTTCCAATACCAGTGGCAACCAAAACTGTTCCAGCAACGGTTTCGAAAAAAAATCGTATTGTCCAAACTAAGTGTTGTCACACAAATTTGATTATGCAAGAAATGTTACCTATACGATAGCTTTCTAAACCACACAGTCAATCTACATGTCACCCCCGGATAACGACACCGGGGGGTGCGAAATCGTATAAATACGGCATATAACCGGGAGGAAAAAATTCGTGGTATCTAAACTAAGTGTTGTCACACAAATTTGATTATGCAGAATGTTACCTATACGATAGCTTTCTAAACCACACAGTCAATCTAATGTCACCCGGAATAACGACACCGGGGTGCGAAATCGTATAATACGGCATATAACCGGAGAAAAAATTCGTGGTATCTAAACTAAGTTGTCACACCACTTTGATTATGCAGAAATGTTACCTATACGATAGGCTTTCCAAACCACACAGTCAATCTAATGTCACCCCCGGAATATAACGACACCGGGGGGGCGAAATCGTATAATACGCATATAACGGAGAAAAAAATTCGTGGTATCTAAACTAAGTGTTGTCACACAAATTTGATTATGCAGAAATTTACCTATACGATAGGCTTCTCAAACCACACAGTCAATCTAATGTCACCCCCGAATAACGACACCGGGGGTGAAATCGTATATATACGGCATATAACCGGGAGAAAAAATTCTGTTCTAAAAACTAAGTGTTTGTCACACAAATTTTGATTATGCAGAAATGTTACCTATACGATTAGGCTTTCTAAACCACACAGTCAATCTAATGTCACCCCGGAATAACGACACCGGGGGTGCGAAATCGTATAATACGGCATATAACCGGGAGAAAAAAATTCGTGGTTATCTAAACTAAGTGTTGTCACACAAATTTGATTATGCAGAAATGTTACCTATACGATAGGCTTTCTTAAACCACACAGTCAATCTAATGTCACCCCGGAATAACGACACCGGGGGTGCGAAATCGTATTAATTCGGCATATAACCGGAGAGAAAAAATTCGTGGTATCTAACTAAGATGTTTGTCACACAAAATTTGATTATGCAGAAATGTTACCTATACGATAGGCTTCTAAACCACACAGTCACATCTAATGTCACCCCGGATAAACGACACCGGGGGTGCGAAATCGTATTAATACGGCATATAACCGGGAGAAAAAAATTCGTGTATCTAAACTAAGTGTTGTCACACAAATTTGATTATGCAGAAATGTTACCTATACGATAGGCTTTCTAAACCACACAGTCAATCTAATGTCACCCCCGAATAACGACACCGGGGGGTGCGAAATCGTATTAATACGGCATATAACCGGGAGAAAAAAATTCGTGGTATCTAAACTAAGTTGTACACAAAATTTATTATGCAGAATGTTTACCTATACGATAGGTTTCTAAACCACACAGTCAATCTAATGTCCCCCGGAATAACGACACCGGGGGTGCGAAATCGTATAATACGGCATATAACCGGAGAAAAAAAATTTCGTGGTATCTAAACTAAGTGTTGTCACACAAATTTGATTATGCAGAAATGTTACCTATACGATAGGCTTTCTAAACCACCACATCAATCTAATGTCACCCCCGGAATTAACGACACCGGGGGTGCGAAATCGTATAATACGGCATATAACCGGGAGAAAAAATTCGTTGTATCTTAAACTAAGTGTTGTCACACAAATTTGATTATGCAGAAATGTTACCTATACGATAGGCTTTCTAAACCACACAGTCAATCTAATTCACCCCCGGAATAACGACACCGGGGGGTGCGAAATCGTATAATACGGCATATAACCGGCGAGAAAAAATTCGTGGTATCTAAACTAAGTGTGTCACACAAATTGATTATGCAGAAATGTTACCTATACGATAGCTTTCTAAAACCACACAGTCAATCTAATGTCACCCCGAGATTAACCGACACCGGGGTGCGAAATCGTATAAATACGGATATACCGGGAGAAAAAATTCGTGGTATCTAAACAAGTGTTGTCACACAAATTTGATTATGCAAAATGTTACCTATACGATAGGCTTTCCAAACCACACAGTCAATCTAATGTCACCCCCGGAATAACGACATCGGGGTGCGAAATCGTATAATACGGCATTATACCGGGAGAAAAAAATTCTGTGGTATCTAAACTAATTGTTGTCACACAAATTTTGCATAGCAGAATGTTACCTATACGATAGGCTTTCTAAACACACAGTCAATCTATGTCACCCCCGGAATAACGCACCGGGGGTGCGAAATCGTATAATACGGCATATAACCGGGAGAAAAAAATCGTGGTATCTATAACTAAGTGTTTCACACCATTTTGATTATGCAGAAATGTTACCTATACGATAGGCTTTCCAAACCACACAGTCAATCTAATGTCACCCCCGGAATAACGCACGGGGGGTGCGAAATCGTTATAATACGGCATATAACCGGGAGAAAAAAATTCGTGGATCTAAACTAAGTGTTGTCACACAAATTGATTATGCAGAAAGTTTACTATACGATAGGCTTTCCAAACCACAGCATCAATCTAATGTCACCCCGGAATACACGACACCGGTGGGGTGGAAATCGTATAATACGGCATATAACGGGGAGAAAAAATTCGTGTATCTAAACTTAAGTGTTGTCACACAAATTTGATTATGCAGAAATGTTACCTATACGATAGGCTTTCCAAACCACACAGTCAATCTAATGTCACCCCCGGAATAACGACACCGGGGGTGCGAAATCGTATAATACGGCATATAACCGGGAGAAAAAAATTCGTGGTATCTCTAAACTAAGTGTTGTCACACAATTTGATTATGCAGAAATGTTACCTATACGATAGGCTTTCTAAACCACACAAGTCAATCTAATTGTCACCCCCGGAATAACGACACCGGGGGTGCGAAATCGTATAATACGGCATATAACCGGGAGAAAAAATTCGTGGTATCTAAACTAAGTGTTCACACCACATTTGATTATGCAGAAATGTTACCTATACGATAGGTTTCCAAACCACACAGTCAATCTAATGTCACCCCGGCAATAACGACACCGGGGGTGCGAAATCGTAATAATACGGCATATAACCGGGAGAAAAAAAATCGTGTATCTAAACTAAAGTGTTGTCACACAAATTTGATTATGCAGAAATGTTACCTATACGATAGGCTTTCTAAACCACACAGTCAATCCAATGTCACCCCCGGAATAACGACACCGGGGGCGAAATCGTAATAATACCGCATATAACCGGGAGAAAAGAATTCGTGGTATCTAAACTAAGTGTTGTCACACAAATTTGATTTATGCAGAAAATGTTACCTATACGATAGGCTTTCTAAACCACACAGTCAATCTATGTCACCCCCGGAATAACGACAGCCGGGGGTGCGAAATCGTATAATTACGCATATAACCGCGAGAAAAAATTCGTGGTATCTAAACTAAAGTGTTGTCACACAAATTGATTATGCAGAAATGTTACCTATACGATAGGCTTCTAAACCACACAGTCAATCTAATGTCACCCCCGGAATAACGACACCGGGGGGTGCGAATCGTATAATACGGCATATAACCGGGAGAAAAAAATTCGTGGTATCTAAACTAAGTGTTGTCACACAAAATTTGATTATGCAGAAATGTTACCTATACGATAGGCTTTCTAAACCACACAGTCAATTCTATAATGTCACCCCGGAATAACGACACCGGGGTGCGAAATCGTATAATACGGCATATAACCGGGAGAAAAAAATTCGTGGTATCTAAACTAAGTGTTGTCACACAAATTTGATTATGCAGAAAATGTTACCTATACGATAGCTTTCTAAACCACACAGTCAATCTAATGTCACCCCCGGAATAACGACACCGGGGGGTGCGAAATCGTATAATACGGCATATAACCGGGAGAAAAAAATTCGTGGTATCTAAACTAAGTGTTGTCACACAAATTTGATTATGCAGAAATGTTACCTATACGATAGGCTTTCTAAACCACACAGTCAATCTAATGTCACCCCGGAATAACGACACCGGGGTGCGAAATCGTATAATACGGCATATAACCGGGAGAAAAAAATTCGTGGTATCTAAACTAAGTGTTGTCACACAAATTTGATTATGCAGAAATGTTACCTATACGATAGGCTTTCTAAACCACACAGTCAATCTAATGTCACCCCCGGAATAACGACACCGGGGGGTGCGAAATCGTATAATACGGCATATAACCGGGAGAAAAAAATTCGTGGTATCTAAACTAAGTGTTGTCACACAAATTTGATTATGCAGAAATGTTACCTATACGATAGGCTTTCTAAACCACACAGTCAATCTAATGTCACCCCGGAATAACGACACCGGGGGGTGCGAAATCGTATAATACGGCATTATAACCGGGAGAAAAAAATTCGTGGTATCTAAACTAAAGTGTTGTCACACAAATTTGATTATGCAGAAATGTTACCTATACGATAGGCTTTCTAAACCACACAGTCAATCTAATGTCACCCCCGGAAATAACGACACCGGGTGGGTGCGAAATCGTATAATAGGCATATAACGGGAGAAAAAATTCGTGGTATCTAAACTAAGTGTTGTCACACAAATTTGATTATGCAGAAATGTTACCTATACGATAGGCTTCTAAACCACACAGTCAATCTAATGTCACCCCCGAATAACGACACCGGGGGGTGCGAAATCGTATAATACGGGCATATAAACCGGGAAGAAAAAATTCGTGGTATCTAAACTAAGTGTTGGTCACACAATTTGATTATGCAGAAATGTTACCTATACGATAGGCTTTCCAAACCACACAGTCAATCTAATGTCACCCCCGGAATAAACGACACCGGGGGGTGCGAAATCGTATAATACGGCATATAACCGGGAGAAAAAAATTCGTGTTATCTAAACTAAGTGTTGTCACACAAATTTGATTATGCAGAAATGTTACCTATACGATAGGCTTTCTAAACCACACAGTCAATCTAATGTCACCCCGGAATAACGACACCGGGGGGTGCGAAATCGTTATAATACGGCATATAACCGGGAGAAAAAAAATTCGTGGTATCTAAACTAAGTGTTGTCACACAAATTTGATTATGCAGAAATGTTACTATACGATAGGCCTTTCTAAACCACACAGTTCAATCTAATGTCACCCCCGAATAACGACACCGGGGGGTGCGAAATTCGTATAATACGGCATATAACCGTGAGAAAAAAATACCGGTGTGAACTTTGCAAGCAACTTTATTAAAAAAAAATAAGCGTAGTACGTTTCGATGTACTTCGTTTGTACCCGTTTGACCACCTTCAGTTTCGTTTGTACCTCAAAGGTTAAAAAAATAGAAAGGGTTAAAAAAAATTCAGCAAGCAAGTACAAGATATTTAAAAACGGACAACGCCATTCGAAAGAGCATCGTTTGTACCCGGTTTGTACCGCTTCAGTTTCGTTTGTACCTCAAAGGTTAAAAAAATATAGAAGGTTAAAAAAAATTCAGCAAGCAAGAACAAGATATTCAAAAATGAGACAACGTCATTCGAATGAGCATTGTTTGTACCCGTTGTACCACCTTCGTTTTCGTTTGTACCTCAAGGTTTAAAAAAAATAGAAAGGGCTAAAAGAATTTAACAGCAAGCAAGTACAAGTTATTCAAAAACGGACAACGTCAATCGAAAGAACATCGTTTTACCCGTTTGTACCTCCACTTTAAATCGTTTGTACTTCCACCAAACCGGAAGTAGAAACATTTGAAAATAAGTAGTTGGCGAGAGAAATTTCGCTAATTTTTGAGATATCGAAAAACGGCCAACGCTATTCGAAAGAGCATCGTTTGTACCCGTTTGTACCTCCATTTAAATCGTTTGTACTTCCACCAAACCGGAAGTAGTGACAATTCAAAATATGTCAAGAGAGAAATTTGGGCTATTTTTTAAGATATCAAAAAACGACCAAGACTATTCGAAAAGAGCATCGTTTGTACCCGTTTGTACCTCCATTTAAATCGTTTGTACTTCAACCGAACCGGAGTAGAAGCATTTGAAGATATGAGAGAGAAATTTCGCTAATGTTCGATTCAATTCGTTGAACATGCCGCTACAGGAACTAAATTGAGTATCTTCTTTATAATCTCCCTAGCAGAGGTCCATAACAATTAGATAATAAAGAAAAGTATAATTGGTGTTAAATGCATATATTTACAACCGGTATCTGCAACCAAAGATATAGAAATAATATAATAAAGTTGGTTTAAAAACAACATACATATTTAAGGAATATACTTAAAAGTCTCACAAAGTAAAAATTAAATACATAGCGAATTAATAAATAGATGGTCACATTACTAGGTTGTCTGACCTAATTTGGCAAAATGCAGAATATCTGTATTTCTATGTTTTCTAAAATAGGGGATGGGGATCTAGGTCAATTAAGACAAAAATGTAACATAATATTGGAAAGAACTACTTCCGACTTCGCTGAAGTACAAACGATTTCAAAAAAGGTGCAAACAGTTGCAAACGATATTCTATCGAATAGTAGCGTTAGCCACTTTGCGATATCTCAACAAATTAGCAACATTTCTCTGTCCGAGATATTTTCAAATGTCTCTACTGTCCGGTTCCCTTTGAGAATACGAACGATTTAAAAAGGAGGTTACGAACGAGTACCTTGGCCGTTTTTGATAACTCAAAAAATAGCCAAATTTTTCTCATTGTACATATTTTGAATTGGCTCTACTTCCGGTTTGATTGAAGTTACAAACGATGTAAAAAAGAGGTACAAACGGGTACAAACGATGCTCTTTCGAATAGCCTGGCCGTTTTTTGATATCTTAAAAAATAGCCAAATATCTCTCTTTTACATATTTTTATTGTCACTATTTCCGGTTTGGTGGAAGTACAAACGATTAAAATGGAGGTACAAACGATGCTCTTTCGAATAGCGTTGGCCGTTTTTCGAATATCTCAAAAATTAGCGAAAATTTCTCTCGCCAACTTACTTATTTTCAAATGTTTCTACTTCCGGTTTGGTGGAAGTACAAACGATTTAAATGGAGGTACAAACGGGTACAAACGATGTTCTTTCGATTGACGTTGTCCATTTTTGAATAACTTGTACTTGCTTGCTGAAATTTTTTTTAGCCCTTTCTACTTTTTTTAACCTTGAGTACAAACAAAAACGAAGGTGGTACAAACGGGTACAAACGAAGTACAATCGAACCGTACTACGTTTATTTTTTTTTTAATAAAGTTGCTTGCCAAGTTCACACCGGTATTTTTTTCTCCCGGTTATATGCCGTATTATACGATTTCGCACCCCCCGGTGTCGTTATTCCGGGGGTGACATTAGATTGACTGTGTGGTTTGGAAAGCCTATCGTATAGGTAACATTTCTGGCATAATCAAATTTGGTGTGACAACATTTAAGTTTGGACAATACGATTTTTTTTCGAAACCGTTGCTGGAACAGTTTGGTTGCCACTGTAATTGGAAGCGTTGCTGGTAAAAAGCGTTGCTAGGTTCACGCCGGCGATAATGCCCACCAGTATTATATTTATATATAAAGTTTATAACGCAGAGAGATGCTCAAATTCAATGTAAACACAACAAGTATAGTGCTATTTATTTTCCCTTTCTGAGTAGCTTAAAGGTTTATTTATGTATTGTCTTGTTAGTTAAAAACGTTTGTATTATCAATCATCAATTATTCATTGAGTAGACTAATTCTTTCTTTTTGTAATATCCTATAGTAGCAGGTATTGATGAAACCATGAAATGCTAATGTTAGAGTTCTTATTAGTCTGGACCAAAAAGAAAACACAAATAATAAATAACAAGAAACAAAACAAAATCGACAGTTGTAAGTATTAATAGTTGACTATTGAAACTATCGATAGATATCGATAGTTATCGATAGTCAACTATCGATAGTTATCGATAGTCAACTATCGATGGTCGACTATCGATGGTCAACTATCGAATGGTTCGACTCTCGATGGTCAATATATCTATGGATCGTCTATCGATAACTATCGATAAGTTTGTCCGACTATCGATAGTACTATCGATAGTTGAAAATACCGATAGTGCCCACCACTACTTTAAAATGGTCTAAAATTGGTGTCTTATCTTTAGTTTTAGAAAAGATTATTCTGATGGTTGTTAAATTGTTTTTACAATTTTGATGTTTTTAAAATCTTTAAGATGTTTGATTACCTTATTAGTTAAACCATTATCAATGGTTAAACCTTCTATGAAAGGCAGGTTATATAATATTTAAAAGGAGTAATTGTATCAGTATTTGTATATTCGTGCAAAGAATTTGGAGAATAGATTAATTTAGAAAGAATATTTTTGAGGTAGCCATTACCGGAAAAAAAAATTAAACATTTTTTTTAAATTAATGCTAAGAAATCTTATTTTACTAATTGTGTAACTCTGTTTTTCATAGCGGTAACAATATTATATTTTTGATTCATAGGGTGGTTAGAATAAAAGTTAGTGAATCTGCCAGAAGATGTAGATCTTTGATACCAATCTAATATAATAATATAATCAAGTTATTTTCTGATCTTACAATTTTGGTATCTAGAAAAGGTACATAACGATCATTTTATAATTCAGCAGTGAATTGTAAATGATTATTATAAGAATTAAATATATTTAAAGTAATGTTTACCATTACATTGTTAGGTATGGAGCAAATAATGTCATTAATATCTTCACTATTAAAAATAAATGGAATTTTGAATGGTAATTTAGGTATAACATTATCTAGTAAACAATCCATAATAATCATTGCTAAAATTGGACTAATGGGAGAACCCATTGGTGTACCAAACATTTGTAAATAATACTTTTTCATATAAGAAAAGTGCGTGGCTAAACTAAAAACCATTTTTGTTTCAAAATGTCAATTACTAATTCGATAAGAATATTTGTAAATAATGAAACAACATCAAGAGATATCAATATACAATTTTGGGGTATAAGGTATAATCAAACCAACTTCTAATAAATCATATTATATATTATATATGCAGTGACCGGCAGAAAATGCGTAGCGTATGAGAGATTTTTTGTCTTTGAATTTAATGAATCTTTTTTCTTACAAATCACTTCATGTCTTAAAACTAAAATAGCATTCATCAAATCTGCCGAAAATTTAATTGTATACAAGGGAAGGTCAAAAAAATATAAAACTACGCACAGAGTAAAGTATCTCAGTTTTTGGGTTTAGAAGATTCTTTTATTAATAAATGTTGTTTCAAATTCAAGGCTCTATCTAAATGTGAAGTTTCGCTTATTTTTAGCAAAAAAAAAAAAAGAGATTTAATCGTTTTTTTTCAGAATGACCCTGTATACAATATTGATTCAGATCATATAGCCGTCATATCCTATTCTGTGTATAATTTGCGCAAGAAAATCACGCATACCATGTCACACTAGTTAGTTTAAAAATTTTTATAGCCTTGAAAAGGAAAACTTCAAATGGGAATTAATTTTTGCTGCACACCATGTTTTGTTTTGAAATAAACAAAATAATTTTCCTCTTCGACGTTATTCAAACAATTTCTGGCCATCAAGATCGCCAGACTTCCCAATGGAGCTACATAAAAAACAACAAATTTCGACCATTTAGAAATATCGACCACTTAGAAAATGTAATTAACCAGTGTATCGCGGAAATTAATCCTAAAAATTAGAATAATAAATAAAACTCAAAAAGATAAGAACTATAGTCGAAGCGTCAGTATTATGATGATTTGAAAACTAAATGACGTTAACTCTCAAGAAGTTTTATTTCGCAATTATGTTAAATTATCGAGTCTTACATGAGATCAAAAAATAATAATAAATAGCAACTAGCAAGACAGTAACAAAAGAAAAGGCAGATTAAAGTTACATACATATGTAAGTACTTACCGAATAAAACTAGCGACCACTATAAATACGTCTCACAATACTACGAACAGCAACTGTGCATTTACATATGATTTCGGATATTTTCCCAAACATCTAACCGTACCTACTTATTACTAAGAAACGTATTTTTAGAGTTTGTATATTTATTCTAATAAATCGTAATGTAAGCGTTTCTTTTCTTTCCACACTTTGGTATGGTACCAAACAGGAAAGACACTCCCTATAAATTCGTGTTCTTATCTCTAACTGCTGAGCTATGCGCCGGAGCCAATGCGCGATAGAAAAGTACAGTGTGCTGCAGTGCACGTGTTTAGTATAGTAGCTTATCATGACCAGAGCGAGGATGATTTCGGGCTACGACATATGAGGGACGTAAGTTTCTCTCTTGATAAACGTATATACAAACGGGCACTTGGCTACTCGTACGACTAGCTGGTGCGCCGGCAGTAGAAGAGGAAGAACATTACCTGCGATACTTCAAGAACAGCGCAGTGTGCTTAGCATGTTCTATCGTGCGATAGACGATGAAATACAATTACCTGCAAAAGACAGCGGCGTCCTTAAATGTTTGTTAGCGCCGTTGTATTAAAAAGTTGTTATTAAATTGTACATCGTACAATACGCAGTATATTTAATTTGTAGCTATAGTAACGTGATACTTTCAGTAATTATAGAGTTTCCAATAATAATAAATAACTGTAAAAGTTTTATTCCATTAGTACTACGCACTAATGCAATTTAAATAAAGTAAATAATATTAAAGGCATGCATGTAGAATTACATATGGTATTTTAATAAAAGGGAAGGGTTTGCTTGAATTTGTTTCCATTGTTGCGGAAAATACGCGGAGTGACCGAGAAGTGAATTTATATGTTATACCGCGAGAATCTTAGATATACCATATATACAGTGAGGTCGTAAATGGTCCCCCCCTAATAACTTTTGAATGGTATGAGATAGAGCAATGAAACAAAAACCAAGTGAAATTAGAGATAATTTGTGATTTTTTGCCTATAGATATACGCACATGGCTTCTGATGTAAAATAGAGGGCGTAGCTATCTTTAAAATTTTAAATAGGAAGTAATTTCATTTAGAAGCTCATTTGGAAGATATTTCTATTACTTTTATGGCAATGTAAACAGTTTACGATTTTCGAAATTTTTTACCAACTTATCCAAGATTAATAATTGGAGTACTTATATTACTTTTTCTATAGCCCTCGTATAAATATTGTGGTTTTATGTGATTTAGGAAGCGATTGCTGTAAAATATGACATATTTTTACAATATGACGTTTTTTGCAAAATTTAGCAAAAGTGTCTTATCTGTCAGTGTATGTGTCATGTGTGTGGGTGTCCATGTTACAGATTACTTAATTACAGGTTTTGTACACTATATCCAAAAAGCGAATACGAGGGCTATAGAAAAAGTAACATAAGTACTCCAATTATTAATCTTGGATAAGTTGGTAAAAATTTCGAAAATTCGGTAAAACTGTTTACATTGCCATAAAAGTAATAGAAATATCTTCCAAATGAGCTTCTAATTTACATCAGAAGCCATGTGCGTATCTCTATAGGCAAAAAATCACAAATTACTCTCTAATTTACTTGGTTTTTGTTTCATTGCTCTATCTCATACCATTCAAAAGTTATTAGGGGGGGGGGGCATTTACGACCTCACTGTAATATATATATATAGGGAAACTTAATTCAATTCTTTGGTATTCGTGACGATGAAGGTATTCCAAAAATAAAATAAACACATTTAACGTTTCGGCAATATATTGCCTTCCTCAGAAAACTAAAAACATAATTCTAAAACCGAAAAATTAACTATTATATTTCAGAAGTTACATTTTGTTAAAACATTATTACTATTTTTTTTTCTTTTTTTATTTCTATTATCAAATTTCTGTATATGTATCAAGAACCTTGAAGAATCAAGACGATAACACATTAGGATTATCGAATAGACGTTTTATCATTTCTCTATCTTCTTTTTTTAGAGAGAACCTTTAGCGAGAATTGCCGGACATATGATGCAAATTTAGGGTTGATGAAAGTAGGTATAAAAAGAAATAACTACAATATTTAAAAATGTTCATTAAATTTTAAAATAAATGTTAACACAATATTAATTCTATTGGACGATTTCCAATATTGAAAATATCTTGGAAAAAACATGTGTTCAAGCCAATACAAAATATTTTTACTTGAATTAATTTCTTCGGCAAGCGCGTATGTTGCTACAGGTGAATTCTCAGGGCGTAATAAATAGTAGCAATTTTCCAGAGCATGAGACTAGATTGAATAATAATGAAAAGTGAATATTGTTTATAAAAGATTATTGATATAAAATAAAATAAATGATCGCAAAGTACCACAGGATGGGAAAGAAGGATAAATAAAACAACGTTTATTATTTATTTCCCACGCTGCGACTATCGGAGTCGTTTCGGCCAGGGAGGCGCCGGAGAGATGTCGGAGTGAGCGCCACTGGGTTATCAGCTGTTGCCTTCGCTAGCCCGACGCTGTCGCCCGGTAATTTAACCACAGCCCAGAATGGCTATTTACCAGTCGGGGAAACAAGGGATTGGTACTTGCGGAATTTTTGATGTATTGTTAAATAGTTAAATTAAATGCAAATATTATTTAAATGACAAGAAAAAAAAACTAGTGCGCCAAGGTCGATTATATTAAATTAAATAAAACTCAAAGAGACTATATTAACGGTTATATTGACACTTAATTCGGTGAAGCCTCGTCTTACAAAGTTACAATGTATACATATATGACATGAACTGGTGGGAGTGCCGGGGTTATTATTAAGAAATTGTAAAATTATAAAGAAACAATAACATCAAATCTACGTACTCGATCGAGCATGCAAATGACTACGACCTACCATTGGTTTTAAGGTGAAAAGATAAAGGAAGCAACAATTAAACAAAATGATTTCACAAGTTACATTAAATTTTGACAATGATCGCAAAGACTAGATTAAAAAAAAAAGAATTAAGTTAAATTGAATTATGATAGCAAAGACCGAAATATAAATAACAAAAAAATTACGTTAAATTATTAATATATCAATGGTAGTTCGTTACTACAAATACACAAGCAAATAACTCTTAAAATTAACTTACATGTAACAAAAACACTGCAGGGGCGGTTGATTGTCACCACCAGGGGAGGGTAGAAATAGAAGAAATAGAAGCGTAGAAAGATGACGAAAGAAAGTCCGGGTCCAGGGACGACGTAGAGCGGCGGGGCTTGCAAAATCCGCGTCGGCGGGCTCCAAAAAGAAGGCTTCGTAGTCAAAACACAGGGACTCAAACGGCTTCCAAGGAGTAGATTCTTTACGACCAGAGATCCCCCCACAGGGGTTACCAAACGGGTAAATTAGGTCGAAAAGGGTTGCAACAGGGCGTCGCCTCTTAGGCTCTTAGGTCGGCACTCTTAGCGGGCTGGAGTGTAAGTGAAAATCGGAAGGGTAGAGGAATCTAGTTCCCGCGCTATGCCATTAAGTGACCAATAGGATTCGAGTATTAAAGATTTGCACGCGGCTTGTTTGTGCGAAATTCTAACGTTTCAAGTACAGCACGCACCAAAAAAGGTGCAACAATTAACAAAAAATGAATAAATTCGGAGCTAATTATGAACGGAATTTAATGAAATTTACGATAACAATGCATCTGAATATATGTTAAAATTTGACAATTTAAAAATTTAGAAAAAGGTCACAAATAAAGCGGTACATTACAAAAAAACAATTTCAAGGTTAAACGTGACGTTATACAAAATAAGTAAATAGCGACGGTAACTAGAAAAGGTCAAGGAACTTGGATAAATTCAGAAAAGATAGTGTACAGTTGGAGAAATAAGAAAAGGTGTTTTCAACACGTAACAATGTATCAAGTATAAACCGATACATTGCTCGTTTTTTACTTTCAGTCGATTTATCATCATTCTTCATAGCGACTTCGTGTAATACCAATCGACGTATTTTCAGCGCGTCCATTATGTTACAACTTTTCAAAAAAAAACTATTGCAACAAAACACAATCTTTTACAACCACTCTAACGTCAGAAATTTCGAAAATAGCGCACAGAATAACCTGCATAAAGTTTGGACTCAAAGTTAAATTTCAACTGATCGGGTACCAAGTGGGGTTTTCTTTTATATGTTCTGAATAGGCAAAATTGGCAGCTAATTTTCTTGAATTTACGAAGCCAAATAGCTAATTTACGCATAAATGAGATAATTACCTGGTAGGGTTCTGTAGAACTAAACTTAATCCGATTACCTGTTCCAAACAATTAATTTTCTTGTACCAGGTAAACATTATCCAATAATAAGTAATGCGACTTAATAATACACTTAGCAATGTATAACAATATTATAATGACATCAATAAATAAGCGCATTTGCTTGTGAAACAGTCTTTTTAATTACAGCCTAATTTCTATACGCAGAACGTCTCAATTTTAACTGAACTTTGAAAGCAAATAGAAAACTTATGTAAATAAGATGCATATTATTTACATCATCAAATAGAGCAGCTATTCAAGATTAAATTACTGCAATTTTAACTTTGTACGAAGAAGTTGAAAAATATGATTTTCGATCGCGTTTTTCGCGTTCTGAACCACTGTGCAGCGCCATAACTGCCTAAACGCAGCCAGTTAGAGATGTTTACAGATCTCACAGAAACTCTTATAGAAGCTATGGAATTTGCACAGAATTGCACCATTAATCTATGAACATTGTTTGAGATGTGTCTTTAGTAAAATCGGAAGTAAATTTAACTAAATAATATCAATAACAAATATGTCTTTATTTTATGCATATAATACAAAACCAGTCATATAATAATAATATCTATAATAATGATCATGTTACATTAGAATTCAATATTGGTGATTAGAAAGTCTTTTATATGCTAAAAGCATTTTGATAACAAATATTTTCTTGATCTTACACTTGAATATTGGAAGTTTTTCATATGTGTAATATCCTGGAATCACATGAACTTCTGTAAAAGTTAAATGTTACCCACGGAATTATTGTGTACGTGGAATGGAGTTGTTTGTGAAATGCATAATTTTTTTCTGGATGATAGTTTTTATTTTTTGTTTTGCGAAGCATCCACATTGATAAATATACAGAGAACAGATTAGCCTTTGAGATGTGCCACGGTACGTTTGATTCTCTTTCAGGTAAAGGATATTATGTATTCATGAGTCTGTAGTATGAAAATTCGGTTTACATTCATAAAGTTTCCCCAGATTATGCCATAAGATAATCTGGAAGCCATCCATATACAATAGAAGCCACATCTACTGCCAATAGAAAAGTGGGCTTCATACATTTCACGATATAGGGTTTGTAGATGGGATGACGTTCGATGCGCATGGTGTACAAGAAGAGCGGTTTCCCTTGCAAATTTCCGAAGAGATAACTGCAGCGCGAAAGCGAATGCAAGTATTTTTTTGGTAAATTTATTTATGTGTTATTTTCAATTTAAAACACAACCTGATTATTGTGAGCAGATTGATTCCACCCCCTTAGTAGCCATATCTAATAAATCTATAGGAAAATGGCGTTAAACCGTATGTTGTTGAACTGTTGATGTCTGCCCCCTTTTCTAACAATCGTTCTATGACATCTTCAGAGTCGCATTCAACGGCAAAGAAAAGAGGCGTTTCACCATATATTGTTGCACTGTTGACGTCCGCCCCTCTTTCTAATAGTAACTCCACACAATCTATGTATCCACTTTTCGAAGCAAAAATAAGTGGAGTTTCACCGTTTATTGTTGTACTATTGACGTGAGCTCCCCCTTCTAGTAGTAATTTCATAGTATTCACATTGCTGTATTTGGAAGCGAACATAAGAGGTGTTTCACCATTTACTGTTGCACTATTGACTTCAGCCCCTCTTTCTAATAACAACTGCACGCCTTCTGTGCACCAACATTTGGAAGCGAAAATAAGTGAAGTTTTACCATTGGTAGTTGTGCTGTTGACATTAGCCCCTCTTTCCAATAGTAATTTCATGGCACACGAAGAATCGTTTTTAGAAGCGAACATAAGTGCTGTTCTACCATCTGCAGTTGTGCTGTTGACATCAGGGTCTCCTCTTAATATTGACTCTACGCCAGTTAAGAACCCAACTTCGCAAGCAAGAATCAGCGGCGTTTTACCACCCTCTATTGTAGTATTGATGTCAGCCCCTCTTTGCAGTAGTAATTCTAAGATATCTGCACGATAACTTCGAATAGCGATCGAAAGAGGCGTTTCACCCTATTCTGTCGCATTGTTAACGTTCGCTCCTCCCTCTAGTAATAACTTTAAGTTCTTTGAATTGTTCCAATGTCGTAAAACGAAGATAAGTGGGGTATCACCGTTTATAGTTGTGCTGTTGATGTTAGCCCCTCTTTCTAGCAATAATTTTATAATATCTGAACTGTTGTGTATTGAAGCGAGTATAAGCGGCGTTTCACCATACGTTGTTGCACTGTTGACGTTCGCCCCTCCATCTAATAGTAACTTTACGCTGTCTGGACTGTTGCATCCATATTTCGTAGCGAAAATAAGGGAAGTTTCACCATCTGTTGTTGTGCTATTAACATTAGCCCCTCTTTCTAACAATAATTTTATAGTGTTTAAATTGTTGTGTTTAGAAGCAAACATAAGCGGCGTTTCACCATACGTTGTTGCACTGTTAACCTTTGCTCCTTTTTCTAATAGTAACTTCACGCTATCTGGACTGTTGCCGCTGTATTTCGCAGCTAAAATAAGCGGAGTTTCACTATTTATTGTTGTGCTGTTAACATTAGCCCCTTTTTCTAGAAGTAGTTCCATAGTATTTAAATTATTGTATTTAGAAGCAAATATAAGCGGCGTTTCACGATTTGCTGTTGTGTTGTTGACGTTAGCCCCTCTTTCTAACAGTAATTCCATAGTGTTTAAATTGTTGTATTTAGCGGCAAATATAAGCGGTGTTTCACCAATGGTTGTTGCACTGTTAACCTCCGCTCCTCTCTCTAATAGCAACTTCGCGCAGTCTGGACTGTTGTACCCATATTTCGTAGCAAAAATAAGCGAAGTTTCACCATTTGTTGTTATGGTATTGACGTCAGCTCCTCTTTCTAACAGTAATTTCACGGAATCCGAATCACCCTCTTTAGAAGTGATCATGAGCGGCGTTTTACCATCTGTAGCTGTGCTGTTAATATTGGCGCTTCTCTGTAATATTAATTTTACGACAGTTGAATCTTTCCTTTTATAAGCAAGGCTAAGCGGCGTTTCACCATTTTTTGTTGTGCTACTGATGTCAGCCCCTCTTTCTAGTAGTAGTTCTATAACACCTATATGCCCTGTTTCAACAGCGAAGAACAGCGGTGTTTTACCATCTGTTGTTCCACTGTTGACGTCCGCCCCTCTCTTCAGGAGTAACATCATAATATCTGAGTCTATCCACCCATTTTGCACAGC
Organism: Protaetia brevitarsis; assembly: GCA_004143645.1. Taxonomy (NCBI): domain Eukaryota; kingdom Metazoa; phylum Arthropoda; class Insecta; order Coleoptera; family Scarabaeidae; genus Protaetia; species Protaetia brevitarsis. The sequence goes on along the minus strand of RXPK01000280.1, from coordinate 1,815,778 downwards.
GGAAATAAGTGGAGTTTCGCCATTAGTTGTTGTGCTGTTGACGTCAGCCTCTTTTTCTAATAAGAACGACACGCAATCTGAATTATTTGACCTATTTCGCAAGGCCAAAATAAGCGAAGTTTCACCATTTGTTGTTGTGCTGTTGACGTTAGCTCCTCTTTCTAATAATAATTTTACGGATTGCGAATCGCCCTCTTGAGAAGCGAACATGAGCGGCGTTTTGCCATCTGTAGTTGTGCTGTCAATATTAGCGCTTTTCTGTAATATTAATTTTACTATATTAGATTTTTTCCTTTTATAAGCAAGCATTAGCGGCGTTTCACCATTTGTTGTTGTTGTACTGCTGATATCAGCCCCTCTTTCTAGTAGTAGTTCTATGACATCTACATCGCCCGTTTCAACAGCGAAGAAAAGTGCCGTTTTACTATCTGTCGTTGCACTGTTGACGTTAGCCCCTCTTTCTAATAGTAACTTAATGCAAGCTGAATTGCTTTGCCGGCATTTCGAAGCGAAAATAAGCGAAGTTTCACCATTTGTTGTTATGCTGTTGACGTCAGCTCCTCTTTCTAACAATAATTTTACGGAATCCGAATCACCCTCTTTAGATGTGATCATGAGCGGCGTTTTACCATCTATTGTTGCACTGTTGACGTTCGCCCCCCCGTCTAATAGTAACTTAATGCAAGCTGAATTGCTTTGCCGGCATTTCGAAGCGAAAATAAGCGAAGTTTCACCATTTGTTGTTATGCTGTTGACGTCAGCTCCTCTTTCTAATAGTAATTTTATGCCATCAGAATCACCCTCTTCAGAAGCGATCATAAGCGGCGTTTTGCCATCTTTTGTTGCGCTGTTAATATCGGTGCTTTTCTCTAATATTAACCTTTCATCTATAAAACTGTTATAAGCGCGCATAAGCGGCGTTTCACCAAGTATTGTTTCGCTGCTGATGTCAGCCCCGTTTTCTAGCAATAATTCCATAACATCCTCACGGTCCGTTTTTATAGCGAAGAAAAGCGCCGTTTTACCCTTTGTTGTTGCATTATTGACGTTTGCTCCTTTTTCTAATAGTAATTTGACGCAATCTATATTGTCCTCCGTATTACGAACAGAGAGAATAAGCGAAGTTTCACCATTTATTGTTGTACTGTTGACATTAGCCCCTCTTTGCAATAGCAATTTCATAGTATCTAACTTGTTGTATTTAGAAGCCAACATAAGGGGCGTTATACCATACACTGATGTGCTGTTAACGTTTGCTCCTTTTTCTAATAGAAGTTTTATGACATCTACAGAGGCTTTCTCAACAGCCATGGAAAGCGGCGCTATAGCATCTTCTGTTGCTTTGTTAACATTCGCCCCTTTTTCGATTAATAACTTGACGCAATCTGTATTGCCCTCCGTATCTAGTAAAGCGAAAGTAAGCGGAGTTCCACCAGTTATTGTTGTGCTGTTGACATTAGCTCCTTTTTCCAATAGTAATCTCATGATATCTAACTTGTTGTGTATAGAAGCAAACATAAGCGGCGTTTCACCGTCTGTGGTTGTACTGTTGACGTGCGCCCCTCTTTCTAACAGTAACTTTACGCAATCTGAGTTGCTCGATCTAATTAGACAAGCGAAATGAAGCGGCGTTTGATCAGTTCTAGTCGTGCTGTTGACATTAATACCCTTTTCCAGAAATAAATCCACGATTTCTGGGTTTTCGGTTTCTATAGCGCGCATAAAAATTGTTCTTTCGTCGTTCATTCCGCGCATATCGTCACCAAGTAAATATATGAAGAGGTTTGAAGGGAAAGCTGGAAAAAACGTCAATTCGTTTAATGAACATACGTCGTCCACATTAATAATATCTCTATTCAGTAACAATTTTACTAGTCTGAAAACGTACCCCTTGGGAAGTACGGGGGGCAAGGGTACTATAGGAACAACAATTTTATTATTTTCACATTTCTCGCATATCAATAATAGCTCTAACATTTGTTGGCAATCAGTACTTAATTTTAAAAGCAATTCTGCGGTATCTACATTTCCCGAATATATTGCTGTGATAGTAGGGGTTATAAGCCACATATTCATGATGTCTACAAACGAGCCGTTTTGTAATAATATTTTCGTCATATCTGTAGACACTTCAGATGGGTTTATAATGCTATAGTATAGTGGTGTACAACGAAAGTTGTCAGTAGCATTTATATCATGTTTATCCGAGTTAATTAATTTGCTTACGACATTCACATTGCCATATATACAAGCGATGTGCAAGGGAGTTAATCCGTTAGTCTGCGTTAAACTTAACGCCTCTAATGCTTGACAATCCTGATGTTTCAAAGCTTGTGAAACGCCATTACGGACAGTGTCATTAACGAAGAACAAACCACGTATTACATTGATGTTACATTTGATGAGAGCTAGCTTATATATATCTACGCACGAATAATTATTCTCAATACATAATTCGACGCCGTTGCGCAATTTTTGTACTATGCAATTTAGATACGCCTCTTGGGTGCCTAGCTTGGAAAATGTATGTAACTTATCCAAACTTATTGCATTTCCACGATTTAAATGTTGTACCCAATCCCACTCCATGAGAACATCAGAACTTGCGTAATTCACTTTAAGCCCGCGCATACTATAAATGATGTCGTCTAATGTATGTTGAACAAAATCGGGTCGTTTATTAACCCTGGCGTTCTGACGCCTCATTTGTAACATAAGAGATTGCCTGTTAACTGGCGCTTGTGAGGGGTCAGGGACCTCCGGACAATCTTCTTTGTAATACGCAGCAGCTACATGCAATGCCGTTCTGCCTAGTTCATCAGTCTTTTCTAAATGTGAGCGATCTTGAGCATACACTTCTATTTGTTCATAGTCTTCATCTAAAACAGCTTTATGTAACACTAAATGCTCACAAAGGATATCTAAAACGTGCAGTTTTTTCTGTTTTAACAGCTCTTGATAAATTACTTTGGCGACACTTTTTGTTTTATTGGTAATTAGCCAATCTGCGGTCAGATACTCTGCAAACGTTTCATGTACAAATGTAGGGTAAGAGTTTTCGTCCACAGATAGAACGATGCCTAATTTCAGTTGAAGAAAGAGTTCTTTTTCATGCTTCCATTGAAACAAATGTTTCACTACATCCACACCAAGTATCCTCATAAGTGCCAATTTCTGATGGAGCTTTTGAACACACTTTAATTCGCGTTCTTTACTACATATCAGATTATTAGGAAACTGTCTTTCGAAGTATTGGTCTAGCTTTATTCGAACTATCTTCTCGAATATAGCTAATTCACTAATGTTCTCCAGGTCTTCATTATTTTCAGAAATTATCTTTATGAACGTTAAGTACAGAGGATTCTGTAAGAATTCAACTGGAATCTTCGTTAGCCTTTCTTCGCTAAGATTGCTACTTTTAATGTATTTTTTCTGATCATCGGCTCGTAAAATATCCACCTTAAAAATATTAGCTTCGAAGTTTTCCATGACAATGTAATTTGCAATTAATCTTGAAGCAATAATAATTTGAATATTGTTCGCGGCCAAATTACGTATGAAATCTAATGTGTCTTCTTTGCGATCCGGCAATACTTCATCGAATGAATCCAAAAGAACCAATAAACTTTCCTTCCTTTTGCATAATTCATAGAGAAACTGCTATATCGTAAGTTTTTGAGTTCATTAAGAAGGAAATTTAATGCATAATTAGGCTCCGACGGTTTGTGTTTTCTTTCCACCTTATAATCAGCCAGATTATAAAAGAGGATATACTTCTCCATGCTGTGATTTTTAAATAATGATTGGAGCAGGGACGACTTTCCTATGCCGGGTTCTCCAGTGACTAAGGTAATTCCGTCCGTGATTTCCGTCAAAAAGTTTTCTTCCGAAATTTCTCGCCCACTGAATGAAATGTGATCACTTAACCTTCCAATCCGCTATCTGCATAACTGCATACCAGTGTCGTCAACCCGAATATGAAGTAAGGGACATTTGAATGTTGACGCCTTTTTCCAGTATCTATTTATATCCTCATTTTCTTCAATATGGATAAAAACGTTTTCGCTCGATAACTCCACCTTTTCTTCGAGTTCGTCCAGGTATATTCTCACCACATTTTTTTTTATATTTTTATCTAAGTAACTTAAATCACCGGAAAAAAAGCAGATGCCTTTTGTTTGTGAATCAAACAGCGATTTTGATACTACAGCACTGCGTAAAAATCGAGAAATATAATTTTGCTGAACGTTTTGTAAGCTGCACCCGAGAATCGGTACAATTTTATCCCCAAGATTATAGACACTTTCTCCATCTTGGTCTACAAAGAGATCTCCTAATAAAGATTTATTTCCTTCAATCAAACTGAAATTTTTAGTTTCCGATGAAACACCACAGCGATAAATTTCTTTGCTAAATTTGCAATTCTGCTTTATCTTTTCATGACACTCGACAATTTTTTCTGGCCTGCACCGTATTGCAATGTTCTCTGTTCCTCTACTAATACCATCTATATCGTATTCTACGGAAACCGTTGGATCCTCTATTAAGAATATCATGTTATCATGATAATTGCCATCTACATAATCTTTACTTAAGTACGCTGTCCTAGCTTTCATCAAGTGAAGGATGAAGAACACGATAACGTCGCAATTAATGGTTCATGATAGTTTACAATGGTGTATAGCGGTATCGGTTTCCTGCCTTGAAGAGATACCGAAATGCTCTGCAGAAATTCATCTCTCACTTCAAGACATTCAATATCGCTTATGTAGGTAAAAGTTCTGAGGTAATACCCCTGACATTCTTTGCGCTTATCGACTAAATTATCCGTTATTATAATGTAATTTTTGTTTAGATGAGCGTAATCTTTCAACGCAGGAAGGTCGTCATCGCTTCTCAGGATAAGTGGTACTCTACCACTTTTCCATAATTCTATAATTAATGAGTTCAGTGTGTTCGGTGGGTAAATCCAGTGTCTGCTTTTGCCGAGTCCTTCGCTATGAAAAGTTGTTTGAATTCGTTGATGACGGTAGAATCTAAAGCATTTGTCCTGCGGTCCTTCCAATCAATCGTATTATTAAGGAGACGATTCAGCTTTTGCGCCAAGCATCCAAATAAGTTCTCTTCTATCTTAGGTTGAGCTTTCACAATCGTGACGTTGTGTAATAAAGTTAGTTTATTCCATATTACAATTGGTGAATCGTTAAGTTGTATAATATTTGGAAGTGGCACAATATTATCACCGAGACGGATCCTTAACAGTTCGGACTCGAATATAGTTTTGCATAGCCCATTCAATTGCAGTTCTTTGTTAGTAACAAAATGATCTACAAAATACAGGATATCCTTTGTATCATTTATTTTACATATTTTTTTTATCTCGTCGTCTACTGCTTCTGTGTTAGGTTGGTCGAAATACAAGTAAAATTGGTCCAGAAATGTTTGCTCTATTTCAGTTGTAGGTCTATTGCACGTCAATTTGTAACAGTTTTGGAAAGAAAGTGCCGATAGTTTAGAATCATTAGCGGAATTATGCGCATTAGGTGTATAGCCAATAATCTTTTGCGGTTGCTTAATACAAAAATAGCAAAAATAAATGTTATTAATAGGAATGCCACTCATTGCTTCGCTCAATTGTTCGCTGTTGGACATTTTGCTGTAACCGTCTAGATATTTACCCACATCGAGATATTTTTCACCCTTATTAACGTGTTTCACTTGTATAGCATAAGCGTGAGGCGTATTATCTCCTTTGAACACTACTCTAGCGACAACATCGTCAAACGGAAGAGCTTCTTTTAGATTGGTGAATATGTGGTAGTTTTCTACTCGAGGATCGATAGCTAGCTTTGCAGCAACCAAAGTAGTAACTGCTACTTCGTACTTGCCTCCTATATCAGGTGGTGAGATGAAGGCAGGGCGTGGTGTCTTGGATGGACGCTCTCCTACTTCAGACATGGTCAGCACCTATAACAATTACAATTAATCAACATTAAATGTTCTGCTCAAATTTCGCGGAATTTTTGTTAAAAAGCATTATTAAATTCCAGCGCTAAAAATCTAGATCGTGGTTTAATTTGTTTGTAACGACGTCACAGACAAAAGCAAATGAAAAAAACGGTAAAGCTATCGCCATGCCACCCAGAGGATGACTACGATCTAATAGCTAGGGAGGCGTGGATCTGCCTCAATCGCGTTAAACGGGCGTTCTTATATAGTCTTCCGAGATTCTCACGTGAGCGGCGTTGGTGGGGAACCAAGCGTGAGTGCATTGAACTTGTGGCGCGAGAGGGGACGCGCCGAAATGAACTTTAAAGATATCCACACTACTGCCAGTTGCAGTTACTTACGCAGTCAATATCTATAACTGTGTACTCTATCCACATCAGTACAATGTCTTAATGTCTAATAGCCTATGAGATATTTAATTTTATTGGAAAGAGTGCAAACGTCAAAATTTTGACAAAATTGCATATATACCAAAAAACGATTAGCTTTAGGAATAGGAGATATTTCTCGAATTTCTTTATAATTTTACTCGTAGGTACACTAGCCGACTTATTTAATGTCGTCGTCTACAGCATAGTGACTATCAAAACTTCTCACCATTTACATAGGTGCGCGTTCGGCTGGCGTCTTTTGTTCCAGGTAAATGATTTATTGGGGTATACAGTTGTAAAACCCTTCGCAATCATGCAAATTAGGTAGATCTAAGATTATTTATATATATATTATAAACAATTAATACACAAGATTTACCACGAATACCACACTTTATTTATTTCTATATTTGTTTTAAGAGTCAATTGGGTTCAAGTTATGAAAGAGATATTTCAAATCAAAACACGTTCAAACCGCTATATACAACGTTTACTTGTAATATTGAATAATCCATTTTTTCTACCTGATATGCATAATTGGGAAGCGTTTTACACCTGTATACCCCAATAAACCATTTACCTGAAACAGCCGACGTCAGCCGAACGCGCACCTGTGCAAATGGTAAGTAGTTTTGATAGTCACTGCGCTGTAGATGACGACATTAAATAAGTCGGCCAGTGCACATGATTTGTTCCTTTTTCATTTACTGATAATTTCTATAGAGTTCATTTGTCTTTGTATTTTATTACTTTACATTTAAAATAACATTAATGGGTTGTTTGTGTATTTAGTTATTATATAGTAAAGTGTCTTTTTACAATTTTAGCGTGTTTAAATAATTGTACAATTTATTTCAATCCAGGTTTTGACTTAAAATCTCGCCATCTTAATTGCTTACGATTGAATGTATTACAGCAGACTCCCGATTATCCAAATCCCAGTTTACCCGCCGCCGCCGCCTTATCCGAAACGAACGGAAATTTTGAATCCGCCGTTTTAACCGAAACATGTCTAGATGAAGCTTCCGATTATCCGAACTTTGCACGTGAACTTCTTAGAATTAATGAAAATCTGGTTTTGACCGGAATTAATTTCCGAATCGCATTTCAATTGTAAGAAATGCATTTTAAGGTTTATTTGTTCAGTTTTAAATTGGCATCACCATGAGCAACACAATAAAAGCTTAAACGTATTGTTATTAGTGTCCAGGAAAAAATTACTGCAATTAAATGTCTTGGCAAGGGAGAGTCATTGCAAAGTGTTGCTAAAGATTATGGCGCAAGTAAAAGCACTGTTTGAGAAGTCTCCTGCACCACAGCGAAAACCTTTGAAAAAGGGCGAATACACTAAAATTGACGAGACATTGGATTTATGGTTTACACAACAACGCGACCGTGGTATTCCAATTTCGGGGCTCTATATTACAGCAAAAAGCAATTGAAATCGGTGAAAATTTTTCCGTAATTGAAGTTCCTGATTCATTTACAGCACGTGGCGGTTGGTTATCGAGGTGGAAAAAGCGCCACGGGACACGTCAACTAAAAATTTGTGGCGAAAAATTATCTGCTAATCAAGCCGAAGTTGAAAATTTCAAATAAAAATTTAAACAAATTATGGAAGAAGAGGAATATACGCCGGATTAAATTTATAACTGCGACGAAATTGGTCTATATTATAAAATGTTGCCATGAAAAACTTTAGCTGGAAAAGATGAGCATGCTGCAGCCGGTCATCAAAGAAGTGCTTGGATGGGCTCAACATTATTCAAAAACTGGTTCTATGAAGAGTTTGTTCCAGGAGTTCAGAGGTTCTTAAGAAAAAGTGGTCAACCTAGAAAAGCTCTTCTGTTAATAGACAATGCACCACCTCACGCAAGTGAAAATGAATTAAGAAGTGAAAATATCAAAGTTATGTTTTTACCACCGATTATAGCTTCGTGAATGCATCCTATGAATCAGGGTATATTAGAAAATTTCAAAAGGTATTATCGACAAAACTTACTGCAATCAATTCTGAATAGAGTAGACGATGGTGAAAAACTCGTGGATTGTTTAAAAAGAATAAATTTTAAAGTCGTGGTTTATTAGTCAGCAGATACATGGGACAAAGCGAAAAGTTTCAACATTACAAATGTCTTGGGCAAAGATAATACACCAAAAACATTTCTCTCCAGAAAATAACGATGAGGAAGAGGAAGTTCTGTTCCATGAAATGATGAGAAATTTAGATGGATGTGAAGATATTAGCCAAGAAGAAGTTGAAGTTTAGATAACATTTGACAACAGAGAACAAGAGGAACTAACTGACGTTGACCTTATTGAACTTGTTCATAAAGAAAATAAAAAACAGTGATAACGAGTGAGAAGGTAATGAAGAAAAAGGAACAAAAACTTCACTTGCGAAAGCGTTTGATGCGTTAAACACAGCATTATTATACGTAGAGCAACAGCCTCCTAATGCCACAGCAAGTGACATTTTCCTTTTAACAATTAAAACAAATGAGAATTGATTCTTTTTTATACGACATTTTTCTTTATAGAGAATGTGATTTTATTTCAAATGCATAATAGATAATGTAAAATTTTATATATGCATGTATGTATTTTACTTTTTTTTGCTTTTTTTCCTGGAAACTCCGTACTAACCGAACTTTCATTTATCCGAAAAAGCTCCGGTCCCGGCTGTTTCGGATAATCGGGAGTCTACTGTAATTAGGTTTATTTTGCTGGTTATTTTAATCAATATTAAATGTCTTAGAAATTACACCTCTTACTTCACCCATTTCGCTTAAAAGATATCAGCATAATACAAATAAAAAAAATGTTGGTCTAAACTTCGCTTACTTAGCTACCTGATTTAACATGAACTATGCCCATATGTTTTCATGTAAAGTTTCAAATTGTAAGATGCGGCACAACCATCACAAAATAAAGATTATTTTTTTTATTATTTCCATAAAATTTCAAACAAAGATTAGATATGATCTAATTTATTTGACAATTGATTAATTACATATAAGTGTTTATTACAGATATAACTAAAAATACACACAGCGTTTTGTCACGTAGACCACTAAAATTGGGTATACAAATATATAACTTTATAAGGTGGATAATTTGTTTTAATTGACTTTCGGAATATTTATTGTATTGTGGAAAATTACATCAAAATAATAGGTTTGTAAACATTTTAAATATATCCAAAACAATAATGTTGCCACTTTTAGATGTGTTTGATTTTAGACTTTGATTTCTTTTCAGATAAACAAGTAAAATTATTAAACTGGAATCGGAATCAATTTTTTTCGTGAAGATTTTGTTGGATTTATGTAATTTAATTAGTTAATGTTGGTACTGCGCATATTTTGAAGTTGTATAGATGCAGATTAAGGGTCGAGACACATTTCAACAGGTTGTGGGACCAGATTAGTAGTGTTAAAGTTGCCCAAAGTTAATGTTATCCAAGCACGTTATTAATAAGGAAAAAAAAAGGAGAGGCAATGCTAGCGTGTATATACAAAATCGATTTTTGTTTGTATACTTACAATTCAGGTGAAAACGATAAAGTATATCTTTCAATATAATATGTTGCTTACAAAATTTTAAGTAGACCAGATGAGTATCAATTAGATGAAATGAAAATTAATGACAAAATTTAAAATAAAAAAACAAAGGTGTATTAAAGCATTTTTTTAGGTTTGCAAATCAACTACAGTATAGATAATGGTATTTAAAGAATTAATCACTCAAGATATGTAAAGAATATTTTAAACGTTTTGGTATAGATAATTTTAACGGTTCAGTAATTCCAGTAGATCTTAAATTAAAGATTAATTTATGCAAAGATGATAATGTGACGAAAAACGGCTTTCAGGAAATTAGTAGGTTATCTTATGTATTTGATGCTGACCTGGCATTTGTTACGCAGTAATTTTTTTTTAGTCGATTTCAGGATAAGCGTATAGTTGAAGCTTAAGATTGCCGTAAGAGGGATTAAAGATATTTATTATCCACAATTTACTTACGCTTAGAGTATCATGGGAATGAAAAGAAAGATTTATGTTATTTTGACACTTGACTGAAAATCAGTGATTCAAAGTATTTGATGCTACATTAAGTTGAATAACAAGAAACCAGATTTTTGTGTCATTATTCACAACCGAATCTAAATTAGAAGCACTATGTTCATCAGTTTGTGGCGGATTATGGTTACGGAAACTGTTTTCAGATTTAAGTGTTGATTTTAAGTTCATTATAACCTTTTATGGAGATAACCATGGTTGCCACCTATCATAAGTGTAGATTAAGAGTCGAAATATGGTCGACCTGGGGGTTGGGAGTACCTACCAGGCGCGTCCCCGAGGTGGTGGATAGGGGAAAGGCCATCTTGTCAGGGTTCGCTCAAGACGAGATGGTTAGTGGCGGCTATAAGTTCGTCCTCTCGGCTTAAAACCGGAGCAGGATGAATGAACCATTCCCCCCTCGCCCGAGCTGTCGTGTCGTGGCTAAGGGCTTGCACAGGTTTCTACAACGATGCCAGTTGTTGCTTTCGGCTACCGAAAGCCCAACTGTTAAATCAGGTCCCGAAAGGGATGGAGGGTCTTGGCTTAACTGCACGGACCGAGAGGAGACAACCTCAACAAAAACCTAAATCCTAAGGTGGCGGACTAGGCTGATGGGATGCGTGGCTGGATAGAACACCAGTCTACTAGTCTAACCTTGGGGCACCTGGCGCAACCCATTGTATTTAGCCTTACCTCTGCATGCGGGGCTCTGTGGAGGTAGACCTTTTCTTCCCTAGCTACTCGTGAGATCTACCATGGATGAATGACGTTTATTAGCGAGACGACACCGCTAATAAACAGGAATTGGAGTAGGACCTCCATAAGAAGCCTTCCACTTCCACAAGTGAGAGTACCTCACAAGGAAGGAACAAAGGGAGGAGCAAAACGACTGAGCAGATTGGGCAACAGGATGCATCCATCCCCTCTCAAATTACGTAACACTGTGCAACTCAAGAGCGTTACACCTGGGAGCACGTGAAATCGAAGATGGAGACTTACCTAACCTGAGGCCTTCTGATATCCTACACTTTCTGAAAGGAATAGGATTGGACGGCCAGCTGTAAAACGGCAAGAACAGGGGACACAATAGGTCTTTTAGGTCGCAGTGTAATATCACCCTTCCAATATACACATAGACATACACATGGTCAAGACGCTGATTTGGAACTGCGTAAGTGCCCGAAATGGGGTGACCACTCAAAGGAAATTTACTTTGGCCTGGGTTCCTTGCCACTTCTTTCGGCACTACCAAACCCCAAATTAAAAAAAAAACGTCAATGAATGGGCATAATCGGTCCAGGGAGTGGTGGCACAAATCACCGGGACAGAGACAGGCAAAAGAGTTCCTAAAGGAACAGAGGCCTGAATTTACTAGGGATCTACTGAATAAAAATAGGAAGACTGTCAAGATAATGGTAGGCCTGCTGACTTGTCACTGTAGACTAAATAGGCATATGTACAACGTAGGCCTGGCAGATGACGCAAACTGCAGATTCTACCAAGAGGAGGAAAAAACACCAGTTCATGTGCTGTGCCAATGTGAAGGCCTGGCGAGGACAAGGTTTCTAGTAATGAGCGTGGAGAACCCCATAGCTAGCAGCTACACAAAAAAGCCTCTCCTAAAGGTGATAAGCCTAATTAAGAGGGCAAAATTGGAAAGCGTCTTTTAGGAAAAATGGGATCACAATAGATCTGAAAAGATCGTGGTGAAACAGGTCCATAGGCCACCCCAATCCTAATTTATTCTAATCTAATGGTCGAGACACACTTCAACAGATTTTTCACAGTTTCGAGTATTCCCAAATAGCAGCAAACAATTATAAAGTCTGGGTTTAATATTTTACAAATACAAAAATAAGTATAATACATATTTTGTAAATATTCAGCGCCACTTGAGCTCGAGTTATAAGAGTGGATACGTGGATCATTGAGGTACGTATCAGAGACCTGCACGAGTGCGTACACTGGCTAAGTCAGTAGCGACACTTTCTAATTGTACGACCTATAGCATAAAATAAAGCCTATATGTGTAGCATGGATAGTAGACGGCTTATGCATTTTCACTGCCGGCTTCGAAATATATAAACACAGATGTGCGGTCTCTGTGTTTTTTTTTTTTTTTTAGTAAATCTACTTTAAATGAAAGGAAGAATGCAGTAAGCAAACATAGATAAGCATTGAATTTATAAAATAGAGACAAATAAATACATCAAAGGCGCATACTTATGCCTGCCGACTTATTTCGGTTAGCACAATTCGAAGTTTTTCAATTACTTACCTTAAATATAATATTGTATACCAACACATGTTTTGTTTTCTTTACATATCCCTACAGCTATACTAAATATGATTGTGCTTTTTAATCTAAATGCTTCGTAATGATAGTTTTCATATCTATTTCCAATTCCCCGCGGCTCTTTTTTTCGATATTAACATAATGAATAAGTAATATATATATATTGATTATTAAATTAAACTTGCATTTTATATTTATATTTATACCCACTGCTGTTCGATTTAAGACTAATTAAAATTTTGTATTCCTTTTAAAAAAAATGTGTGAGACCTTTGAGGTAAAATCTTTGGAACTAGGGAATTTATAATCAAAATATTATTTTTTCTTGTTATTATAATATTAATATAAACATACCATTACTATAACCAATAAAAAATATTTCTGACGAGTGTAGAGCTTTTCGTTCTAATATCTGATATAAAAATCGTGTTTTTGAATGCATCCTGGTCATATCTATCTTCAATGTTTAATGTCAAAGAAGGAAGCCGGAGCGAATTAAAAAATGGATATGAAATCATCAGACATCAATTAGATTAAAAAATATAAGCATATTTGGGTAAAGCTGCTGGGAACACAAAACATGTATTTCTGTCAATAACGACATTACCACAAATTTCTTTGCATTTAATCAATTAATTTGCCCAACATCCACTTCACGAAAAATAGAAGTAGTAATAATTCTTATTACAATATTATTTAATATCTTGTTCATAATATTGAAAAACATAAACAGAGATATACTTTACTGATAACTGACTACTTTAAATACTTTCACGCGATCCATTTTGATACTTTCATTATTATTTTCATACGTATAAAATGAATAAAAGTAATAAACCATTGATATTGCTATTTATGGTATAATTAACATGCCTTTGGTTAGTTCCTAGTCGTAGTTCAACTGTAAAATGAAATACCTTTTAAAACCATTTAATAACACTACAGCTATTCCAAATACTTCAAACATCAAATAAATTTATTCCTACGCAGAGATAACAAATACATAAGAGATGCATTCAACTTCGCACATTAATAAATCCAGTCTAAGGTTTTTTTTAAAATAACCGACAGAGAGACCGCACATCTGTGTTTACATATTTCGAAGCGGCCAGTTACTGCATCCGTCTACTATCCACGCTAAACATATGGGCTCTATTTTACCCTGTAGGTCCCTTACTCCGTGGCCATTGATTTTATATAAGTATATTATATATAATCAGTGTCCTTGGCGAATGCTGGGAGATAACGAAAGTCGTTCCATGGGCGCATTTAATAATAACTGATAGCTGACTGATTTACAGTAGACTCGCGATATGTGAACTAATCACATTTACATTTTTTTTATCATTTTTCAAAAGTAATATTCGTATAGGTCGCGAGGCTACGTATTTATATTTTTGTTATTAAAAATCATAGGGAAGTTATTTAGTTAGAGTAGGATCATTTCAATTGTTATGGAACCCATATAGTACTTAGAATAGGTAGCCTCGTGTAGTACCTTTTTTAGGTGGAGCACGGGGTTAGGATGATTTGTAATAATTTAGTTTTCATAAATAAAGTGTAGGTCGTACAATTAGAAAGTGTCGCTAGTGTACACATACAAGCTTTCGGAAATAAATATTAAGTAACTATATTTTCAAATTTTATCATTTTTTTATACCGATGTTTTCTTTATATGTACATGTCTAGTCTTTTATAGCCTAACGATATGCCAGGAGTTGGAACTAATTGCTTAATTTATGTATTTTAATGAAGAAATTGTGCCAAGTACCTGTATATTATATTATTTAAAAGTATCTATAGGTAATCATGTTTTGAATTATTTAGAAGACAAGATTTATTAAAAGAATAATATTAATAACATTTTGTGTGTGCGTGTTAAGTTAGAATACGCATTAATTGGGTATTAATTAATATACATTGGTATTTCAAATATAAACCTAATATAAAAATGCAGACGTTAATAATTATTACCTCTGAAAACGGCGTAATATTCATTAAATAATAGGCATATGAATATTGAATATCGTTAATTATATGTGATAATGGAAAAAAATGGTACCTTTTTTAAACATAGGTTTAAAAAACTCATTTCAAAACCGATTTTAACTGAAAATCGATTAACCGGTTTTAGGAAAAATCGGTTAACCGGTATTAATTTATGTACTCCATTAAAAAAACAGGAATGAAAAAAAAAATAACAAAGAGTAGGTACATACCAATTCAGTGGTCGTGGATTTAATAAGCAAATTTTGGGAAATTTCATGAGAGTAACACATAAATTGAAAACTAAGTGAAAGCATAATAAAAAAGGCCGTAAATTTATAGCAGTGTACTATCTAATCGAAAAAATTATCTGAATGATAAATACATTCATTTCAGTTCTATATCTATACATCTAATTTCAAGGTTTACAGTAATTCTTTCTAGAAGTAAAAAGATATTTTTTTCTTAAATTTTATTAAGGAGAACAATTTGCGTGAAATCCTAAAAATTCGTTTATGAGAAATATAACATTGCATCGCTAGGAATTTGCCAGATATATAATATTTTTTAACCACTGATGAGTATACTTATTTTGTTTTACAAATATAGTAGTTGTTATTTTACAAGAACCCTTGTTCAATTTGAAACTCTTCACAACAAAAATCAACAATCGTTATTTGAGTTAGGTAAAATAACAATTAGAACTGAAAAGAAATCCTTATTTATTTTTTAACCGGAAATATGAAAGGCGTTTTTTGGCGATAAACCGTAAATCGAAAATGTTTCAACCAGGTTCTACGATGACGTCACGGAATAAGACGGTCAACAAAATAGTATTTTTTGAACCAAGTTAGTGTGACATAACCTCAGCTTATTTACAGGTACAATTTATGTTACGAGAATAACAACAACAAGAAGAATTATCATGGAAACAATTGATACTTTAAGTTTAGTTGTGATTGAACAAGACTCATATTTTTCGATCACAAATGCTGTTTCTTACTGCTGCAGTGTACGTTTTTGCAAACTCTGGTTCTACAATTAGAAAATGACTTTTGTTAACTTTATCTATTATGTAGTAGCAAGGAGGATGTATGCCCACGAGATAGGGAAAAATGATTTTACGATTTCACGGCGAGAATTATCCGTAAAATGCTGCGATCTAGCGGCCGCATGAAAAAATAGGTAGTAAATTACGATTTCGTATGATATGACATCTAGTATTGAGAAGATAATTTACCAACGCAGAGACCCGGGTATTCTCGGTATTCTCCGGAAGCTTACATGAAATATCTATCTAAAATAGGAAATTGAATGAGTAGGAGAATTGTTTCTTTGTTTGTTTATGAATCGAATCACAAAATATGAACAAGCATTATCAATTATCAAGGTATTTTTGCGTTAAATAATAAAAATCTAAACGGCTAACTTGGTTTTCAGAATAATATTTTGTTCGATTCGTTTGTATAGACATTGCAAGACGTGTATTTTTAATTTTTTTCTCATTTGCATTATCTTCTTGTTTTGTTCTCTTTAGTAGTAAGACGATTTGAAATATGGAAGTCTACAAAATATTCTCTATGCACGTATGTACTTTTGCAAACCATCTGTTCTGCTGAATAGTTTGATAAATAAGACAGTAAATAAAAGAGGTGATACGGTATGATGATGATTTTACATTCCTGGAAGAGGCGTCTTATACAAGGGCGCGTTGCATGTTGTTATTTACATATATTCCATCAATGGAAGCTCGTCGTGACACAAACTCCCTCTTGGTAAAATTTAAATTTCCCACAATTATTCTTAGTAACTTCAACATTGAAATACGAAATTACCAATGGTTTTATATTAGATTCTAGTTATTTTGATGTTTTGCTGTTGAAGTTACTAAAAATAATTGTGGGAAATTGAAATTTTGCCAAGGGGGCTGTATATATTTTATATGGATTTACGCTTTATAAAGAAATTTGAAGCTTATGTAAGTGTATGTTACAAATAAAAGAAATCTGTTAATAAATGAAAATGGTAAAGACGCAGATGTGTAATAATTTGTATTAGTAACAACTTTTTAATTAAGTAATTTGTTTATATGTGTTAGATCAGAGGAAGTGCTTGCCTGAATTTAAAATCCATTTCTTACATCTTTCTATGTCACGAATTGCAAAACTGTACATTTTTAATCCAGGTGTATTATATCTGGATTTTCCACAATTTATATGTATATGCACACTTACAAATCCAACTTCCTCTATCTATATATGCATAAAGAATTCTCTTAGAACAAAACGTTTTTGGCTTATTTTTATATGAACACCTGTGGAACACCTGTAGACGATGCATTTTACTTTTTATTTACAAACAACAGCTGTGTTTAGATATTTATGAGAATAAAATCTCCTATTTTAGAATTTTTTTTTCCCGGCATTATTAATACGGAAGTCAATATGATATATGTATAGTGAAATTAAGACAAAGTAGACAATCGACAATGGATGAATTAATTGATAATTAGTTTATTCTATTTACTTTTTAGCTTAAATAAATACTATTTGTTATGTTAGTATGCTTGGTTAATTACACTATGTTACAAATTAAAAAAAAAATTAAGTACCCACTTCAATTTTTCCTGTTTATTTATTTATACAAATCGCTTAATAAGAACACCTATGTACTTTTTTTCTATCACGTACTGTTTTTTGGGTACGGTAACTAATAATTATTGGTAAAAAACTTTAAAAATTTACACATTGCTTTATTTAATTATCAATAATTCGATTAAATTGACGACAAAAAATTAAAACTAACGACAAAACTTATTTTGTTTTGTTAACTAGCCCCAAGCCTGGTGAAATGCGAGGGGAAGGTGGCCGGCGCTTCGCAATACGTATCGATCATTAAAAACTGAAAAATCGCGAATATCTCCAAAATCTTTGGAGATAGACACAATAACACTCGTATAAAATCGAAAGAAAATCAAATTTTACATCCATTTATGTAAAAATTGCTATACCATTCAATTAAAAAAAAATCAAGTTATCCATGATTTTAGAGTTCGAAAATTACAGAGCCCTATTTAATAATTCTGTAATGTAAATGCAACAATTTTAAATTAAAAGACGTGTGCTGTTTCGTAATTAAGCGAAAACTGAAAACCGCATCTTTTCCGGAGGTATTTCACACGGCAGATATTGCAAATGTCGTTTTTTTTTCGAAAAAACGACATGTAATTCGGAAACGGTACAACTTAGCCCCAATGTATGCCTAACGTATTGTTATTTAAACTTAACAAGGAATCCAAAAATACTGTAATATACAGGGTGTTCCATTTAAAATAATAAAGACTTACGGTACAACCGGAAGTCCGCCATTACTGAAACTAATTTTAAAGTGTGTAGAATATGATTCGAGCAAACATTAATTTGAAACATTTTTTCAAAAAAGGAATAATAAATCGGCTATGGACCGTTGCATTATAGGCTGGACACTCGGTATGTATATCAGGTAGAATATTTCAATCTGTCGCTACGAGCACGAAGTGACATGTAAATATGCATATTGTATCTATGAGGGGTAAAATGTGAACTCTACCCCATTAAAAATTGAAAGATTTTGTGCCAGAATCAGCATAGCCTATCTAATGCCATCAGTGTATACTTCAAAAACAAGACGTGATAGAAACAAAAAACATTCACTGCTTATATATTGTAACTAATTGAAAACCATAATAGTAATCAGTTTTTCAGGTACGAAAATCGTGTCACGCAGTGTTATTAATCGATTTACCACTATTGAAAACTTGAAACTAAAATTAAAAAAAAAACAAAGTAACACAGGCTTGGGCATAATATATCTGATGTGACTATTAAGCGGCTTCTAATGTATATATGTATGTATGAACAAGGATGTTTATTTAGAATATTTTAAAATACAAAAAAATATCTATTTTATTTTCGTTAGAATCTTACAAACGTTCACCGTGTTGAAGCCGCCTTGGAATAAATACATTTTCCATTACAGTTGAAGCCGGTATACTTCTCGGGCATATTCTGGTTTTTTTCGCTTAAAACTTTCGGTGGTTAAGTCTGCGTTTTCACATAAAAATCTCGTACCAAGTGAAGTTAGGTGCAAACAGCTTTCTATTGAATAATAGATGACGCTGCATGAGCGGAATTAGGTGAAAATTAAAAATTAAAGAAATATTTCAGCAGCAATGTTGGTAATATTATTTTCGAGATGCTGATTAGTCACATATAGCCATTTTGTTTATTACTATTTCAATATAATAGTAATTATTAGCATTTGCAGATTTTTGTTTGTATCTTCAACAACTTTTTACGGTCCAATAGGTTTAACAATACGAAAATTAAAATTTCTTTGTAGATAATATTTATATATTTTTTGCATTTGCATTTATTTGGTTAAATACTTATAAAACACAATTTTTTGTTTTGTTTTATATTCAACGCTTACTATTTTCATAATATATGTAAATCCGTGTAGAGCTAGTATTTTTGGTTGCCCAACCATGCGTAAATATCACGCAAATATATTTCCGTCTCATTTTAACATAGGATTTATCGATACGACCGATACGACCATTGCGTAGCAAGTAGCAAGCACCAAGTGAGATTCTAGTGCCTAGTGCTGACTCATTCTGAAAATCTGAATTATATTAATTATATATAGGAATATACAACAATATTTGGTTTTGTTGTTCTTGCTAAGTTCATTTTTTTCGGGTGTTCTTATTGTATATGCCATTTGTTTTATTGTTTATAGCAATTTGAGTTTGTTTTTTTTATTTTTTTATGTACATCAGTGATTATAAGATATTTATTCGTGGTAAGTTATAGCAGAGGTTATAGTAATTTTGTGTTTAGTTTTAGTGGAGGTTGCAGTTTCGAAATATTCCGAATTGTGATTTATACGTATCAGAAAGAGGATGTCTTCTTGAATCTAAAATGCCTATACATTTTTTGAACAAATGAAAAGAAAGTACTCTATTAGAAAAGTTCTGTTTTTAGGTTATCTATGAAGAATTTTTGACAGATTTAACTGGATAGTAGCTAGGAGTATGTATATACATCCTCCTTGATAGTAGCAATGTGGAAGGGAAAGTTACTAAAGGCCAGTTTTGCAAACGTAGAATAAGCAGAGGAATGATTATTCTCTAGAGCGATGCTATGCCTTCTTTATTCTAGGTTTGTCAAACCGAGCCTAATAGTGGTTTCGATTTACTACTCCAGAGCACTCTTGGAGCACTCGGCCTTTAAAATCTGTGTTCGGTTTGTCTAACGACCTTGCTTCTACCATAATTAGGGTGTTTGTTTATTTCTAATGCTCTGTTAAAAAGCACTCCGAGAGTGCTCTGCAGCGATCTGACTCGTGAGACAAATCAACGTTGAGTAATTGGTAAAACATAACCTAAATCATTTGAAAGTAAATATGGGAGCAGAGTGTTTAGTGGTGCTATAAATTCTATCATCTCATGACAATGATATTATTTGAAAATATAATCTTTTTGGAGTGATCGCAGTAGGGGCTAGGAGCAATTCGGAATAAAGAGTGTATTCGTAATTTAAAAAAAAATCGTCAATGTTGTCATTTTAATAAAAAATTTATCAATTGTGTGTGTTTTTTTTATATACTGAATTCAACCGTCGTGGAAAAGCAGATCACTTTTCGCATGTTACACATTTATACCTATTACTATAACATTGCTTCCATTCATTCCATTTTAGTTAGCATGAGTTTAATGTGTACATAAGTTGACTAGTACAATTCATCTTAAATTTTAAAAATAATTTGATACGCTTTTTAAAAAAAGCACAATTTTTAAACGCCAAGTGTGAAAAATGTAGACAATCTATTGATCTAAACTTCTATAAATGGTGTACGCACCTAAATGTATTTTTTTTGCGTTTACTATATGGCGCTACGCATATATTTCAATATCCTGGTAATAAAATTTCTGACGAATTTAACCTTTATTTTGCTAGGCAACCCAATATGCAAACAAAGCATACCCCATCTATAAGAGAACGTGCAAGGTTTGAAACTGTGACGTTTCATCATGGCCGAAAATTGCTACTCAATCTACTCATTTGTTTTAACTCCCATAATCTTTAGAACGGAGGCTTAGTTTTTAATTTCTTTTACCTTAAAATGATCTATAAAAAATTCCGGTTCGAGTGATGTCCTTCAATTCTCATCATAAAAAAACTCTTTTATTCATAAGAAAATCGTTAAAAGAAAAACATCAGTCGATAGACAATAAATATCTTAACATTTTTACTTCTTAATTTCTTTTAATTTCGTTATACTAATCCTGATCAATACAGGAGACAAAAGTCGTTATCGACTGTAGGAATCTATAGAGTGAAAACCCACCCTTAAACTACTTAGTGTACGCTTAAAAATAGCGTTATATTGCTTAAATTAATGCCTTCCATTTTAGTTTGACGCTTGCCACGTTGAAACTCATTTCCATAGAAAAGGATAAAATAGAACGGTCTCTCTTTGTATAAACATTGGTTATTTTTTTAAAGGCGCCATCTTACCCATGGATTCACAACTATTGGAGATATTATTGAAACTTACACCATAATGGTTCGTAACCAAAAAAGGCGGTATTTTTGAAAAATAGACCCCTGATATTTTGATGTAGCTATTACATTTGTACCTCTGAACTAAACAGTATTAAGCCTAATTGTTTTGCATTCGACTTAATACTGCTTAGTTCTGAAGTACAAACATAGTTCAAATAAAAATTGATATTTTACCAGAAAAATTAAATATTCAATTATTGTTTTCTTTTTAAAACAAAATACAGATTTTTGGTAAAGTACCATTTTTTTTTACAACAGAAATATTAAAACACATAATGTAAGTAAATATTTTATTATACACTTCACGATAATAAGCTGTGATTTCAGATCTTAACACGAAAAAAAAGAAAAAAAAAATAGGATTGTAAATGTCTTGAAATTAGTCAAAATGCACTAATTAAAAATCGATTTAAAATTAGTATGTTGCACATTATTTCTGTTTCTTTTGCTGTTTATAGGAAGCTACGTTTTTAACAGGGTCATTAATAGTTAAAGGTTTAAAACGACTGTCTTTGCCATTAAGAATCTTATTTATAGATTTTGTCCACCCGAAAATCACAAGGTTGACTAAATTATTTAGAAAAATATCTACTAAATTAGCATGGCGTTCACATATAATATTGCTAAAATCCATCCTACTTTTAACACATTCTACGATTGTGCGACAAATATTTTTGTTTAAATAATTTCTGACAATTTCTTGGGACACTACAATTGCACATTCATGAAAAATACTCATGAACAATGTTGATAGCAACATTAATGATTTAAGATCATATCGCTTTGCCATTATTAATTTATGTTGTTCTCCATCAGATGTTACGAGTAAATTTTTCATGCAGGTATCGCATTTGTCCACTTGTTTATATATCTTCATGTGCGAATGTGTGCAGCTGTTTCTGCTCAGTGCTTCGTTCAAGTTTTTAGTGAGTTATAATTCGTTTTATTATAAACTTTTTATACCGTCAGGTAGGCCATTTTATGCTCTGCATGAATCTGCTATTTTCTTAGCTAATTGGTTCATTATTAACTGTATTTGACCCGATATAAATAGTATTCAACTATTAACGTCGTTCGCAGGAATACTTTTTGGTTGCGTTTTTTTCTCTTCGTTCTTCTGAGTTTAAGTTAGTTATATTTATATTTGCTATATACAGTCTGGAAAATTGTTTCTGTACATCGAATGTTACCTTTGTTTTCTTATTATTAACCTATCCGCTGCCTAGTTTATCCTGTGTGTTGTCTTTTTCGTAAAGTCGCTGTGAAGGGCACCTCAGCGTGAAGTGTGTATCCTTGTATTTATCCCAATTGTTAATTTTTGTAGACTTTCCTAGCAGAATGAGTAATTGCGCTAATTGCTCAAATTTAATTAAACCTCCATCCTCATCAATTTGTTGTGATGGTTGCCAAAGCTCAATTCACACTAGTTGCGTTGGCTTAACCGAGGGAGATGTTTGTTATGACCAGAGCAAAATCACGTGCAGTTAGAATTGTTTGCAATACATGCAACAACAATATGTCTCAATTTAGAGATTTTAAATCGCTGGTTGAATCGATGAAGACCGACTTTTCGAATGCTTTGATGGATTTGAGACGAGAGTTTAGCGAGAAATTGACAACTATTGAGACTAAACTTCACGAGCACTTAGCTTCTAAGGATCACAGCATTGATTTCGAGGAGATTGTAACGGAGGTTGAGGAGAGACAGAAAAGGAAACTCAATATAGTGATATTTGGACTTCCGGAGAATTCAGCGGACACTCAGGAGGGCGCTCAGGCTTTGGATGTGCCTTCAATTCTGAATACCATTGCTCCATCGATGGACACAACGGGAATTCGTTCATTAAGAATCGGTCGATTCTCTTCTACAAGTGAGAGGCCTCGTCCTGTAAAGGTTACAATGAAGAGCGAAAGTGATGTTCATACTGTTATTAAAAACTCCAGCAAGCTGAAGGGTAATCCAGGATTTACAAGTATTTCGGTCTCCTTTGATAAAACTCCGCGCCAAATAAATAACTATAAGAAGCTTAAACAACAGCTCAACGAAAGACTCGCTCGTGGCGAGAAAAATATTAAAATAAAATATATACGAGGCGTCCCTACCATTGTTAATTTAAACTAGAAAATAGGCCCAGGTACAATATAGGTATCTATTATCAGAATGTTCGTGGTTTAAATACTAAAGTTGCTAGATTTTATAACAATGTTTTAGCTAATCAATTCGAAATTATATGTTTAACGGAAACATGGTTAAGAGATGATGTATTAATTACTGAACTGTTCCCAAATAATTACACTGTCTTTAGATTTGACAGAGACTTTGTTGCCCATAATGTGGTCTAGGGGAGGCGGTGTGCTCATCGCTGTGAAGGATACTTTTGACTGTAGTTTGATTGATTTAACTAGTATTAGAAATTCTGTTAATTTAATTGATATTGTTGGTTGTAAAATCACGGTGAAGAAATGTATTAAGCTTTATATACTTGTTGTTTACATACCTGTATCTTTACCGCTTGAAGAATATCAAGAATTTTGTTAGCTATTGAGCGTAGCGATTTATTTGTTGATAAAAACCTTATTATTATAGGAGATTTTAATGTACCATTTATAATGCGGAATCTGTTGATGACTTTAAAACTTCACTTGTTAATTTCCAATATTTTTGTAATCTTAGTCAATATAATAACGTAGTTAATGGAAATGGTAGACTACTAGACTTAATATTCTCTAATCTTGTTTGCACTGTTGAAAAGGAAGAGTCTCCTTTAGTCTCGGAAGATCAACATCACCCGCAATAAGCATTTTACTTGAGAGCATGATATTAAATGATAACCATTTTAAGGAAGACCCTGAAAATTATGGTTATAATTTTAGTAAGGCAAATTTCCCATTGATGTATAACATGTTGTCAAATGTTGACTGGTCACCTGTTTTAAATACTAAGAACATTGATAGCATATGTGATGATTTCTACGAAATTTTGTTCGGCATATTTCATGCTACAGTACCAAGATATTCAAAAAAAACTTCCAAGCGATCCTATCCGCCTTGGTATGATAGAAACATTATTCAATGTTTACGTGATAAGCATGCTGCTCATAAAAACTATAAAAAGTACAGAACTGAATACTACTCTGACAAATTTAAACACTTACGATCAACCTGTAAAACCTTAATTGATATGGCTTACAAATCTTATATTACTGATATACAGCAGAAGCTACTTTTGGAACCAAAAAAATTATGGTCTTACATAAATTCTAAGCGCAAGAATAGTAGAATACCAGGTGTTTGAAATATGGCCTCTCCGAATTAGACACCTCTTTACAATTGTTAATGCATTTGCAGATTTTTTCAATAGCACATACCTATCAAATTCTATACAAACCCCTAGCGACATAGATATTCCGAATTCGACAAATATTAATATTTTCTATATATCAGAGGAAGAGATATTATCTGCATTACAGAAATCCAAGGATAATTTATTATGTGGACCAGATGGTATACCTAGCTTTTTACTTCGGGATTGTGCAGCTGTTTTTGTTCAACCTCTACATCACATATTTAATTCCATCCTTCAGCAGCATATATTCCCAAGTGCCTGGAAGATCTCAAGGATTTGTCCCATTTTTAAGAGGGGTGATCGTAATAATATTGAAAATTATAGACCAATATCTATTTTATGCAAGTTTTCTAAAATATTTGAAACTATTTTATATAATAATATCTCGTATTCATTACAAAATATTTCTACTGCGCAGCATGGTTTCATTAGTAAACGTTCCACAATTACCAATTTATGTTGCTTTACGCAATACGTGTCTGAGATCTTAGATAGACAAGGGCAAGTGGACGTGATTTATACAGATTTCCAAAAGGCCTTTGACCAGATTGATCACTCCATTTTGCTTACCAAATTGAAGAAATTGGGAATTGCACCCGGTTTGTTGGATACTTGTAGATCATACCTACTTGATAGGAGGCAGTATGTTGAGTTCCGTGGAGTTAGATCTAAGGCAATATCTCCTACATCAGGTGTACCGCAGGGGTCCAATCTTGGTCCTCTTCTTTTTGTAATGTTTATCAATGATATTACTGATTCATTGCAATGCGAAGCCTTACTTTATGCGGACGACATGAAACTATTTTATAACATTGAATCATTCAACGACTGCCTTTCTTTGCAGGCAGATTTGGACTCCATAGTTTCATGGTGTGAATCTAATCACCTGAAATTGAACATAGATAAATGTAAGGCCATGACCTACACCCGAAAAACAAAATATCATAAATTATGACTACACTGCGTCCAACATTGTACTACAACGATGTAATATTATAAAAGATCTAGGCATTACCTTTGATAACCAACTTACCTTTGTGGAACACATTAATGGCATCGTGGCAAGTGCACATCAGATATATGGATTTTTATATAGAAACTGCAGGAATTTCACTAATATTAATTGTCTTGTAACATTGTACAACTCCTTAATTAGATCTAAATTAGAATATGGCTCAATTATATGGTATCCGATTTACAATGTACACATACATAATATCGAAGCTATACAAAGGAGATTTCTAAAGTACCTGATGTTTGTCTTAGATGGAATATACCCTGAGAGAGGTTACAACTATGATATTATGCTATTGAGATTTAATTTTACTTCGCTTGAGACTCGACGTAACATTTCGTGTATGAAATTATTATATAATATCTTAAATAATATAGTTGATTGTACCTTTTTGTTAGATCGTATATATTTCAAAATACCTAGATTAATGGCTCGTCATCGACAAACTTTCTATTATCCTGCTAGTAGAACTAATGTATTATTAAGAGCTCCAATATCTATGATGTGTAGAAATTTTAACTTAATTTGTAATTTCTGTGACATACATTGCAACTCATTTCCCGAAATTAGAAAAGCCTTTCTTGATATGCAGATACGTTGATCATAAGCATTCATAAGTATTATATATAGTGTAAGAATTTTTGTTCTGTTTAATATTTGCTCTCATTATTACTTTTTTTTTTTTTTTCGTTCTGGGATTAACATTAGTTATTATTTTGTTTAGTTTTAGCACATGTAACTAGTTTATATATTTCCTGTACTTGGGCCCTGTGCCTGTTGGAAATAAATGAATATTATTATTATTATTATTGAATATTATTATATTTTTCTGGCAATGTAACAGCAAACGTAATTTTTCTATATAAACATGTACTGGCTTATGTGTTACATCTACCATTAAATTAATACTGGTAATGGATGGTTTAAGAAAATAAATTATTAATTGTCAATGTTTTAAATGAATTTATGAAGCCCTCGCAAGTAGGGCTGATGTTCCTCACACCATGACTTCTGATGCAGCAGAAGAAATTCTCGATGGCATCTTGAATAAATCGCCTTGGCATGATGTATGTAAAGCCAAGTGAAGAAAATTTTCTCCATAAACCCATCAATCATACGTATCCAATTTTCGATAGATGGTGGTTTACTTTTTTGTTTTGATATCGCTATTTTGGATATATCATAACAAATTATCCGTAAGTCACTCTAACAAAAAATATAATTCACACAACACAAAACCATAAACGCAAAAGAACAAAGAATATGTCACTGGGTTGTTAAATAGAAAATGGCTGCTGGAGATAGTAAACACGAACGTCATTAGCTAATAGGGCGACCCTTGCGGATTTTTCTTGGTACTATCTTCTGAATAGTTATGAATCCATTGGTAAGATGTCGCAAAATTTCGATATACAAGCCATACAAGCTGGTAATATAACTGCCCTACCCATGCTCATTTCATTACATAAAAAATATTCAACGATAAATATCATAATAAATAATTTATTCAGAGACATCTAGCTTGAGGAGGAACAAACCTAGCGACACTAGCGCCGAAGCTTCTTCACGACACCGCTCCGCTACTCTCGTCAAAAATCTATTGTCAATTTTTAACATTGCGTGGCCTCTCTTATATACATACTCCTAGGTATAACGAAATCGGTAAATGCTGATAACGAATTTTGGTTAAATGTTGTTATTAATGATTTATTATGAAACGTTAAATTGTAGTTTCCTTTCAAATGTATGAATAAAACCTTTATAATTTTTTAGTTATGTTATTAAGCTAATATAAGTTTAGTATATAATGCCGTAAATGTTTGATATACATATATTTTGAATATATTGTCATTGTAAAACGTTTTTTGTTGTTGACTTTACCTGCAGTTAATTAGTTCAGTACGTACGTTCAGTATTACGTAATTTACATTGTATGTGTCTTTAACAGTGATAATTTCCAATGAGATTACACTATCCCAAACTATTAATACTTACCTTTCGCTCGAGGCCGTCTCCAAAAGCTTAATCTCATAAAATTACATACATATTTTCCAATTGAAGATCTATAACACAGGTGATAACCACACTGTTCTTGTTACTGGATGGACTAATTGCTGAATGTGCGGGCGAATTTTGAATTTCGTCGATAGATCCATCGATTACAGTGTATTTCTGTTTATTACATTAATGATACAGTAATCGATGCATCCATCGATGAAATTAAAAACTCGCCCGACCAGTAACGTGATTTTAAGCAAAATCGACAATGGTTCCACTAACAAGAAATCTTTTTCGTATAACTACCTAAAAGTGTTGAATTACAATGCAAATAGTCATTCGATGAATACTACAGGCAGGTTAAATGAAACAATATAAGTTTTGAATCAACATTTTATATAAATGTATAACAAAATTTATTAATCATTCAAGTAACACTATACCAGTGCTAAACCAACATTATAAAATTATAGAGACAATTATTGCTTGGTGTGTCTACAACAAGTAAATGTGTTGGGATAATGTCGTATTATTCAATTAGCAGGTACAAATTGTTAACGGAAAATTAAGTACATGTTCAAAGAATCACGCGTAGTCTGTTTCTTATAACATTTATTATTATTCAGTTAATTAACGTGATTTAACATTTTTTTACGTATTGCATTAACACTAAAATATCATTGCTCATATTGAAAAAGAAAAAAAGTGTTCAATACACCATGTTATTAGTTAATACAACGCTTTTTTTCTCTCGGTGCAGGTTATTCGAAATAATATAAATTGAATCCTAGAGAGAGAAAGAGGCGAAGAGAGAGAGAGAGAGAGGTAAGAGAGAGGAAGAGAAGTGAGGGAGAGAAGAAGGAAGGGATATTTACGGACGCTGTTGAAAGTTGAGAGAGATCAACGGATCTCTGAGGAACTTGGAGAGAGAAATAACGAATCTCTGATAAAGTTGAGAGAGAGATCGACGGATATCTGATTAAGGTTGTGGAGAGAGATCAACGGATCTCTGGAGAATGTTGAGGGAGAGAGGTGGATTTTTGGTCAATATTACGATAAAGGTCAACGATGTAACGTAAACAAACTGAATACATGTCTTTGTAAAATTTGTTTTAGATCTTTAGAAGCCTGAGGACAGATTTTTGGTCAGGATGACCGAATGTAATATAATCTTAGGAGTCGGGACGGTAGTTAGCGTTGACATAGATACATGGTTACGGCAACGTCAAAAGGGTTGTTGTTGCATTTATCGGTGTAGTAACGTGATTGTTAAATAAAAGTTTCTTATACTGGCAGAAATTCTACCGAGGATAGTATACTATTTTATTCGCAATCATGTTAAATTTTTATACATTATTTTTTGCAAAAATGAATAGCTACTTATGTGTATGTGTATATTGACAAGATACCAATGGCTACCTAGTGCTAACTCTATGTGATATGCAATTCGTTGTCATATGTTATTTGTAAAATCATGCATAAAGGTATTTTCTTAATAAACTAACATACCTACAACAATTTACAACTCGTTTCTAGCGATTATTATTGGCGAATAAAAATACTATTAAGTAAATACTTAAACCACTGTGCAGTAGTTGACTGACATTTGATGTTTTTGATTATTGACAGAAACGTCACTTTCCACCAAGAGATGGAAGTGATCACTTTCAACCACAGAAACACTTTTCCATCCAGTAATGACATATATTCCGACCTCATGCAGGTTAAAACAGGCAAATTACTATTATATTGCGATAAATACGTTATTTACGTTTAGTTTAAACTGAATAGTATCTTTTTTCCTAAGAGCAAGCAAAAACGTGTACTAACGAAAATAGAGAAATAGTCGCAGTGAGTCGTGATATGTAAAATATCAAATGCGTTATAATAATTGGCACATGCCTCGAACTTGCGGTTCTCGTTAAAGTCATGTAACTGGTAGAACTAATTCTGAATCAATTATAAACCGAATTTTACGCGAACGCAAAACTATAACTAGAAATTCTGAATTTTGTGATTCGCGAATGTCAATATTTGGACTGCGCATGCGAATAGTCCGAACTAGTTTTGAATCCCTACGCGAACAAAGCTAATAGCATCTAATCTATATATCCAAAAGCAATATTAGGTCCCTTAAGTATAGGTAGGCCTACTTCGCCATTTCATATCATATAAGAGCGTGTTGTATGTAGAAGCGAATATAAGAAACATTTTATCATCTGTTATACTGTTGATGTCCGCCCCTTTTTTTAATAGTAATTTAACGCAACCTATATTCTTGCATTCGTTTTTCAAATCAAACATAAGCCGCATTTTATTATCTGTTGTTAAACTGTCAACATCCGTCCTTCTTTGTAGTAATGATTTAACACAATTTGAATTCTTCAATTCGTATTCTAAAGCTAACACAAGAGGTGTTTTACCATCTATTGTAGTACTGTTGACGTCGGCCCCTTTTTCTAGTAGTAAGTTAACGCAATTTAAATTCCGCCATTCGGATTCCAAAGCGAAAATGAGCGGTGTTCTACCATCGGTTGTGGTGCTGTTGACGTTCGCCCCTCTTTTTAGCAGTAAATTAATGCAATTTAAATTCTTCCATATGGATTCCAAAGCGAACATAAGCGGGGTTTTACCATCTGTTGTCGTATTGTTGATGTCCGCCCCTTTTTGTATCAGTAATTTAATGCAATCTAAATTCACCCACCAGGATTCCAAAGCGAACATGAGTGGTGTTTTACCATCTGTTGTCGTACTGTTGACATCCGCCCCTCTTTCTAGCAGTAAGCTAATGCAATCATGATTCTCCCACTTGGATTCCAAAGCGAACATCAGTGCTGTTTTACCATCTGTTGTCGTACTGTTGACATTCGCCCCTCTTTCTAGTAGTAAGTTAATGCAATTACAATTCACCCACTCAGCTTCCAAAACGATCATAAGCGGTGTTTTACCATCTGTTGTTGTGCTGTTGACGTTCGCTCCTCTTTCTAGGAGTAAGTTAATGCAATTAAAATGCTCGCACTCGGGATTCCAAAATGAACATAAGCGGTGTTTTACCACTTGCTGTCGTACTGTTGACGTTCGCCCCTCTTTCTAGCAGTAAGTTAATGCAATTTAAGTTCATCCAATCGGATTCCAAAGCAAACATAAGCGCTGTTTTACCGTCTGTTGTCTCACTGTTGACGTTCGCCCCTCTGTCTACTATAAATTTAATGGGATCTAAACTTCTCCATTGATATTCCACCGCGAACATAAGCGGTGTTTTACCATCTCTTGTCGTGCTATTGACGTTCGCCCCTTTTTCTAGCAGTAAGTTGATGCAATCTAAACTCACCCACGAGGATTCCAAAGCGAGAAGAAGGGGTGTTTTACCATCTGGTGACGTACTGTTGACGTTCGCTCCACCTTCTAGCAATAATTTAACGGAATTTGATTTTTCGAATTTGCTTTCCAAAGCGAGAATAAGCGGTGTTTTCCCATCTACCGTGCTGTTGACGTTCGCACCTCTTTCTAGTAGTAATTTGACGCAATCTGAATTCTCCCATTCGCATTCCAAAGCGACTATCAGCGGTGTTCTATCATCTGCTGTCGTGCTGTTGACGTTAATACCTGTAAGAAATCGTGAGCCCAGATAAAAAATAGTAGATAGATTTGTCAGTTAGAATAAGTCAGTGAGTTTGTATTGTCATTGTTGCTGATTTCCAGATGTCTGAGATCTCATATAATCTTACTCAGTTGTGACGTATTGAGCTGTAGTGAGCTAAGATTCCTTTGCTGGCTCAGTTTATAAATGAAACGGTTTATCGTATTTTACATTGCCCTAAACTGTCACTTAATCTGACAGTCTTGCTTAAAGTACTGAGCAAACTCAATTGGAAAGGTATTTTAACTGAGACAAAATAAGTAAGTGAGATCTCAGACATCTGAAAAGCAGCATGTAAGGTTTTAGTTAGATTTGTGCGTAACGTTACTTCTTTTTATTAAAGCACCAAATCTATTATGAACGGGTGTGTTTTCAATAGTGATGGGTTGTTACGAACAAACTGCTATTTGGAGCAGCTAACAACCATTAGCAGTTTGTAGTAGCTATTCAATATCAAAAGAAATTGCTACTTTTTGTAGCAGTTTCTTGATATAGTAGACAAGTGATAATGTTGTGAAACATAATATATATTACATTCGTAGCAGTATATATAGCAGTAAAGGAGTACATAAAATGTAGCGATGTATAAAACTGCTTCTTTACGTTAGCAGCTACAACCTGCTTCTGTAAATGTTTTTAAATATGTTGTGTAAAGGGAGTATCGTCCGTCGGTTTGGTTTGGAGTCGCGCGCTCTCGAGCGTGCAAATTTTGTAGTATAGGAGTATTTAGATCGCCTTGATGACTGGAAGACGCGTGGCGCAGAAGGGATTAATTTTTTTTTCAATGATTAAATTATTTATTTTTTCGCAACACCGCCCAGTGGGCCCGCTTGCATTCGCAGCGCGAAATAATTGTAATTTACCAAGTTACAAGAATGATTTGTAAACTGCATAATTTGCATACTATGTATGTTGAAGTATAACTATCAACTCAAAAATTTTGGGAATATCGAGCCTCTGTGGCTTATTTACTAGTAGAAGTCAATGTACTTGAATTAAGCGTTTGAGTTGTGTACTAAATAGAGGCTAATAATTGCAGATATTTGTATTTTACCGAATTTATTAAATGTGGTAGATTTTTTCAAAAGTAAACACGTAATTTTATTCGTCATTTGTTGAGATACCTTGACGTTGTGCTTCAGCTCAAAAACTATTTGTTCGAAGTGGCTTATAAAAAATTGCAAACGTTTGCAGATGTTGATATTTTATTTTGAAATAGTTCAGTTATGGTGTGTACCTAAAATAAAATGCGTCCGAGTGCGGCCGTAACCGTTATAATTTTTTTTAGATGAAATGTCCATTGCAGTTAAACATAGCGTTTTGTTTTCGGAGTAGCACAAACACAAAAAATTTAAAAAGATCCACGCTAATACATACTGCTGTGGTCTGGCGCCCCGGTTTTCGCAAATTCAGATTTAATTTACCCCCCTTATTACTTCAGTACGTGAGGAGATGGTATGGAAGACTGTCGCCAAAATGTCCTTTCCTCCAATTTACCAGTTTCCAAGATATCATACGCACGAGACTTTTGCACATCAATTATGATCAATTTTGTATGATAAAGAAAACATTTAAGTGCGAACACAAGTGGTTTTATTTAATAACAAAATTCGAAATGTGAAACCGTGCATAAGCAGCATTAATCTAAAGATATTCTT
The DNA here is from genome assembly GCA_004143645.1 of Protaetia brevitarsis. Lineage (NCBI taxonomy): Eukaryota > Metazoa > Arthropoda > Insecta > Coleoptera > Scarabaeidae > Protaetia > Protaetia brevitarsis. The sequence continues at coordinate 1,782,787 of RXPK01000280.1, read as the reverse complement.
ATCTCAGGTAAGTTACGTGATTCAATAACATTTACGTTTTGTTAGTAATCCACGTTTTGCAACATAAATTCATCATAGGGAACATGAATACGTTTAAAATTAAATTTCAAAATTCCCGCGTTTTCTCTGAACGTTCAAAGACGTAAAATTTTATTTTGATTGCTGCCATTTTGTTAATACTTTTGATATAGACAATTGTTTCGCTTAAATTGAATTATATTCTGTCCATCAAGGAACTCGTTTAATGATAATTGTTATTATATTGTTGTGTACACATTTTAGGTATAAGATCATTTATTATTTCGTGCAGGAAAATAGATTTTAGTTTTAATTCCCTCATTGTAATTTTAAAGAGTTCATTTTTGGTTTTCTAGTTTGCTGATTGGTTTTGATTTATTTAGCACCTCGGTTTGGGTGAATAGAAGCATTTTTCTTGCTTTTAGTTTTCTGTTTTGTAAATTTTGGTGTTCCACGAATTTATTTTATTTTAATTTGAAACCACGTGGATTGTATCGAAAAAAAAAATCTTCTTGAACTAATTTGTTTATTGCTTGATATAGGATTTAGCATCGTCCTATCGTAATTTAGAGTATATAGCAGTTTTTTGATTTAAGCCAGGAGCCTCTGTCCACGGTTTTTTTTTCTGCAAAATGTTTGTAATTTACATTTTTTTTTATATAATAAAAATTCTTGTTTGTTTATTAACGTCATTCAAAATTCTGTTCTTTTATTTTTATTTAAACCTTTAAAGAAAGTCAGTTTTCTTTCACTCACAATTTACTTGTCGTGTTTAGATTCAAGTTTTGATTCGCGAGTGTAACTCTGAGGTTAATTGTTCTTTTGCGCCCTTTTAGGATTTTATCCGTTGAGCTAGTTAATTTAATTTTGCATTTTTCAAATTACAATCAGTACACAGCAATACGTTTAAACAGTGTATTTACTAAAGAAACTATAAATGAACAAGAAGGTGATAAATTATTAACTAATATTATAATAAAATGATAGAATTTCGTTGGAAACGAAGTTCTCGTAACGTAAACAAATTTATAGTAAGGAATAAAGAGATGGTTGGATGATGAGAGATGGTAGAACTTGCTGGTGCTACTGTTGGTAGTACAGTCCAAAAAAAGTCCATTTACTAATAAAAAATTTGGTTATTTGGTAAGCCATAAAAAGCATTTGATGAATATAGACATCAATACCAACTAATACAAAAGTAGTACAAAAGTATTTATTTCAAATCTCTTATCCTTTATATATATCTTTCTATTTTCAGTGTTGTCTTATTTAATATGAATAAAAATCAGAGGTTAATATGTTGTCCCTCGGTAAATGTCAATAAACATTATTATTAATATTATTACCTGTATAATAGTACTATCACAACCGCGAAGATTATAAATATGTAAATGTGGACTGGATTTAGACATAAATAGCAATCATTTCGTGCTACGAACGCAATCGGGACCACTGTGTACCGGTGAGGAATGTATGTAATAATAATTTAAATGAATAAATTAATTATTAATTTTTTGATATTTTATTAATTTGTTGCATTTTGTAGTTGTAACTTCAGTGTTTATGTAATAAAGAAACATTATTTTCATGTGATTACTAAATTGAAGTATTTAGTAAGTCTTTGGAAATAGATTTGAATAGCTTCTCTTGTTATTAAAATCACATATATGTTTGTTGTATTTTATTCTAGTAATAAACTTTGGTGGTAACTTATAACTGAAAGACTCACAATGATTTATGTATGGTGTTGTTATTTATATGAATTTGGGTATACAAGGAACAAAAGATAAATACATAAGGCAATATTTATTTGATATTATAAATTCAGAAAACATTTTATTGTAAGAAGCATTTCATGTTTATTTTCTGGAATTATCTATGTATCATAGATGTTCTTTATCGCAAAAAAGTGTAAAAATAAACTAACAAACATAATAAAGAAGATATTTCTGAATATATTTTAATGGTGTGTTAAATAAATGACAAGCGTACGCGGAAAAAAATCCTTCTAGAAATAACGAATATACAAACATCGCATCCGCTTAAGTGAATAAGAGAATAAAAATAAATAGAATTCTCTAATAACTACATAGAAATATTGTTTTTGTCAAGTCCAGGTGGAAACAATTTTATTTCAAGTAATAATAGTTATTTTGTGTAACAACCCCACACAATGTAAGTTTCGCTGATTAGTTTCCCCAGTTTTTATATCGATTTTGATTAAGAAATACCTAAGCAAAAACACAGAATAAATATCATTATAAAAACTCGATCATTATGAAACGTAACCCCTCAGAACCTATTACTAGTTACTAGTTATTATTGTTACTTGTTACAATCACTGTTTTATAATTAATAGAAAATGCCAAATACCGACAATATATAGAGTTATTCACATACATACCTATGTAAATACATATATCTCCACTCGTTACTGAATCAAATACAGTCGTCCGCCACATAAAAACATATAAATATTGAGGGAATAGCCGTAACAAAAGACACTTTGGGGCGGTGTGCAAAGTTGTAACGTATACCGCTAGTGAAGGAAAACTGCTACAAAAAGTAGCAGCTTTTTTAAACTGCTAATCAAAAGTAGCAGAAGCCGGTTTTGTAGCTGCTAGCGTAAAGAACTAGTTTTATACATCACGATCTAAGAAACTAACAATACCTCTTTCTAATAGTAACTCTATAATTTCTGTGTTTCCGGCTTCTACGGCGCGCATGAAGGCTGTATTTTTCTTGTCTGGCCGGGAATATGATTCTTCCTTGTTAACTGCTCCTCTTGAAATCACATATTCATCCGATTCACAAAACTCGTCCACATTAATATCTCTATCTAGTAACAACTTTACCAGTCTGCAAAAATACCCCTCGGACTACAGTGGGCAGTGGTAGTCTAGCAGCAAATTGACGTTTCCTATTAGCATATTTTTCGCACAGTAGTAGTAGATGTAATTTTAGTGGGTCAAGAGTACATTTTTTTAAAAGTAATTCCGCAGTATCTATATTTCCCGATTGGATGGCCATGATAGTAGGGCTGACTCCCCTTTCATTCTGGATATCTGTCTGGGAACCATTTTCTAATAATAATTGCGTCATATCCGTTCCGACTTCGAATGGATTTATAACGCCATAGTGTAGTGGTGTACATCCAAAATTATCAGTAGCATTTGTGTCGTAGTTAAGATTAATTAGTGTTCTTACTACCCTCCACATTCCCATAGATACAAGCAACATGTAAGGGAGTAAATCCATGGATCTTGCTTAAATTTAACGCATCTCTTTCTAGTGCTTGACATTCCTGATGGTTCAATGCTTGAGATAACCCTTTAAACAGGAAATCTTCAATGAAAAGCAAACTACGAATTAAGTTGATGCTGCATTTCTCTAAAGCATCTGCATATACAAGTTTTATATCAAAAGGAGGATCGCGGTGAATATCTAATCGGACGCCGTCTCGTAATTTTTGTATTATACAATTTAAATAAGCCTCTCTTAGAAGTGCCGAGAAGATATCCAACTGTCCTAAGTTTATTTCATTCCCACAGTTTAAATATTGTACCCAGTCCCATTGCATAAGAAAATCAGAACTGGAGTAACTCACTTTAAGTTCGCACATATTGTGAATGATTTCGTTTAATATACTTCTAGAAGAAACGAATCGTTTATAATAATCTATACCCCAATCCAAATTTTCTTCGTAATATGCGGCAGCAACATGCAATGCCGTTCTGCCTAGTTCATCAGTCTTTTCTAAATGTGAGTGCTTTCGGGCACACACTTTTATTTCTTCATAATCTTTGTCTAAGACAGCTTTATGTAACACTAAATGCTCACAAAGGATATCTAAAAACGTGCAGTTTTTTCTGTTTTAACAGCTCTTGATAAATTTCTTTGGCGGAGCTTTCCGTTTTATTCTTAATTAGCCAATTTGCGGTCAGATACTCTGCGAAGGTTTCATGTACAAATGTAGGGTGAGAGTTTTCGGCAACAGACTGGACTATGCCTAATTTCAGTTGATGAATATATTTTTCTTCATATTTCCATTTAAACAATTTTTTCACTATGTCCAGCCCAAGTATCCTTGTAAGTGCTAATTTCTGATGCACTTCTTGAACATAGTTTAACAAAATTTCTTTATCAAATTTATGATCACTAGAAAAGTATTTTTTGAAATATTGATTTAGCTTTATTTTAATTATATTTTCGAATAACTTCAATCTGGTAATGTCCACGAGATGTTCGTCTTTTTCAGAAATGATTTTTATAAACGTTAAGTACAGAGGATTCTGCAAGAATTCAATTGGGATATTCGCTAGCATTTCTTCGCTAAGATTACTATCTCTAATGTATTTTTTCTGATCATCGGCTCTTAAAATGTCTACCTTGAAAATATTAGCCTCAAACTTTTGCACGGCAATGTTATTTGCAATTAATCTTGAAGCAATAATAATTTGAATATTATTCGCGGCCAAATTACTTATGAAATCTAGTGTGTCTTCTTTGCGGATTGGCAATACTTCATCGAATGAATCCAAAAGAATCAATAAACTTTCCTTGCTTTTGCATAATTCATACAAAACTTGCTGTATCGTAATTTTTTGAGGTCATTAAGAAGGAAACTTAATGCATAATTAGGCTCCGATGGTTTGTGTTTTCTTTCCAAATTATATTTAGCCAGATTATAAAAGAGAATATACTTCTCCATGCCGTGATCTTTAAATAATGATTTGAGCAGAGACGACTTTCCTATGCCGGGTTCTCCAGTGACTAAGGTAATTCCGTCCGTGATTTTCGTCAAAAAGTTTTCTTCCGAAATTTCTCGTCCACTGAATGAAATATAATCACTTAAACCTTTCCAATCACTGTATCTGCATAACTGCATACCAGTGTCGTCAACCTGAATATGAAGTAAGGGACATTTGAATGTTGATGCCTTTTCCCAGTATCTATTTATATCCTCATTTCCAATATCGATAAAAACGTTTTTGCTCGATAACTGTTGCACCTTTTCTTCAATTTTGTCCAGTAATATTTTCACCACATTTATTTTTATATTTTTATCTAAATTATTTAAGTCCCCGGAAAAGAAGCAGATGCCTTTTGTTTGTGAATCAAACAGCGATTTTAATACTACAGCACTGCGTAAAAATCGAGAAATATAATTTTGCTGAACGTTTTGTAAGCTGCACCCGAGAATCGGTACAATGTTATCCCCAAGATTATACACATTTTCTCCATCTTGGTCTACAAAGAAATCTCTTAATGGAGATTTGTTCCCTTCAATCAAACTGAAATTTTCAATTTCCGATGATGCACTGCAGCGATAAATTTCTTTGCTAAAATTGAAATTCTGCTTTATCTTTTCACGACACTCGACAATTTTTTCTGGCCTGCACCGTATTGCAATGTTCTGTGTTCCTCTACTAATATCACCTATATCGTATTCTACGGAAACCGTCGGATCCTCTATTAAGAATATCATGTTATCATGATGATCGCCATCTACATAATCTTTACTTAAATACGCTGTCCTAGCTTTTATCAAGTGAAGGATGCAAGAACATGATAACGTCGCAATTAAGTGGTTCATGATCGTTTACAATGGAGTATAGCGGTATCGGTTCCCTGCCTTGAAGAGAGACTGAAATGCTCTGCAAAAGTTCATCTCTCACCGCAAAACATTTAATATCGCTTACGTGGGTAAACGTTGTGAGGTGATACCCCTCACATTCTTTGCGTTTAGCGACTAAATTATCCGTTATTATAATGTAATTTTTGTTTAAATGAGCGTAATCTTTCAACGCAGGGAGATCATCATTGCTTCTCAAGATAAGTGGTACTCTACCACTTTTCCACAATTCTATAATTAAGGATTTCAGCGTGTTTGGTGGGTCGATCCAGTGTCTGGTTTTCACCGAGTCCTTTGGTATGAAAATTTGTTTGAATTTGTTGATGACGGTAGAATCTAAAGCATTTGTCCTGTTGTCGTTCCAATCAATCGTATTATTAAGGATACGATTCAGCATTTGCGCCAAGCATCCAAATAAGCTCTCTTCTATCTTAGGTTCAGCTTTCACAATCGTGACATTGTGTAATAGAGTTAGTTTATTCCATTTTACAATTGGTAATTCGTGAAGCTGAATAATATTTGGGAAGTAGCACAATATTATCACTGAGGCGAATCCTTAACAGTTCGGACTCGAATATAGTTTTGCATAGCCCATTCAATTGCAGTTCTTTGTTAGTAACAAAATGATCTACAAAATACAGGATATCCTTTGTATCATTTATTTCACAAATTCCTTTTATTTGGTCATCTACTGCTTCTATATTAGGTTGGTCGAAATACAAGTAAAACTGGTCCAGAAATTTTTGCTCTATTTCAGTTCTGGGTCCATCGCACGTCAATTTGTAACAGTTTTCGAAAGAAAGTGCCGATTCTTTAGAATCATTAGCGGAACTATGCTGAATAGTTGTATAGCCTTTTGTAATGTTTTGCGGTTGCTTAATACAAAAGTAGCAAAAATAACTGTTATTAACAGGAATGCCGCTCATTGCTTCTTTGAATTGTTCGCTGTTAGACATTTTGATGTAGCCGTTTAGATATTTACTCACATCGAGTTTTTTTTCACCCCTATTAACGTGTTTCACTTGTATAACATAGACGTGAGGCGTATTATCTCCTTTGAACAGTACTCTAGCGACAACATCGTCAAACGGTTCAACTTCTTTTAAGTTGGTGAATATGTGATAATCTTCTACTTGAGGATCGATAGCTAGCTTTGCAGCAACCAAAGTAGCAACTGCTATTTCGTACCTACCTCCTACATCAGGTGGTTGGATGAAGGTAAGTCGTGGTTTCTTAAACGGAGGTGCTCCCACTTCCGACATGGTCAGCACCTAGTAACAATTACAATTAATTAACATTAAATGTGCAGCTAACATTTATAAACAATTATAAGTAATTTAACCTAAGGAAAATATAAAATATAAAAAAGAAAATACTTACAACCGGCTTGAGATTGTTTAAAAAAGTTAACATCGAAGAAAAAAAAAATTAATGTTTAAATTGTTCATGATGGAGGTAGTTCTAATTATTAAGAATGTGAATTAAACAAAAGTTATAAACTGATTGAAAAATTAACAATCGAGTTAGGACGACTAGATGAATATGCTTTAGAGGACAAAAATCACAGTTTAAAAATTGGTACATACAAACACATTAAAAACTTTACACAAAGACAGTCAAAGCTAAAATGAATGTATGTAAATAAGGATGATTACAAAGACAAGCAAGGACACACACTCTCACTGCTAGACCAAAAAAGAATACGCAAAGAAAGAAATTATAATTTAACAGACAAAGCAAAGAAAATTGAAAGGCTAAAAATTGATTTTAAAGTTTTGATTTCTGATTCATGGGTTTCCGCAAATCGGAAGTAATTTTTCCCGAACAATCTAGATACGGATTCGTCACTCCTCTCGCCCTACACGGAAAAATTACCGTATGACTTAGTCTTAAATAGTCGCAGGTAATTTTTGCTGTTCTTGCATTTCTTCCGGTACTTTAGTCTGTTTACATTTTTTAATTATACTGTTTCTAGAAATATTTATTATTACAATGAAGATTAATGCAAGGACAGTGTATACAATGTTAATTATTAATTTGATTTGTTTTTGACCTATAGTAATTGAATCTAAAGCCGGTTTTCCACCAAACGGACAAGTGGAGTTTCTGTTTCGTTCTTGTTTTTTTAGAACTTAGAAAACAAATACAAAATTGAGACAAATTCAAAACTCTTGTTTCCACCAAGAGAATTACATTTTGTTCTGGTTTCGTTTTTGTTTTCTGTTCATTTCAATCAGTTGATGGTAGGATTTTGCTTGATTGTTTTATTCAATAACAAATTAATGTCTTTAGAGATAAGAACTCTAATGTTTTGTTTGAATTTACTTATTGGGTTTGCGAAAGGAATATATTGATGAGTATAAAAATCATGTAATAATAGTTGTATTATTGCTCTTAATTATCATTATAGTTTGAAGAAAAAGAGCGATCTCGACACAGATATTGCTTTACATCACTTTTATACAGATAAAAAATGTGATTTGATACAAAATCCACAAATGACTATGCGTCTAGTAAAACAAAAACATATTTAAACTAAAAAACACAATACAACTGTTTCCACTAGGCAGACATGAATTCATAAACTTGCCGAAACCTTGTGATGTTACCGATTTCGTTCGGGACACCAAAAACAAAACAGCAACAGTCGCCTAGAACTAGAGTTCCGAAAAAGTTTGTAAAAAGTTGCGGTTTTGTTTTTTTCGACACGTGTTTTTGTTTTGTTTCTGTTTTGTCCGTTTGGTGGAAAACCGGCTTAACAAATGCTTTTGTTTATTTATTTCTTTAGAAGGATCATATTTATTGGTTTCTGTAATATTGCTATTTATCTGACCGGGTTGTTCATTATATGCAATTAATTTTATTTTTGTTATTATTATTATTGTTCTGAATCAGATAAGTTCCATTTACAATTATGTCATCTTTTTCTTTATCGCAAATTTGAATTAATTTATTTTCTTTAGGGCTGAGCGATAATTTAGCATTGGTATCAAGGGCTCTAATTTCAATATCATTTTATAAATATTAATTGATATATGCAATTTTTATAGTTATTATCTAATTGCAGGGTATGAATTTCACAAGGTGAAAGATTTGAAATTTCATTTTCTATATTCTTATTACAAAGAAAGATATTAAAGTATGAGTACTTTAGAAAATGTATTACAGATAAAATCCTCAATTTGTTTCCAGCGTACAAGTACGTGCTCGAAGCGAAAACCCAGTGCTATCCAGATAACATGGAAATAAGTGATATAGGTGCTAAAATAAAATTGCAGTCTCTTTTAGATCACACAGTTACTAGATTATTGATGCTTGATTCCATTAATCTCCCTGGTGATGACGCAAGATTGATTTTATACTGTAAATGGGGATGTGATGGTTCTTCTGGACAAAGCGAGTACAAACAAATTTTATCAGGTGAAAGCAAATTAATATCAAATGCAAATCTACTGATAGCATCGCTCCTACGACTTAAGCTTGTTAGTGAAGTGGATGAAAGTGTCTTTTGGCAGAATCCATCGCCTTCGTCAGTACGTTTTTGTCGTCCTATCCTTATAGAGTTTGCAAAAGAAACTTCTGAGAAAACTAGGAGTATAGTTACAGATATCGAATCTCAAATACTTGCATTAACACCATCCTCCGTGCTAATAAATACAGCAACATTTCTATAAAACACACATATATTTTACTATGGTCGATGGTAAAGTTGTTCAAGTTTTGACGAATACTCCATCGAGTGCTAACTGTAATGTATGTCTTGCAAACCAAGTGAAATGAATGATCTTGCACGAGTAAGTCAAAAACCAGAAGAGAGGAAACTTTCAGGTTTGGTCTTTCAACTTTGCATGCCTGGATTAGGTTTATGGAATTAGTACTTCATGTAACCTATAATCTACCGTTCCAAAAATGGTCTGCCTACCACCGAAGAAAATAAAAAACTAAAAGCGGCTAAAAAGCAACTTCTGCAGGATCGTTTCCGTAATGAATTTGGTTTAATAATTGACAAACCCCGTCAAGTTAGCGGCAATACCAATGACGGAAATACTGCAAGAAGATTTTTTGCCAATTCCTCTTGTACATCCCAAATAACAGGAGTTGATGGAACACTACTAAGAAGATTTTATATTATACTTCAAACTATGTCGTGCGGTAGGAAAATAAATCCGAGAAAGTTTGGTGAATACGCACGATCCACAGCTGAACTCTATGTAAACAAATACAATTGGTACTATATGCCATCTTCAGTTCATAAAGTACTTATTCATGGAGAGAGCATCATTACATACAATTCAATATTACCTCTTGGACAACTATCTGAAGATGCTCAAGAATCTAGAAACAAGGACTACAAAAAATTCCGACTGCATCATTCTAGAAAATGTTCGAGAACAGCTACGAATGAAGATGTTTTTCATACTTTACTATGCTCATCGGATCCTTTTATAAGTGATCTTAGAAGACAACATACACCGAAGCATATAGAACTCGATGAAGAAGCATTAAATTTACTAGATAGTGATGAATAACGTAAAAACAGGTATTTTGTATAACGTTATGTACCGCTTACTTTATAATTGATTTAACTTTTATTATTATTTCGAAAGTTGTGACTCTGTATCATTTCACCTATTACTTTTAACACGTGGATAAAATTTATGTCACTTTGTCCGCATTTAAAAAATGCCGAATATCATATTTTTATATGAAAAATTTATAAACAGCTACATATAATTCTTTTTGAAACACTCTGTATACATCATTATTATAATTGTTATATTAATAAGTAGTGTTTATTATATTAGTTTTTATAATTTAATCTTTTAAGGTGAAATATATGCAATTAATTACACATCTTCATATGTAGATATTTTTTCTTAATAAAGTAATAATATTTTCATAGTTTTTAATTGTTCATATTAAACTTCAACTATTTAGCAGTACTCATACCAAATTTTATGAAAATCGGTCCAAAGATGACAAAGTCACATATTTTTGGCAAAAAAATGTCGATTTGGAACCACTGTGCGGTGGTGCATATAGGTCCGCACGATTTATTTTTTTTACAGGTAACGCCATCTTTTGCATTATGTCAAATACAGCAAGATAGTTGCCCATTTCGTATTTTATTTCAGTTACAATAAAGTCGGTGTAGTGTGGACGTCCTCATAAACAAAATATTGATTTTAGAGGTAAGTGATGTAAAATTTTATATCTAAGTCGAGTGTAATTATCGCGTAATTATTTATATATTATTATATTTTATTATACCAAATAAAGCCTCGACTATTTTACTATAAAACAAGCTGATTATCGTAGACCTAAACAAACATTGCGTCGAGTAGTGGCCATTTTAAAATTTAATTGTGACATTGGGGCACACAGGTCCTCTCACACGATCCTCTGTGCCCCAAGCGAAGTTTCGACTACCTCACAATTATGTTATTCATTTATTAGTTATTTATTTACATTATTATATACGTTTATTACGAAAGACATGATAAACGCTTTGGAAATGATAAACCGAAAGGAAATTTCGGTACGAAAAGCGTCTGAACGTTTTGCAATACCGAAGAGTTGTATTTTGCGAAGGAAAAATAACCAATTAATGCCAAAAACCCCAAGAAACGACCACTTTAAACAAGTTTTTACTGAACAACAAGAGACTGAATTAGTGGAGCATATTTTAGACTTAGAGAGGCGCTTTTATGGAATAACTCCTTTGGATGCTCGTCGATTTGCATTTGAGTTAGCAGAAAAAATGCAGTTAAATCATCCATTTAACCAGACTGCGAAATTGGCTGGTAATGACTGGTTGTCAGGATTTAAGAAAATAAATCCTCAACTTTCTATTAGAGCTCCTGAGCCTACTAGCATAGCTCGAGCAGCAGGATTTAATAAGCCACAAGTTCAGAAGTTTTTTGATATTGTACGATCAGTTTTAGAGGCCAATAATATTCGACCAGACCAAATATATAACATTGATGAAACTGGAGTCAATTCAGTGCCAATTCCCAGAAAAATATTAGCCGAGAAAGGAAAAAAACAAGTCGGGCGCATAGTGAGCAGTGAACGTGGGTTTAATGTTACAGCAGTTTGTGGAATTTCAGCTGCCAGATCATACACTCCACCGTTTTTTCTTTTCCCCCGACAACGAATGAACCCATTGTTCATGAAAGGCTGTTCACCAGGTGCAGTTGGTTATGCAAATGGTTCTGGATGGATGGATTCCGAACATTTCCTCAAGTATTTAGATCATTTTATAAACCACGTGAAACCCAGTCCGAACAACAAAATATTATTAATCCTTGATAATCACAATAGTCACAGAACACTGGCTGCAATAAATAAACCAAGCGAGAATAATATTATAATGGTTTCTCTTCCACCTCATACCAGTCATCGGTTACAGCCCTTGACTGCACTGTGTTTGGGTCTTTAAAGCACCAGTATGCAAAGGAGTGTGATTTATGGCACACTAATAACCCTGGATCTCGTGTGTCATTGTATGATATCGTAGAAACGTTTTCAAACGCATTTCTACGTGTTGCCACTATGGAGAAAGCTGTAAAAGGTTTCCGAACGACAGGAATTTATCCATTCAATGATGAAATATTTTCTGACGAATGTTTTCTACTGCTGAAGTCACAGATGTCCAGGTGGAGGAAGAAACTGAAAGATTGATGCCGACGGAAAATTTCCAAGATGACCACCAACCCGAAACTGAAAACTTATTTAGAGAACCACAACCCAGCTGCAGTTTCGCTTCCTTTAAAAATGCTATCCTGAAATTTCTCCGAAGTCAAGGTCCGATGCCCGTAAAAACAAAAACACGAGTTCACAGAAAGAGCTATCGAGCTCAGCATGCTGAAGAATTCACAATTTCCCCGTTTAAAGTCCAGCTTATTGTGAAAGCAGCGAAAAAACAACAACATACCAAAAGTGTGAAAAGAAAACTTGCTGGGAATTCCGATGGAAAGCTGATTATAAGAAAAAAGAGAGCGGTGGCAAAGAAAATCGTGAAAGTTTCAAGTAGTGATAGTGAAGAACAAGACACTAACACCATATGCGTTTATTGTCCGAGCAGGTATAGCAAATCATGGGCAGGAGAGGGTTGGATTTAATGCCAGAATTGCCAAGACTGGCACATGATGCTTGGGCTGGAGTATCGGAGAACGATGAAGAATTTATTTGTTTAAAGTGTACCTCAGATTTAACTTAAAAGCAAAACATTTAAAATAAATACTTGTTTTTTAGGTGTAAAGTTCTTGAAATATACAATTTCTACAAACGCTATTTTCTTTTTGTCTTTTTGTCAAAACTCAATTTAAAAATTAATTATTAAACGCATGGTCCCCTGTGCCCCAACACTCTAGGGCACATAGGACCAATGCAAAGCATCGAAAAAATAGCTATAGTTGTTTGTGGTTATTCTTTACATTAAATTTACGGTTGGAATTCGATAAAGTAATGTACATACAAAGACAATTAGATGAGTGATCATTTTTTTTAGAAAATATAGGTAAAAATTCCTTAAGATGGTCCCTGTGCCCCTTCTTCCCCTACCATTGGGTGTAAAATTCCATTTTCGGCAAAGGTGAGGGCAGTAATTAATTCTTCGATTTCTGTTTTATTATTCCAGAATTGAATCTGGTTGGAGGGATTCCTATGCTATCTTGTTCCACCCTATTGGTTTGGATGATGTGACCATTATCTTCTGGTTCGCAACAGGGTCTTTGCGTTTTCTTCAAAATGCGTTGTAGCGTTTTTCAAACTGATTATTTGTGCCTTAAGGGCAGTAGTTACGATTTTTTGATTTTTCTGTAATTCTTGAATTTGCTGCTCATATCTTCGGCCATCTTCTTCATCTAAATTTCTAAATCTCTAAATTTCCTGTAATTGATTGAATTGATTCCATTAATCTTGTGGTTTTATTAACTTCCGTAAATTTTTTAATCTGATTATTTCTGGTGTGTTATGTTCAATATTCACACTTTCTTTTTGTTTTAGGTATCTAGGCCCATAATCCTTCTAACTTAGCGTAATCCTTACAAACTATTATTTCATATTCATTTTCTATATTATAAATAATTCCTAATTTGAATGGTAGTAATTCTACATGTTTCCCTTCTTCTTTACTTGACTTAATCCTCCTGAGATGAGGTTTCTGAAACAGAACCTAGTTTCAGAGAATTTATGTGATAGTTTAATAACTTGTTTTTCCTTTTTTTTTACTTGTACAACGCCGTTATCTAATATTTTTGTAACAGTTTAGGTCCTCAATATCTTTCTTTGGTTTTTTGTGTATAGTATTTAGATGGTTTTACATATACCTTTTGACCGATTTTGAGTTCTTCACTATTTTCATTTTCGTTCTTCTTATTAATGTCCGTACTTACTCCTTGCATTTTCTTGCTATATGTTCGTAAGCCATTTCGTTCTTTCTTTGTGATCTTATGTATTCTTGAAAATAAATGTTATCATAGCAAAGGTCTATTGGTTCACTTGTATTTGTGTGCCCATATAATAATTCAAAAGGTTTATCCAGTTGCTGAGTGATTAGTTGAATAAATTGCTAGGATAACTAGCTTCATTAAGTGTTTGATATCTTGTGATGTCTTTTGGTTCTTTAAAATTCCGCATGTGTTCAAGGAGTATTGAATGGAATCGTTCAATTAATGCGTTAGAATTTGGATTTTGAGGGGTTGTATGATGCAAACTAATTTTGTAAAGCTTCAAAAGTTCTCTTAAGATTGCGTTGTTAAATTCTAGTCCTTTATCCATGACTATTTGTCGAGGTGCGCCGTGAATACTAAAGTTTTCTATGAGTATATCTACAATTTCTACAGCTGTTTTTCTTTGTATTGGATATGCTTGTGCATGTTTCATAGTGCATCAATCATTGTAAGAAAAATTTGATTATTGACACTAATAGTATCGAACTTTATCAAATGGTTCATCAATCCTTTCGGTAAGTTGGAATGGTATTTTTGGTGAATTTCTATCATACTTGTTCCTTTGATATGTTTCGCAGTTTTTGATATAATTGGACATGTCGGCTTTCATTTGTGGCCAGTAACAGTTCTTGGATATTTGTTTTATTGTTTCATTGATTCCTCTGTCGTTTGATTTTCCTTCATGGTATTGAATAATAGTTTCTATCTTTTCTTCTTTCTTTTCTAACACTCTTACTCTTCGGGTACATCTCAATAGTTTTGGTCCATTATTATTGAAATGTTGAATATAGACGTTACATAGCTCATGATAAATTTCGTCTGCGGTGTAAATATGATATTTACCTTGAGGCATTATTTCTTTAATTAAATTGATTAGTTCTTTTGGCAAATCTTTATTATTCAGTTTAGCATGGTATATTTTCATTCCACTGGTGATTTTCTCGGTTATGGATGTTGGAAAAATATGGGATTCTATGAAAACTTGTTTTTTTTTTTGGAGTCTACAGCTAACTCTGTTATTGGGATTCCTGTTTCTGGTTCTATGTTTACGTTACTATGCAAAGAATCACTCATATCACTATCACTTATGTCTTCTGTATGTCCTGGTGGTTCATTCATTTTAATATTCTTCTTTGCTATTGGTTGATTTAATTGTGGTAGTTGTTCCATTAATCCTAAGATTTCATCTAGTTCATGGATGATGCTTCATCATCTTGGTGATGTATTTCTATCCTGGATAAAGCGTCTGCGTTTTTGTTTATTGATCCTTTCTTATATTCGATGTTATAGTCGTATTCACTAAGTTTTATTTTCCAGCATTGTAACTTCATGTTTGGTTCTTTAAGATAATGTAGCCACATCAGTGGTCTATGATCGGTTACAATGGTGAATTTTTGTCCGTAAGTATATGGTCTAAATTGTTTGCATGCCCATACTATGGCAAGTAATTCTTTTTCTATAGTTGAATGTCTTTGTTCAGTTTCCGAAAGTGTTCGAGAGGCATATGATACTGGTTTATCTTGTGATATAGGACCTTGTGATAATACAGCTCCTATTGCTATATTACTAGCATCTGTTGTAATAATAAAAGGTTTAGTGAAATCCGGGTATTGTAATATTGGTTCGTTACATAGAATGTTTTACATAGTTCGAAAGCTCATTTATATTCTTCATTAAGTATAACTTTACTACCTCTTTTTAAGAAAACTTAGTCAGAGGTTTTGTTATTTTCGCAGTCTTTTATGAATCTTCTATAATATCCTAATAGTCCTAAAAATGATTTAATTTCTTTTTATGTTGTAGGAATTGGGTATTTTCTGATTGCTTCAATCTTTTGTGGGTTTGGATTTACTCCTTTTGGTGTTATAATATGACCAAGGTAAGAAACTTCTTTTCTAAGAAATTCACATTTATCAAGGCAAATCTTTATGTTGGCTTGTTGGCTAGGCGGTCAAATACTTTCAGAGTTTTCCTTGGTGTTCTTGAAGTGATGTTGCGTATATAACAATGTCGTCCAAATAAACGTGACAAGTATCAGATGTTAAACCTCGTAATATGTGGTTCATAACTCTTTGATATGTAGCAGGTGCGTTCTTTAATCCAAATGGCATTCGCGTGAATTCATAATGTTCATCTTCCGTACAAAAGGCTGTTTTCTCTTTGTCTTCCGTTTTCATTTCTATTTGGTGGTAACCTGAAGGTAGGTCAAGGGTGGTGAAATAATTTGCTCTTCCTAATTTATCCAGAATATCGGTTATGTTTGGAATAGGGAGTTTTGTCTTCTCTTTTAATTGACTATAATCGATTACCATTCTGTATTTCTTGACTCCTGATGCATCTAATTTCTTAGGTACAATAGCTACATGAGCTAACCATGGACTTGAACTCTCTTGGATAATATTTTGGGCTAACATTTTCTTCACTTGTTTATTAATTTCTTTCTTTGGGCTGATGATTTTCTATAAGGTTTAAAGTATACAGGTGTTTCATCTTTTAATCTTATTTTGTGTTTTATTTGAGATGTGAATGTTAATGGAATTCTATCATCATGACATAAATCTTTATATTCGACACATATTCTTTTGATCAGTTCTTTTTCTTATTTGTTAAGATGATCTAAACGAAGTTTTTCTTCCACGTTCTGTTGTTGTATGGTTTATATTTGTTTCACGTAGATTTAATGTGCATTTCTTCTTTGATGTTTTCATATTTTTGTGTTCGTAGAGGTTTGTTTATGGTGAGTTGTATTGGATAGTCGTTGAAATTTGCTACTTCTGTAATAGCTTGATAATCTTCAGCGATTGTGATGTTTTCTGGTACTTCTACTACTGGTATCACTTCTTGATGGGCGATTAAAATATTTTGTAGTTTTCGATCTACGGATAGTTTCACTATTTTTCTTTCTCGTGGTCCAATATTTATGGTCGGATCTTCGCAATGTAATGGGATAGTTGGAAAGTTTTTAAAACTTTATTCTTAAAGTCGACTACTGAGTCCATTTGTTCCATTAATATTAATCCAATAATGCCATCATACTTTTTCGAGAAGTTTACAATATTAAATCTATGTGTTTGTCCAGATGCATTTAATTTGTATAAGGAAGGTATTGCTAGGATATAATTGTGATAGGTTGTGCCATGCATTGTAGCTACAGAAATAGAAGAGTACCTTATATATTCAGGAAATTCGTTTTGGGAAATTTTTGCCGAAATTGAAAAAGTTGATGCTCCGGTATCAATAAAGAATTTAGCATTTATTTCTGGGATAATAACGTAAGGTAAAGGAATAGCTTGTTGGTAGTTAAACTCAATGTGTTCGTCTAATTTTGTAGGTTCACTGGAGGTGGAGGCTTCTATTTGAAAATTTGCTTCTTCTTGAACTTCCAATCCAAATGGTTCTATGGGATCGTCCCATTCCGATTGAGGTTCATATTATTCTTGCTCATTGGCTTCCTTATCTTGTTGCTGATGTAATTTTTCAACTTTCACCAATGGTTTTGTTACTGCTGGTCCAAAAGGTGTCATCTTCGTTACTAGTACTGGGGTCTATATCCATTGGTTGTGGTCTAGGTTAACGTTTTTAAGTTACTCGTACTGGTGTTTTCGCGAATCGAAATGATTGTGGTTTAGGATTTTGATTGGTTTGTTGTTGATATCTTGGAAATTTTTGTGTTTGGATATTGGTCTAACAAATGATGAATTTTGTTGCATAAATGGGTTTGATTGATTTTGTTTAGGAAATTGTGGAAAATTATTTTGATGAAATTGTGGTATTGGTGTTTGAGGTATTTTTGGAATATTTGGAATTGTTATACTTCCTGGTGTTATTTGCTGCATTGGTCTGTATTGGGTTGTCGGTACTGCTGATGTGCACTATCTATACTGTTTTAAGGGATATTATACCTTATTCGTTTTCGAGTTGCATTTTTGTTAATAATAAATTTAGCAGATCTTTAATTCTTTGACCGAAAGTGTATCGATTTTTATTCTTTTTAGGTTGTGCAGAGGTTAGGTCATTTAATAAGCAATCTTCTGATCGTTGATCGAGAAAATTACTTTGTAATAATGTTTTCACATCATGCCATGTATTTAATTTTCTGGAGCCGATTAATGATTGTGCGCCGCCACTTAATCCTGATTTTACTATTCTGTCTAAATATGAATTTATCGGATTTGTATTGTTCGTAACATCCGCATATGTTCGAATTAAGTCTTCGCAGGCATAAATATATAAAGGTAATACGTTTGGGTCGACGTTAAATATTGGTATGGTTGAAATTTCGGCTTGTGAAATTGTGTAAGTATGGCAATCCGGCATTGTTTGACTTCGGTTTGTCGTTCGGTTTATCGTTAGACTCTCAATATCTCTTATTAAATCGGAAAAAGACATAACATTTACTTGCAGTACTAAATTAATCGTTTCATTGAATTCTCGAATTTTCTCTTCGTTTTTCTTTGTCAATTCTTTCTTGTTTCTTCAAGTCCTATCTTATAGTGTTGGTCCGGTTCCTCTTCGAGATTTTGATCGATTTGGACGCCTTGCCTTCACCGCGTTGCTCGGAGATTTTGATCCTTAAACCTGGCTTAATTATGATGATGATCTTCAGATCTTCCCCGCGTTGCTTCGAGAGTTTTATCGTAACGACCGTGCTCCTGAATGAAGGCGTTGGTTCTTGAATCCAAAGAATTGAAATTCACTCACAATTTGGCGTTGGTAATCTTCCTTTTGATGATAAAAAAATCCGTGCTGACTGCGCCAGTTAAATTATATCACTTTTGTTAGTATAATTTTAAAAAAAATATTTGTTTTTTTCAACAGCAACAGCTACTGTGATACAGAACCTTTATATAGAGTAATAAGTACCTACTTGTGTCAGCGATTCATGGGTTTCCGTGAATCGCACGTGCTTTTTCCCAAACAATCTAGATACGGGTACGTGACTTATGTAAAATATTATCCGCCTGCAGATAGTTGATGTTTTTGTCATATTTGCGCTAAAGAGCAATGGGATGAAAGTTATAAGCTCGCAAAGAAAAAAAACATAAACATCCATGTACAATATGTAAAAATTTAAATGCGAATGGAGGGGGCGTTTTAGGTACGCAATCAAACGAACCAAGTCATATAGTTGTGATCCGTAATGCATCAATTCCTTTAAAGCCTATTTCAATTTTTAATTTTATTGTGTACTTAAGGCGTTTTTTGCCGAATATCATTAAACCATATGGCTATACTTCCGTAAGAGGACCACTGATTTGGCGATTTCTATGCATACTAACAGAAATAGCATGTGTTCCTGAGTGTAAAATGACTATTCATTTTTTGAGCAAATGAAAACAAAGTACTAAAAACAGTGTTCGAAAAGTGCTATTTCGAGGTTATGTGCGAGGCGTTTTTGACAGATATAACGTGTGGTTAATGGGGTGGAAAGAAAAGTTACTAAAATTTAGACAAAACAGGCGCAAAGTTCAAACGAACTAGATTGAATTGTGACTGAAGTTGTCAGTTTAGCCATTGCAATTAATTTTTCTCTAAATCCTCCTCTTCTTTATGGTGCGTAGACCTATTTGTAGAGATGTTTTGCCTGTTAGTGCCGCCGAAATAAAAAATAAATGAAATAGGTTTCTGTTATTTTTTAACGTGAAGACCTAGTTCTGACTATTACAACATCCGTCCAGGAAATGTTGATGGAGAAGAGCATAATGTAATGCATCGATGGCACTACTTGGGTAAGTGTACACAAAAGATAGTCCATATTTGATTTAATGATCCCATTTCAGTGTCTACTCAAGTTTCGATGTACACACATTATTGCAAGGAAAGAAACCTCCGAGTAGGAAATGGGAACCTTCCTTTTACGGGAAAATTGAATTGAAATGGAAGTTGTGTGATTGCGATATTCAAGTGGAGGTTTTGCTGAAGGAAAGCGAAACTGTGATCGTCAGAGTCACGACAAAAATCACTGGATTCTTAGACTCATAGAAACCGATTCGGAGTACTTTAGGATGATATAACACCAGTTATTATATCATGGGATCTTAAAATAGATACATAAAAATAAATATAGGTAATGTGACCGATAACAAAGACATTTATACATGATATATATAGTGTAATTCAAATTAAATGTTTAAAATCAAATAAATTCATTACATTAATGTGATTTAAAGATTTTATCTAATAAAATTGAATAAAGCAGTTTGTTGTTTCTATATCGTCTTTTTATAATTCGGTTTTAAATGTGAAGCAAAGCAAAATTAGTCTATATATTAAATTAAAATATGGGATACTTAGTTATTTTGCATATATTATTGTTTTAGAAGCACTAAGAAAAGAGAAAGAACTCCACACCTTATTACATTGACAAATTCATTTATTTAAACAAGTCATTCATCTTTTTATTAATGCTTTACTTACGATGTAATCAAACAAATTGCTTTTATATAAAATAATTCTGTTATAATTATGACTTCGACTATACAATACAGTTTATATGTAAACTTCCTACGAATCATCTATATGAAATATGAATTTATTTCTATCCGATACACCAACCAATTATAAGAAACCGATAAGGAGAAATGTGACAACTTATAATAATTCTTACAATTGTAGTGTTAAAATAAACAAATACTTTAAAACAAACAAATTTCAGGATATTGTATCGAACCGCTGCTTAGTTATTACTTTAATTTACAATTGATTCCCATTAACTTAACAAATAAGTTTGTATTTGGCGCCTGTTTTATCTAAAATTTGGGCACTTTTAGTAACTTTTCCTTCCATATCAGTACTACCATATGTTAAATCCGTCAAAAACGCCTCGCACATAACCTCGAAATAGCACTTTTCGAACACTGTTTTTAATACTTTCTTTCCATTTGCTCAAAAAATGAATAGCTTATTTTACACCCAGGAACACATGCTGTTTCCGTTAGTATGCATATAAATTACCAAATCAGCGGTCCTCTTACGGAAGTCTTACCAACCATATTTATAAATATATAAAACCGTGCCTTTTATTATCAAAATTAAGACGTTATAAGTTATTAGTATTCGAATAATTATATATAATTCCTGTGTTTTTAAAGGTAGTCGGAGTAAAAGCTGTCAAAACTTGACGTATTGTGAAATGAAAGTGACATTAGTATTTCTATTATTGCATCTGCAGTTTCTTGTGGGGAAATACAACGAATAAATACGAATAAGATTCACATGGATGCATTCAAATAACAATAATTATTCAGAAATCAGAAGTAAATGTCGTTCATGTATGTCAAAAATATAACAGAAAAAAACGGCCTTACCATTGATGCAAACCGACCTTCTTCCACAACATTTTTTTCTGTTATATCTTTGACATACGTTGATATTTGCTTCTTCTAAATAATTATTGTTAGGTGAATACATCCATGTGAATATTATTCGTATTTATTCGCTGTATTTCCGCAGAATAAACAATAATATGGATACCAGTGTCACTTTCATTCCTTTCATTTCACAATACGTCAAGTTTTGACAGCTGGCGGTTTTAAATCTGGAGAAAATTACACTGCATGACACGATTTTCGTACCTGAAAAACTGATTACTATTATCACAGTATATATGTATATCCAGTAGTTTCACATCGCCGGTAACATGGGTTTCAAACATGGCGCCCAAGGAAATTCGCGGTGTCGCATAGGTGGGTGAAATTGTAACTAAAACTATTTGAATATGTCATTTTGTTGTAGGAGTGACATTGATGTTGTGCGATTTTCTGTCAGTTGTCAGTCTGTTTGAGTATATAGGTTATTTTCGTACCCACTTAGGAATTATTAGTTGCAAATATAGCCGCCAAACGCCATCGCGAATTTCCTTAAATTGATAGATAAAACATCAAAGGCGCCGACACTTAGTGAAACTACTGGATAAGGTTTATACTGTGGTATTATGGCTTTCAATTAGTTACAATATGTAAGCAGTGGGATGTTTTTTGTTTCTCTCACGTCTTGTTTTTGAAGTATACACTGATGGCATTAGATAGGCTATGCCGATTCTGGCACACAATCTTGGGATTTTCAATGGGGGTAGAGTTCACATTTTATCCCCTCATAGATACAATATGCACATTTACATGTCACTTCGTGCTCGTAGCGACAGATTGAAATATTCTACCTGATATACATACCGGGTGTCCAGCCTAAGATGCAACAGTCCATAGCCGATTTATTATTGCTTTTTTGGAAAAATGTTTCAAATAAATGTTGCCTCGAATCATATTCTACACATTTTAAAATTAGTTTCAGTAATGGCGAACTTCCGGTTGTACCGGAAGTAGATACTGACTTTATTATTTTAAATGGAACACCCTGTATATTATTGTACTTTTGGATTCCTTGTTAAATTTAAATAACAATGCGTTAGACATACATTGGGGCTAAGTTGTAGCGTTTCCGAATTACATGACGTTTTTTTGAAAAAAATGACATTTGCAATGTCTGCGGTGTTTGCAAATATCTCCGGAAATACGAAGGTTAGAAAGATGCGGTTTTCAGTTTTCGCTTAATTATGAAACAGCACACGTCTTTTATTTTAAAATTGTTGCTCTGTAATTTTTGAACTCTAAAATCATGGATAACTTGATTTTTTTTTAAACTGAATGGTATAGCAATTTTTACATAAATGGATGTAAAATTTGATTTTCTTTCGATTTTATACGAGTGTCATTGTGTCTATCTCCAAAGGTTTTGGAGATATTCGCGATTTTTCAGTTTTTCATGATAGATACGTATTATGAAGCGCCGGCCACCTTCCCCTCGCATTTCACCTGGCTTGGGACTAATTAACAAAACAAAATAAGTTTTGTCGTTAGTTTTAATTTTTTGTTGTTAATTTAATCGAATTATTGATAATTAAATAAAGCAATGTGTATATTTTTTAAGTTTTTTACCAATAATTATTAGTTACCGTACCCAAAAAACAGTACGTGATAGAAAAAAAGTACATAGGTGTTCTTATTAAGCGATTTGTGTAAATAAATAAACAGGAAAAATTGAAGTGGGTACTTAATTTTTTTTTTAATTTGTAACGTAGTGTTATTCGAACACTAACGTCTATAGCGTCTTAATTTCGACAATAAAATGTACGATTTTAAATGTTTATAAATATGGTGTAAGGATATTCATTGACAAAAAAGGTGCACAATAAAATAAAAATTGAAATATCAGGTATTAGGAAAATTGTGTAATACGGATCACAACTATATGACTTTGCTAGATTGGTTCTCTACCTAAAATGACCCCTCCATTCGCATTTAATTTTTGACATAGTGTACATACTCTATCCCTAATTCCTGGAGATTATTACGCCTTTATGTATTATATTCTTTGCTTAGGTTATCCGAACAATTAATAGAATGAAATACATAGGCCCGAATTTAAGAAAAGAAACAATGATGTCATCAGTCTTATCTGAATCACCGCATATATTTAAATATTACATCAAAAAACGTAGGATCCGCAATAAAAATTTACCTTACCTGCTTTTCCAAAACTTCGATATTTGCCTTTTTATCGATCTTACTCATGTCCATTTATTCACGATGTATACATAAAATAACATGTGTATCATCTTTAACAAATTAAATGCGAACAGAAGCACCACCAATTTTCGATCGTTCATGTAGCCGAAAATACACGAACTGCATACCAATGTTGGGCAAGTTAGGGGGAAGTGAATAAATTTCTGCAGCGATTACACATACTCGTGTGTTGTCGGCTCTCAGTAAATCACTAGTTAACACTGCTCCCCACTCATAACGCGAATAAACACGAGTGTATCTAGTCGCTGTAGAAATTTATTCACTTCTCCTATCTTGCCCAACACTGCTGCATACATAGCGATGCGTAATTCCAAATTTCGTAGATAGTTTTAAATCAATTAATGTGTGCTAATGTGTTTTTTTATGTTTATATATTTTTTAACAGAATTTATGCAATTCTATTTTATAAAGGAATAGTAACAGTTCTACGTGATATTTGAAGCAATTTGAAATTTTAAGATATACAGGTGAGTTTTTTATCTTGAGACAACGGAATATCTCTAAAACTGCATCAAATCAAAAAAGATCTTAATAAGATTTGTTATAATGTACACACAGAAAAACGTTTTCTATTGTCAAGTACATCTGTGTTCTTACACATTTTTACTAAATGTAGGATAGTATTTTCTTTATTTTAGAGAATTTACTAGATCCGAGTTAATAGATGTCCTTAAATATAATAAATTATTTTCTTGAAATTTTACTAATATCAAAACAAAATTTATTTGTGGCAAATGTTATCTCTCTTAAAACAAGTACATATAATTTTTATAAGGAATAATTCACTCTCTTACGATTTTTCTAATATTGAGTGATATGTCTTTGACGCAGGTAACATAAGTTTCTTGTATTTAGAATAGAAAAAAAAGTTAGAATGTAGAGGGGTTGATATACGCTGAAACTTGGTATTTACGCCTAACGCTGGTTTATCCAGTATGATCGAGTTTGCATTTCGGTATTAGATATTTCGCAGTATTTCGATAATATTTGCCCTGTGCGTTACCTAAATCTGTTTATAGTGGTTTGAATAACGGTAAGTATTTTTATAATATAATGCGTATATATACTAGTAAATAAAAAATATACATATATAGTTACAGATATTTTTAGAAATAGATATGTCTGAAGAACAATTTTATATTCGGCTTCAATATAAAGGCCATTTTGAGTGGTGTAGTATTGGCGCGGAGATAGAAACCGCAATAAAATACTGTAATATACTGTAAATGTAGTATCTAAATAAATACTTTTTAGTTGTAAAGTTATTATTATTATTTAACAATTCACAAAATAAAATTTAAATAAACTAATTTTATTAATATGTTAACTATGTATACTTGTAATTTATTTCGAGTTTTTACCTTAAAGTATGTGGTGTTACATGGTAACAATACAAATCCTATGTAAGAAACAACGTATATTATAAGTAAGATACAAATATGTATATTTAGCCAACAAAAATTATTATCAAGCAACTAATCCTGCATAGGGTCCTCTGCCAGCATAATTAAAATTATAATATATTGGGTTTGGTCTTGCTGTTTGCAAACAATTGAGTAACATTTCGTCATGCTGCTGGCTCTTTCAGAATAACCAACAATTCAGTTATTTTTGACGAAACTTTAATCAGTTTTTTGCAACCGACAGTACTAGAGTAAAGATTATCGCACATTAGTATGTCACAAAATAGCACGGTGCGCCCCGTCAAAAAAAAAAACGGATAGAATTAAAGCAATGCAAATGAATGAACAATTATACCAGCATACATAGCTTATGCTATTGGTTTTGTGATGGAGCGCACAGTGCCGTGCTGTGACGGGCTAATGTGCGATAACCTTAAGAATAAAAACACCATTTTTGTTTCTTGATTTAAAGAAAGGAATTCTTAAGTTCAAGTAAGTACCGTTTTCATGTTTAATAAAATAACGTTTGATTTGAAGGTATTAGATGTTTACCACTAGAAAACGACAAACTAATATTAAGCTCGCTTTGCATTTATTTTAAGGAGAGGCCTGCTTTATATCAAATTTATTTTTTCTCAATTCAAAGTTCTCATAAATTCGAATTAAATACATAATATTCTTGAAACCAGTTTTTTTTTATTTGTTTCAAGTAACCAGCTTTCCTTTGTCTAAGGACATTAAATTTCTTCAAACAAGGAATTAATTTCTTGGGATATTGAGAAAATAATTTTCTTCGTCCAAGAAATTATTCATTTGCATATATATAAGAACGAGAGGTACTTCAGTTGAAAAATTCTCACTTAATTCTAGAAATTACTTCTCCGTATGTAGGGGGCCCACTGAATGATGCTGAACTCGAACCCCCACCTCACCCCCCAGAGTGGGAGGGATAACTTTGAAATCTTAAATGCGAGCCCTCATTTTGTATTGCAGATACGGATTTTACGCCATCAAGTACACTATAAAAAATTACAGCAATTTTGCCATGGTAAATCAGAAATATTACATGTAATAACGTGAATTTACCACAATAAATCATGTAAATTTTGTTTTTTCTGAATGATATTTAACATGAAAAAAGAGATTTCGGTAAAATTTATAACTTTTTCATGTAAGTTTAAGATGTAACAAAAATTCAAAAGCAAAATACAGGAAAAAACATGTACAATTTTATGTTTATTATCAAAATTTACTTAAAAGTGTAAAATTGGCAATTTTTTTTGGGTATTTAGTGCACTTTAAAAGTAATTTTACTAGTGAACTATTAATTTTACTGTACAAAATATGAGGATCTTTTATATTTATTTGTTTCTATTTGAATTTTCGGGTAAAACTATAGATATCATGGAAAATACGAAATTCATACCCCGCAATGTGATTGGTTATTGGGTTATTTATCTGTGCGCGTAGCTAATTCTATTCGTCTGTCGAACTTATTATTGGCTCAATGATATGACGTGGTAAACAATGGTAGGTTTCGCGTAAGCGTGTTCATTCTTGATCACTGGTTGAGGGATTCAGTGTGACTTATTAGATGCTAAAAAGAATTAGGTAAGTTTTATAAATACGAATTTTCAGATATTTGTATATGTAGTTTTCTCTTGTGTATTTTATAATTTGTATTTTTCCTTCCTCCGTACAATGTTCCTTTTTCATTCATATTTAAGAACTAATATTTGCATTCTATTTTCACAAAACTGCGAAATATAAAACCGAAGATGCAGATTCCTGTCACTTCGACATGTATTTACAGTAATTTCTATTGTAGAAAGTTCACCCCCACCACTGATGACTCTAGTTCCTCTATTCTACGTCGACATTACGATGACGACGTATGTACTTCTCATTTTGGGTTCGCTCTACATGATTTGTTCCTTTTATCATTTTATTGGGAATTCCTATTGTTGTATTTTATTACTTTACATTTAAAATAGCGTTAGTGCGTTGTTTGTGTATTTATTTACGAATGTAAAGTGTCTTTTTACAATTTTAGCGTGTTTAAATAATTGTACAATTTATTTCATTTCATATTTTGACTTAAAATCTCGCCATATTAATTGCTTAAGATTGAATGTATTATTTAGTTTTACTTTGCTGATTATTTTTTTCAATATTAAATGCCTTTTATTTCAATTCCAAAAACAAAAAAAAAAGAAAAATCGTACATTCTTGTTTGTATGATCTTGGCTGTCCTGAGGATGTCCCGCTGAAGACGAAACCGATCATCATATTTCAATTAAAAAATGTGTTAGGAATTAGACCTCTTGTTTCACCCATTTTCATCTAAAAGATATCAGTATAATCCAAATAAAGAAAACGTTGGTCTAAACTTCCCCTTAGCAACCTGATTTAACATGAACTAAGCACATATATTTTCATGTAAAGTTTCTAATTGTAGGATGCGGCACAACCATCACAAAATAAAGATTATTTCTTTTTTATTATTTCGATAACATTTCAAACAAAGATTAGACATGATCTAATTTGACAATTAATTAATTACATATAAGTGTTTATTCAGATATAACTAAAAATACACACAGTGTTTTGTCACGTAGACCGAGATTAAGAATTGATTAATTGACTTTCGGAATGGTTGCATTGCCGAAACTTAGATCAAAATATCAGTTTGCAAACATTCTAAATATACCCAAAACAACAATGTTGCCACTTATAGATGTATTTGATTTTATACTTTTGGATTTTCTTCTGCAGATAATCAAATAAAATTATTAAACTGGAACGGGAATAACATATTTTTCGTGAAGATTTCGTTGGATTTATGTAATTTAATTATTTAATGCTGGTACTGCGCATATTTTTAAGTTGGATAGATGTAAATTAAGAGTCGAGACACATTTGATCAGGTAGTGGCACCAGATTAGTTGCCCGAAGTTAAGGTTATCCAAGCACGTTATCATTAAGGAGAAAAGGAGAGGCAAAGCTAGCGTGTATATACAAAATGGATTTTTGTTTGCATATTTACAATTTAGGTAATAACGGTAAAGCAGTTCTTTTAATATTGATGACAAAATTTAAAATAAAAGATAAAGTGGTTTTAAAGCATTCTACAGCTATCTAAATCACCTACAATATAGATAATGCTATTTTAAGAAGTAATCAATCAAGATATGTAAAGAACATTTTAAAACGTTTTGGTATCGATAAATGCAACTTTTCCAACAATTCCAATTAATCCTAAATTAGGAGTAGTGTACGCAAAAATGATAATGCGACGAAAAAACCTCTCAGGGAATTAGTGGGTTGTCTTATATATTTGATGCTGAGATGAAGACCTGACATTTGTTGCGCAGTAATTTTTTTTTAGTCGATTTCAGGACAAAAGTATAGATAAAGTTTGGAATTGCCTTAATAGGGTTTTAAGGCATTTAGTGTCCACAATTATTTATTTAGGCTTAGAGTACCATACACTGAAAAACCGTTATATTTAAATCAACCAAATATATTTTGTTAAGCATATTTTCTTTGAAACAAGCATGCACTTTGTTGTTTCAAATATATGCAAGAAATGTGCCAGGCTGTCATTAAGGCAGTCTCGAACCCCGTAACTAGGTCAAAACTAGTTAGGGACTACAAACAATCCCTCAATGTATTGGCACGAGACTACACGGTGTCTCTGATTTGGGTGCCAGGACATGAGGATATAAAGGGCAATGTAATAGCCGACGAACTAGCCAAGGAGGGCTCTAAGAGACACTTCATGGGTCCAGAGCCCGTATGTGGAATTACTAAGGATTCCGGGGAGAAGGGAGATCTGGACCTGGTTAGATAAAGAAAGTACAAAGAAATGGAGGTCGACTGAACGTCAACTCTATACCAAAGCACTGATAGGGGAGGAGGATGTTAGTTTCTCTGATAATATACTCAGGCGCAGTAAGAAAGAAGTTAAAACCAGTACTGGGTTGGTAACTGGACACTGTCCCCCGAAAAAGCATCTATACAACACAGGCCGAGTAAGCGAACCGTGGTGCAGAAGATGCGAACTACAGGAGGAAACGAGTTTACATGTAATCTGCAGATGTGAGGAACTGAAGGTACTCAGGCAGAAATATTTCGGAAGAGATCTATTGAAGCCCTCGAAGGTTCTCAAGTTTCCACTGGGCAAGATATTGGGTTTTACAGAGAACACCAAGCTGCTCAAGTGGAAATAAGATAATTAATAGCGATGGTACAATGAGCACCTAGCTCAAGTGCCCAGACATTAAGTGCCCACCCTAACTTTAATGAATGAATGCAAGAAATGTATACTATTGACTGAAATAAAATATTTGGTTAGAAAGTTTAATATATTCAACCAAATTATTTAGTTCAGTATGGTCTTAACACAATAATATAGTTCAACTTTGTAAAAATGTTGGATTGGTTCTATTACTTTTATATTGTCGAGACAACATCGGTACTTTGTTAAATCAAACAAATTTGCAAAGATTGCCAGCTTTTTACAGTAAGAAATTAACAAATTAATGTACTTCTGCTAATAACTGTAATATATACAGAGGATTCGAACGTAATACATCCTCTCGTTTACCGGACGAACGCTCTACCAATTAAGCCAGAGAGGAGCATATAGATTCGAGCGATAAATCGACGATATTTAAGAAGGACGTCAGCCTGCCAAGACCTTGGACATATCGCAAAATTCACGAATTGCTGTTTCTAAAGCAAAAAAAAAAAACTAAAGTTAAAACAAGACACCCTCGGTCTGTCGACATAGTAGTAATAATTATATCCACCAACTACCAACAACCCTCGAGATTTACGTATTGTCGTTAACGAAATCATATAACAAACAAACCCTCAAACTAATAAAATCTCGTTTATTTTAGAGATATTGGGAAAATTAAGAAAATATTTGGTATAAAAAGCCATCATATTATTTTATTACTTCTAGTTTATTAATTTATCACCATTAATTTCACTTATACAATAAGTACTTTTCCATTAAGAAAGTAAATATTATTAAGAAATAAGGATTACACTAACCGCAATTGTAGTTAATTTAATGTAATTATTATGTTCGAATTACTGTTTCTTCAAACCTAGTCCAAACTTTTGTAAACAGGTTCTGTGATCTAAGCATTATTATTATGGCGAAGTTTTCTACCCATGTTGTAAAGGTGGCCTGTATCACTCAAACACGGTTATAAAAAGTTGATTTGGTGCGTTTGCCGAAAAAACATTGTATGCCGGCAAAGGAAAAATTGCAAACGTCACATACAGAACAAAATAAATTAATGAGATCAAATTTCTTAAATTAAGGACCCTTTATTCCTTAATCCAACAGTCCAGCTTTACTGTACGCAAAATTCTACTGAAAATTCACTATTGCATTAGCGGCAAGCAATATGGTTAGCAATATGCAATTTATGCTCCTTTTATGGGTAGGTTATGTCAGTATTGTAGTAACACTTTATTGAATAGTGAAATTTTGTGGTTAATAATTAAATCATACAATTAACTCTTAAACTAAAATTATTCAAAATAAAATTAAAAATTCTCGGTAAATTGAATAAACAGCTGCCTAAGCAAAGAAAACAACCATAACAAGCAAACAATGCAACTTACAATACAATACACTCTGTGAAATGGGTTGTCTAACCACAGCAATGCGTATTGCTGTGGTTTGGCACCCCGTGGGTTTTAAACTCTATGCTGTTATTGTTTTTAGAAATCAGTATTTGTCGATGTGTCGAGCAAATTATCTCGGAAGTTAATGTTTTATTTTTAAGTAAGATTTTGCTAATTGATTTGATTTGATTGTTTAGTTTGTTAATTTAAATCTTCAGTTGAAATTATTTTCACTCTTTATTATGTTTAGCATTTGCTTATCTTGTTCTATGTCCTTCTTAAAAGGTATCTTCGATGATCATTGTGCGTTAGTTGCAGCGCACGCAATTGTAAATTTTTATGTATATATACGACCGTGTTTAACCTTGTAATAGCAGTTACCAGATTGACGAGCGTGAGTACAGTTTATTTTAGTTTCTTTGCTACCATTTTGGTAATTCATTTTTATTTTAAGTTTTGTTCGTTTATTGCTATTTAAATCGTCGATCTAGGAACTCTTTAAATAATAATTGCTGTTATATTTTGTTGTGTGCACAAATTGGATGTAAGATCACTTATTGTAATATGTTTCTAGAAGAAGTTTTTTTAGGTCAAAGAGTTTAAATTTTCCGCTTTTTTGTTTGCTAAATTTGTATTTTACAATTAATCACCTCGGATTAGGTGAAGATAAGCACTGAGCTTGTAATTAAATTTCAATTTAATAGTATTACATTTGTTTTGTCCACGTTTAAATTAAGTTAGTGTGTTGAAATTTTGAGACCACGTGGATTTTGTGAAAAATGGAGTTTTCTTCTAGAACAAATCTGTCTTTTGTTTGTTGAGGGACTTGCATTGTCCTTTTTAATTGTAGAGTCTAATGCAGTTTTTGTTTTCGGCCAGAATCTTAAATTCACGGTTTCATTTCTGCATCATTGTAATTAAATGTTTTTTTTCTTTTTTTTAAAAAAAAATTTAATGATTGTAAATGTCATTCTAAATTTCTATTCTTTTATTTTGAATTCAACCTTTTCAATTTTAATAATTAAAGATAGTCAATTTACTTACGCCCACATTTTAGTTTTCAATTCTGAAAATAACCTTGAGGTTATTAAGTTTTTTTTTGCGCCCTTTAATATTATTATCCACTGAGCTAGTTAATTTAATTATTTTTTTTTATTTTCAATTTCATTTTACATTTATGCTTGTACCATCAGTACACAGCAGTATGTAAGTACATGTATCTCTACTCGTTATTGAATCAAATAAAGTCGTCCGCAATAAAAATACATATACTTAAATATTGAGTAAATAGCGGTAACACACAAGACACTTTGGGGCGGCGCGCAAAGTTGTAGAAACAGTTTATCTGTTTAACATATACCGCTATTTAAGGAAAACTGTTACAAAAAGTAGCAGCATCTTTAAACTGCTAACCAAAAGTGGCAGAAACAGGTTGTAGCTGCTAACGTAAAGGAGCTGTTTTTACAGTAGAACGTCGTTTATCCGAACGTCGATTAACCGAACGATCGTTTAACCGAACTGCTAGTATTATGTACAGTGCCCTCCAGATCTAATGTCTCCCCCTCGGCAACAATCAAATATCAATACTATTTTCCACATAGCAAAATCAAGTACTTTAGCTCAGCTGAGATTCGCAGGTAGAAACAGTGTATAGAGGGCTATTTATCATTGTTGAGCAGGGCGTAATTATATTTTCTTAACATATTTAAAGGAGAAGGGAATTTCATCAATGAAACATTTGAATATATTAATCTGTGGGCTGTTATCGCAAGTTCACTAAACCGCAGTGTTTCTATTCCTTTAAAATTATGTTTGTTTTGGTATTGTTGATTCATATGTGTTTTAATTGTAATGCTGATACTATTATATTTCCATCTGCTAAATCTGGGCGGGAAGTACCAGGTGTTTTCTTACCGATACGGTTAAAGGATAGTCTGTAAATCGTTTTTACAAAATTACCAACCAATACAATTCAACACAACTTAAATAGTAGAACGACAAATAAAAGCATTCGGCCATTTAGAATGTATAGAACAGTTAATATAATTAATAGCATCGTATTAAAACTATTACAATATTTAACAGGGTAACCTCAGAACTGACAATGAACAGAAAAATGATAGGAGGGAAGCAACGATAAAATAAATAATAATAATAAGAAGAAGAATGGATGGAAGGAAAGTTATCGGATTAGTAATCTGTGAACAGGTTCTTAAAAAGCAAAATATGATTTTGTTTCATACAATAACTTATTATTAGTTATAAGTAGAGACCGGATTATATCTTATTATATAAAAGATAAATCTTTTACTTTAGTTTCTCTAATACTTTTTTCCAAGAACTGCACGTGTTTAATTTCGCCTAGCAGAAGGGATGTGGTAAATACGTTTTATTATTATTAATTCCCAAATGAACTATTCATTCATTGAATATCCTTGAGCGAAACAGCATGTAATTGTGTTACATTTTTAAATATTGTGCGTACATATAATGAGCATAGCGAACAAAATTTCTTTATGGATTAAGTCATATCCTGAACTGGTAAAGGATGGCGACAAAATATTTTGTCGAGCCTGCAGTAAACTGGTAAGTTTAATTTTACTAAAAGCTTTACAATTGTTTTTAAATGCTTTAACTTTTGATATAAAGTGACAATTGTTGTTGTAGGTGTCTTCTGAGAGAAAATACCTGATTGATCAACACGCTAAAACTCCATCACATATTGGAAAATGTGAAAAACTAAAGCGATTCTCATGTGTGCAGCAATCTATACGTCAATGTGTAGGATCAACTTCACGAAACTCAGAACAAGAAGAATATAATACGGATCTGTGTAACGCATTAATTTCGTCTAATATATCATTAGCAAGATTAAACAATGTTAATTTGAAATCATTTCTGCAAAAATATTGCAAACATAATATACCTGAGGAGAGTACCTTGCGAAAAAATTATGTCACATCTTGTTACCAGCAAACAATAGCAAAAATTGAACAATTGGTAGGGAATAATTTTATTTATATCATGGTAGATGAAAGTACGGATAAGTGTGACCGTTATATTGCCCATTTGTTAATAGGAATTCTTCATGAAGATATTGTAGGTAAATTAGATTTAATTTATTGTAAAGAACTTCAAAAAACAAATAATATGACAATTGCCCAATTCATTCAAGAAGGTTTATCAAATTTCTTTTTACTTGGAAGTATACCTTATGAAAAAATGTTACTAATGTTGTCCGACGCTACACCATACATGATAAAATCCGCGCAAAATTTAATTTTTTTTATAGTAACATTATTCATACCACTTGTTTAGCTGATGGGTTCAATCGTGTAGCCGAAGACATTAGGAATCAATTCCCTTTGATTAATGATTTAATTAGTAATCTCAAAAAAGTATTTTTAAAAGCACCTTTACGAATCCAATTTTATAAAGAGCGACTTTCCGGTGTTAAGTTGCCTCCTGAACCGATTATTACATGGGGTACATGGTTAGAAGCTGCAATTTTTTTCGCCGATAATTTTGAAGGAATAAAAAATGTAATTCTTGAAATCATTGCTGACTGCATTGCTCTAGAAAACTGTAAAAAAATAGTAACATCAACAGAATTGCTACAAAACCTTTTGTATATTAAGTCAAATTATAGCTTTGTTTCAAGTTCCATTCGTAAACTAGAAACGCAAGGGATGTCGCTCTCGGAATCAGTCGAAATAGTAGACGAATTTGATATGCTATGTAAGAAGGTTAAGGGTACAATAGGTAATTCTATATACGATAAATTTAAAAAAGTGATAAATAAAAACGCGGGGTATTTGAAATTGAAGAAAGTAAACGATTTCGACTTTAATTTTAGTTTAGAATGTATTGCAAAGTTAAAAAATACACTAATTACATCTGTGGATGTTGCTTTTCAATTTCGAAACTTATGTATTCTGATAGAAGACAAAACTTTCTTTTACATAGTTTTGAAAAACATTTAATTATAAATTGTTTTAGAAATATGTTGTGAAAAAATTTTGTGCAATAAAGTTAATGTTTAAATTTCTGCTCTTATTTATTTTATGTAAAAATTTGGATATTGTCGCAATTTTTTTGCATATATGCCCCAGGTTTATGCATATTTTCTCAAAAATCGATGCATATATTCCAGTTTTTTCTTTGCATATGATCCGGTCTCTAGTTATAAGTATAAGGTAGTTATATTCATCTCAATCTGTTGTTTAACGTAAGACCAGGTTTACACATAGATATAAAATACATATAATACGAAATAGACAGGAAAAAACTCGAACTGAGGTTAAAATTTTATCAAGTAATAAATCGTTAATGACAGAATTGTTTCGCTGATAAATAGGCAAATATTAGAATCCTGTATTATATATTATATATCTGCCTATTTATATCAAGGAAAACTTCTAATCGCAGTTTTAGTTCCTCATTACGAGACAAACGATTTCTGACCGCAATTCAGGTGCACCGATCCAATGCAAGTGCTATTATGTAACTCGGGTTACTTTCATTAATAATATGTAATAAAAGCACACCACCATCGATTTTATCGGGCATACTTATCTTTGAATGGTAAACTAAACCGAATACTATTCATATCTGCCACCTGCCAATCCGGAAATAGGCGAAGCGTGTGGTAGAAAGTATAGATACATGGTCGCAAGGAAGCAAGGAAGGAAGGAGACATTAGAAAAGAAGCCCACTGTATCACGTGTACAATTGAAGGCTTTGCCACGAAAAACTCTTGCTTCACGTCGTGAATTAGCAGCTAAGCTGTCTGTACTATTGTAAATAACATTGATTCCTACTTGCCGTTGTAATAAAAGAGATTTATATTATATAATTATTATAAATGAGTTTTTTTATTGATAAATTGGTAAATAAAAGTATTTATTTACTCTTCGCTTATCCGAATAAATCGGTTTTCCGAACACCCATATCTCCAAATTAGTTCGGATAATCGATGCTCTATTATATATGTCTAGTCTTTCATAGCTTAACGATATGCCCAGACTTGAAACTAATTATTGCTTAATTAATAAAGAAATTGTGCGAAATCCCTGTATATTCTTATTTAAAATTATCTGCAATCATATTTTGAATGGTTTAGAAGACAAGATTTATTCAAAGATAATATTAACAACATTTTGTGTGTGTGTGTGTTAAGTTAGAATACGCATTCATTGGGTTTTAATAATACACATTTGTATTTCAAATATAAACCTAATATAAAAATGCAGACGTTAATAATTATTATCTTTGAAAACGGGGTAATACTTATTAATTAAATAATAGGTATATGAATATTGAATATCGTTAATTATATGTGATAATGAAAAAAATTGTTACCTTCTGTAAATAATCCTTTTAAAGACTAGAAATCGATTAACCGGTTTTAGGAAAAACCGGTTAACCGATTTTTAATAACTGGCAGTTTCCGCAGTCATAGTATTGACTATAAGGATCACGGACTCAAATTTTCCTCCAGTCAATTACGGTAACCAATTCTTGGGGCCGTATAATGATGAGAGGGATTTAGATCTGCGGCAAATTTATGTACTCCATTAAAAAAACAAGGATGAAAAAAAAAGTAGGTACGTACCTATTTAGTAATCGTTGAATTTATAAGCAAATTTTAGGAACTTTCATGAGAGTAACACATAAATTGAAAACTAAGTGAAAACATAATGAAAAAGTGGTAAATTTATAGCAGTGTACTATCTAATCGAAAAAATTATCTAAATGATAAATATCTTCATTTTATTTCTGTATCTATACATCTAATTTCAAGGTTTAAAGTTATTTTTCGAGAAGTAAAAAAAATATATTTTTTTCTTAAATTTTGCTGAACAAAACAATTAGCATGAAATCCTAAAAACTCGTTTATGGAAAATCGTCTGGCAACTGTACGATATCCTGGTATCCTAAGTGTTCACTTTACTTCAATGGGGTAGTGACCCAATGTAATTCGTTGTGAGAAAATGATGAAAAATTCTTGGTGACGGGGTTGTTGATAAAAAAGCTTCTAGAAAGGTTTATTTTATTTTTATCAAGTGTAATGAATTAAGTGGTTTTCCTGTCTTACCTCTGGTATTGAAGGGAATCTTCTATGTAAATTCATGTAATTACTCTATTCTGAAAATATACAGAAGAAACGTGAGGATTGTTCGACTTCGACTTCGATTATAAGAAATTTTGCTGTGTCTACTACACCTGGGTATTTGTTCTACATGGGACTGTGCATGTGCTTGCTGTTCCAAGTCTAATCATACATCCTGAATGTAACGAAGGAGGTCTGTTTCCTTGGATTTTTGTGCTACCGATGTTATTCTCCTGGTCTGGGCCTCTTAGCTGAATATACGAGCGAATCTGGATTGTCACTACAAGGAAATCACATTCGGAGGTACCCTGGCGTCTGTATAAACCGGTAAACGAGGTATCTGGTCAAAACATTGTTTAAATTTTTGTATAAATGAAGTTATAACGTCTATAATATTTTGAGATTATTATTTCGTATGAGATTAAAATTCTGAACTTCTATAAGTTGGCAAACGTGATTGGTGGTTTTCTATTCTCTTATGATAGCGCGGGATATTTTAAAAGTTCCTTTTTAAATTAAAGAATCTAAATTATACTGGATAATTGATAATACTTGTTTGAATATTCCAAAACTATACTCACCTTGAATAAGAGTTCTCATACCATTTATATCTTTCTGATACGAACTTATTAATAAATTATACATGTTATTAATGATTACACTGTTTTATTAACGAAAGCACATTTGATACATTGAATTATTAAGAATTAAACTATAAATTCAGTATTTAACAAAGTAAAGGCATAATAATAAACAAGTTAGTGATTTAGGAGGACCCAGTCGTACAGCCCTCAGGGCAGCGAGTTCGTAACTGTAAAAATTATAAAGGAGTTATTTATTTATTTTTCTTTTGCTTGTAATTACATGTGAATTCTTTTACATGTGTAATTTAATATTACAGCCTCGGCAGTAATATTAAATTATACCTGTAAACCAATTTACCGTACGATGTATATTTATACATGCGATATTCCATTCTTTAGTATTTTTATTTGCTTTCTTTATAAAAATACATCTGAAAATTTCTTCAGTGTTCGGTAAATATACAGTTCACATAAATATTACATACGAATTTTACAGTACAATCTTTGAAAAATACATCGGCTTGTGAAATTTACTAGATGGTAGAAATTTTGATTTATGAAGCAAATTTACCTGTAAAATTGTAGGCAACTTTGTTACCAACGATTTTACATGTAATTTTACTAGTTTTCTTTTTAGAGTGTACATTAACAACAATGGTGACAGTAGAGTAATGACCTATCTGAGGGCCATGCGCGAGAGAGACGAGTTTTAGTTTTCGGATGAGCACACCTTATTTTTTTTTTTTGTATCATGTAACTACTCATTGGTTAGTAAGAGGGGAGATCACTAGTGCGCATGATCTGGACTGGTTAATTTTAGATATCTTGGGTATATACGGGATTTTACAGCCATCTAGTGGATCGGGATTGCATTGTGTCTATCATTATAGGAAGGTATCTGCAAAAGAAAAGGCAGATCTAATTAGAGAGTTATTTATTTATTTTTCTTTTGCTTGTAAAAGCATTAGCTGGGAAAATCACAATAATATATATATATAATATTCCCTGCAATTTGCTTCGTTGTGTGCCCCCCTTGTTGGCTTACGGAATGAGACGTTTCAGCGCCGCCGTTTCATCGCCGCCGTTTCAGCGCCGCCGTTTCAGCGCCGCCGATTCAGCGCCAGGACATTTCAGCGCCGGGACATTTCAGCGCCGGCCAATTCAGTGCCCCATTATTGAATGGTTAAACTATAGATAACTCATGCCCGGTAATATAAACAATAGTTACCAATTTGTCAAAGTTAATCAATGGATAACATCAAAAATCAGTAACATAAAGGTTTGTTAGGAGATAATCATTTGTTAAATCAGTTGTTAACTTAGCCACCGCCATTCCGGTAGTTACACATTTGTTGAGATTTACCAAAGCACGAAATGTGCCGAAAGTCCAACGAAAGTTGCCGTGCATGATTGCATCAATAGATGGCGGAACATGTGAACTTAGACGGAAAATCTATTTGACATTTTGACAGAATTTTTATTTTTGATTCAATTTGATCACTGATCAATTAATTTGGAATAAAATAGCAGCAGTAAGTTTAAAATATATACGTTTAGTGATTATTACATTACATTTTTATAATTATGAAGGCTAGATAGGTGTAATTTCAACATTTGATTTCTGACAATATCACTAAATGTCAACCCCACTAAGACAACCCTAGTGGCATTTACTAGGAAAAGAAAATGCAATCTTAAAACCATAAAACTGGATGGGCAAAATATAGATTGGAGAACGGAGGTTAAATACCTAGGCCTTACCCTACACAGATAAAAATACGGAGTTGAATCTAACACCGTTTTAACTCTTTTCCGGTGTTCCCTCGCGACCATCCGTTCAAGGAGCCTCCATTTCGGAGTTAAATGTTTTGCTACTAAACGGATGGAATACAGAGATAATTTTGCTTTTCATAGGGGAAAAACATCTTTAACCGAGGCAACCTAATCCGTTAAGGACAATTTGTCTCTCTTATGCAGTTTTACTATTTTGCAATAAATGTAAAAGTTTCCGAAATGGAGAAATTTTAACTCCTGCTGCTGTTATTAAAATGAATAACGGATGTTGTTTCCCCCATATGTATGCAATACTACTATCGTATCAGATAAAATTATCTCCGTTGCTAATGCAAGTAACTCCACTTGGAAATAATTACATCCGCAATAAACAAACGTTAACTCCGTTTCGGAATGTATTTCATCCTTTACACATGAATTTTTTTCCGTTAAGAAGGTACCTGCCACAGAGAGAGAAGAGAATATCTCTCTAGTGAGAAGGTTTTTAATTCTATTTTTATGTTACCTAGCTCCATAGTAGCTAAGTTTAACATCATATTGGAGTTAATCAATGAGGGCTAGTCTATGTGGACAGAAGCACCCTTGCTCAGTGCATTTATTCTATTATTTATCATTAAAAATGCATCAAAAATGTCGTCGAACCTCAAGTTCTTGAATTATTTTTGATATATTCCTAATGATTACTAGGATAGACACACTAAGCACGTCCTCTTCTGCGGTCACAGAGCAGCCGTCATTGGAATTGCTTTAATTTATCCATAATATAGTCGCTTCTTCGAGTTTGGTACCGACCGTGGGTTGAAAGCACGACACAGTTGAAACACCACGGATTCAGCTAAGATAAACGTGCTTTTATTCAGTAGCTAACACCTAGAATGTAGTGGGGGCCAATTAAAAATTGGTACATCGTAGATTGAAAATTAAATAAGGATGCACAAATTTCTTACCTGCGTTATCTACATCTGCCCTGGTGATGTTTGCTCCCATAACTCTTACCCATCTTTTACGGTTTTCGTACTTTACTCTGATGTGTATTTTATAAATTTCAGGTACAGTGCATTCCGCCATATCCTTCTCCATTCTCGAACTATTGCAAAGTGACTGCGTCCAGACTTGTTGCACATGCGCTGCACTAATATCGCTTTAATAAATGCGCATGCCCTATGCAAACTTGCAAATTTTCAAATGTTTAGGGAAACAGTTACGATTTGGAGAACAAATGTTCCCAATCGGAGGTATCCTTTCCCTTTTTGGCGTTGAGGTATTAGAAATAGAAACATCTGTTAAGTAAACAAATTATCACCTCCGTGAAGGAGAAAATATAATGCAATGTTAGGGATATTTGTTCACATTTAGGACTTAAATACGGTAGTGTAGATGCGGAGAGAAAACGGAGATTATTTCTTCCTTGAAAATCGTGTTAGAAAGCGGAGTAAATTCAATCTCTCCGTTTTGGTTGAGATTTTGTACAAAACCGAGGAAATACTTTCTGTTTTTAGCTATGGCAACTCCTTTTTGGAACAAAATATTTCCAAAACGGAGACTCCCTATTTCACTCCCTCAAATTTTTACCTGTGTAGACAATAAACTTCTATGGAACAAACATGAACTTGAAATAACCAACAAAGCCAAAAGAGCTCTGATGGTGTGCAGAAACTTTGCAGGGAAAAATTGGGGATGCAACCCAAAAGTACTGCTTTGGATGTATACAGCGATAGTGAGACCGATCATCACTTATGCATCAGTAGCATGGAGCAAAAGAACTAATCTGGCCACCGCGAGAAATAACCTCTCGAAAGTGCAAAGATTAGCATGTGTATGCATAACGGGGGCTATGAGAACTTGCCCAACAGCAGCTATCGAAGTAGTATTGGATCTTACCCCCCCTCCATATTGTAGTACAGGGCGCGGCAAAAAGAATCACACTCAGATTGGTCAAGGAAGGAGTGATTAGGCACAGGCCTCAATCTCCTGACGGTGATCAAACCTGAGACATGCCCCGGGATGATATGTTAAAAAAATTCAGCTTTATGAAGGAATTCATCATAAAGCTGAGTAACAGGAGCGAGTGGGATCATAACACCATCTTGAACTTGAATAGAAATGCCATCAAATGGTATACTGATGGCTCCAAAACGGCAGAGGGAAC
Organism: Protaetia brevitarsis; assembly: GCA_004143645.1. NCBI lineage: Eukaryota > Metazoa > Arthropoda > Insecta > Coleoptera > Scarabaeidae > Protaetia > Protaetia brevitarsis. The sequence continues at coordinate 1,741,403 of RXPK01000280.1, read as the reverse complement.
TGGAATAGGAATATATGGGCCTCAAACCACATATTTCGAAAGCTTGGGAAAATATCCAAGTATATTTCAGGCGGAGATACACGCTATTGAAAGATGTGTCCAGTTCAATATAGATAAAAATTATCGGAAGCAGGAGATTATCATCATGTCTGATAGTCAAGCAGCCATCAAGGCGCTGAGTTCATATGAAATCAGTTCCAAGATGGTCTGGGAATGGCCTAGGGAAATTAAATGAGCTAGGCAAAGAAATAAAGTAACCCTCCTGTGGGTTCGGGTCACACAGGAGTGGAAGGAAACGAAATAACGGATAATCTCGCAAAATAAGGGGCTGGAATGCCTTTTGTAGGGCCTGAACCCTTTTGCGGGTTAAGTAGCAGTACAATACTGAAGAAACTAAAAATAGAAATGCAGCAGAGAAAATGCAGTTACTGGGAGAATCTCCAGGGAATGAGGCAAAGTAAAATTCTTCTGGGAACTTATAACCAGAAGAGGTTTACAGAATGCATCAACCTGAGTAAGAACAATGTTTGCATATTAACAGGAATACTTTCAGGCCATTGTAGACTGAAAGGACACCTGAGTAAGCTTGGATTGGAAAAGGATCCTGAATGCTGATTTTGCGGGGAACAGGATGAAACACCCATCCACCTCCTTTCAAACTGCAACTCGAGGGCGTTGCACCTGGGAGCATGTGAAATCGAAGAGGGAGACTTACCTAGACTGGGGCCCTCTGATATCCTACACTTTTTGAAAGGAATAGGATTGGAAGGCCAGCTGTAAAGCAGCAAGAATAGGGGACACAATAGATCTTTTAGGTCGCAGTGTAACACCACCCTTCTACCTATATACATACATACATACATGTTAAAGTTTCGTTTAGATCAGGAAATGTCAGCAAGTACTTTTATTCTTCTGTTCTACCGACGTGTTTGGGAGTACCTCAAGGTTCGATTCTGGGCCCGGTACTGTTTTTACTTTTTATCAATGACATAGAGGAATTCATTTCTTTGTTTTTGTATGCCGACGGCACAAGTGCTGTGGTCTCTGGGACCGATCCTGCGATGATTCGTGATCGCGCAAATGTTTTCCTGGTCGAGCTGTGTGAATGGTTTCAACGCAATAAACTGCTTCAAAAACTTTTTTTACCTTCTTTCACACTCCTCAATCGAGGATGAATATATGCCTTCATAACTTCTTTTATTTTTAGCGCCTTTGAGTGAGTTTCTGGTAATTCCAGGAACGAGCCAGCAGGAAGAACCTGATGACATATTTAAATGGAGTCACCAGACTACATTGCTGTTATTAGAAATGTACAAAGAATATAAAGTACAGGTGGAGTCACTTAAAATAAAAAAACCTCAAAAGAATGTTTGAGGAGATATCTAAAGAAATAGGTAATGTGATAAAAAAACCTATTACACCTAGAAACTGTGAAAATAGGTGGAAGGTTCTAGAAACGAATTATAAGGAACGTGTTGAATAAAACTGGTAGAGAAAGGAAAGTTTTCGAATACTATGAAGCAATGAATGAAATTCTAGGAAAGAAAAAAGAAATGTTAATTCAGTCCAATAACAATAAACATAATGGATAATAGGAATGAAGTTGACATGGAGGCAGAAAAAGAAACGGTGAAAGCGGAAATTACCTTCCTTATTATGCCAGAATTGCAGGATCAAGAGAGTAGTATAACATAAATCCCTAAGGCTAACCAACTAAACGAAAGTGTTCGTCAATTACAAAAAAAAAACTTGAAAACAAAAGGTTAAAGTATAATATCCCGAAAGAAATAAGAAATGACAGAAAAGAATATTATGCGAAGAGATTAGAATTGGAAAAATAAAAAGTGGAAGCAAAATTAAAAAAAAAATGAACTTTCAGGAAAAAGAAATGAAATGTTGGAAAGAATGAATAGAGGAAATTAGTGCTTCCAAAAATGTTATTGCCTTCCTTTAAAAATCAGAATTTACCTTTATTTCTTCCTCAATTACTTTTTTTATTTATTTTATTAAGTATATTTTGTAATTTTTGATATGAATATGAAAAGTTTATTTGTGTTTTCAATTTAATTATAGCATCTGCCAGATAGGACAATTCTAAGTCAAGTGAGTAAACTTTTCAGTTCCTATTATCATTGTACTCCTTTAATTTTTCTAAGTGTATACTGGCCGACTTATTTAATGTCGTCGTCTACAGCGTAGTGACTATCAAAACTACTCATCATTTGGAGAGGTGCGCGTTCGGCTGGCGTCGGCTGTTCCAGGTAAATGACTTATTGGGGTATACAGTTGTAAAACGCTTCGCAATTATGCAAATTAGGTAGATCTAAGATTATTTAATATCGAAAGGAAACCTTTAATATTGTGGTTTGAACCCAGTTTGAATTAAAATATCTGTTTTACAGCTTGAAATCAAGTGACTTTTAAAACTAAAGCTCTTATTTTATGTTTAAAAATAATCAAGTGAATGTATAAATGACAAATCAAGTTATATTAATTGCTGGGTTATTTCTATTAAATTTTATTTACTTTATTTGTATATAATTTATTTTTAAAATAGGAAATGCATTAGAAAACAAAAGAGTAATACTGCATAAGTTAATTACCTTTAGTTTAAATAAATATTATTATTATAATTACCCACAGGTAAGAAACATGGTAAAATTCGTGTTCCTAAGAAAATCACACATATCCTTTGTTAGACTTTTTGTTAAATGATGCTATTTATAGAGCAATTATATTAAACAGAAATTTTAATATACTACATAAACTATTATCAGATTACTAAGAATAAAGCTTTCCTTTGAAATTTCAATAGCCAAATTATAAACTCATTAATTATATGCATTGCAATCTGGGGCAATTGTAAAACTCATCCGCTTACCATAATTAGTATGAATCCTCATTGTAATCCAAGGAGTAAAATTTTCCTGAATAATTTTATTATAATAATTAATATTTACCTGAGGAATGAATTTAAATGATTAACAAAACTACATACTCCTAATGTTCCTAATTTCCGAATTAGAGGGAAATACTTGCAACACAAAATTATTAATAAAATTAGAACAAGTATAATTAAATATGAGTACAATTTAAAAATTTTATAAAATTGAGAATGGATCCATTCAAATATGCTTATATTCGTAAAGACAACGACATGAGTCTATATGATTTTTTTTTGCAGATTTATGTAATTTTTTTTATATATTTATATGCATTTTAAAACATAAATATGAAAAAAAAGTTTTTAAAAATTTATTGCTAAACACTATCATGTGGATATATGAGCTGGTCATTCAAAAACACTAGGCGTCGTTGGATTACATAAAGGACTACTGGTAATTATCGTAAACGGCCGAGTTTTGTAATTGTAGGTAAATGGCAAATGCAAATTTAGGCAATTCTCATAAAAGTAATGAATTTATAATTTGTGTATTAAAATTTCAAAGAAAAGTTTGATTTTCAGTGATGTGATAATTAATATACTTTATTAAAATTGTTGTTTATTACAACTAGGGTTAAATCGTTTCATTTAGAATTATTCTTTTATTAATTTATGGATATATTGTTTTGTTTATATATTTTTCAAAATTTGTTTTTTTTTAGAGTGTATATTTATTTTTGCAGAATGCGTTTATTTTTTGATTACGTTTTACATTACAATTTTTTGTTTGTATATGTTTATATATTTAATGATAGTTACGTAATTAGATTTTATAATGTTTATATTTGGAATTAGCATGTTTACTCAAATAAATAATATAACCAGACTAAGCATAGTTTTAATTTTTTATGAGTAGCAATTTTATAGTGTTAGTTACACGTAGGTGGTAGTTTGGTAAGTAGTTTTGATAGTCACTGCGCTGTAGACGACGACATTAAATATGTCGGCCAGTGTACATATNAGCGCGGAAACTATGCTGATGGTCATCTTTGTTGATGATAATACTTGCAGTAACATGCTCTCTATAAGTTTGTATGGGCTACAACTTCTGCCCAGCACCGCTTCAGCCTTATCTCCAAGTATCGTATTTTTACGTTAACACTAGCATATCGGTATCATAATTTTAACCAAGTATTCTCTGATCGTAGTTCTATGACCGCTATAAGTTATACGGTCCTTTCTTAAGTTAGATGAGACCATCAAAACTTAAGGTGTATGACTAAAATTTAGCAAAATTCGCTAAAATTTACCTATGTAAAATCATTGTGGTGAAATTTGGAAATGGAATTGTCTAAAAATACATTGACGTAACTAATCGATTAATACCAATACTTTGCATTTTTAACATTTCTTCATTGGCATTTTTTAAATTAAAGTGCATATGGCAACGTGGTACAGTAAGGTTGCTTGTTTGAAGGTAAAACCAGTTGTCATTTTTGACGCTTTCCATATGACATTTTGTTGTTGAAATGAGATAACATATTGCTGTGGACCGGCACTCCGGGTTTGTGATTTCAATGACATTAGGGATCTGTTTTTGTCGTCGCGCCGGGCAGATTCTCTCAAATTGTTTATGTTTAAGAAAGAATTTGTTTTTGTATATAGATTTGTTTGATGAATTTAAGTATTTAATTGTTCAGTCATTTAGTTTATTTTCATTCCTTAATATGTTTAGCATTTGGTTATCTTGTATTACTTCCTTCTTAAAAGGCATATTCGTTGATCTTTTGCGGCTGTTGCAGCGCGCGCAATTGTTATTTTGTTATATGTATACGAGGTGGGCCTCTTAGGGACTCAGTGTCTGAATTGTTATCGCGTAAGTTCATGTAAATATTGCTCATTGCACCCATTTTTGCAATCTTTCATTTGTAAAGATTTGTTCGATAATTTTGTTATTTTGATCATCATTCAGACATCTCAGTTTGTATTAATTGGTGTTATATTGTTGTGCACAAAATTTATATGTAAGGCCCGTTAATAATTTGTTTCTAGAAGTTTCCGCGTTAGAGTTTAAAATTTTCCGTTTTTTTTGGGTTTTCAATTTTACTGTAGTTTAATCACCTCGGGGTAGGTGAAGAGAAGCTTTGAGCTTGAATTCAAATTTCATTTTGATTTTACTTGTTTCTCCACGTGTGATTTAATTTAATTTTAGTTTGCTTTGTTTTTTTTTTGAGACCACGTGGATTTTTTGTGATATAAGATTTTCCTTCTAGAACAAATCTTCCATTTTGTTTGTTAGAGGATTTTTAATTGTCCTTTATAATTATAGATTCACGCAGGGTTTGTTTTAGTCCAGGACATTCAGTCCAGGTTTTTTAACCCTGTTAATTGTAATTAAATGTTTTTTTTTTCTTTTATTCTATAAAATTAATGAATATATATATAAATATCATTTTAAATAGTTCTTTTATTTTTGAATCAACCATTTCTATTTTTGGGGGTTTTAAAGAAAGTCAATTTACTTACGCCCACATTTTGTTTTCATGATTAGTTCAATTCTGAAAATAACCTTGAGGTTATTTGTTCTTTTGCGCCCTTTTAAATTTTTATACGCTGAGCTAGCTAAATTAATTTTGTCATTTTTATTACTTTAAACATATATGCTTGTACCATCAGTACACAGCAATATGTATTGTGCTGTTCTTAATACTGAACAATGTTTACCTTTGGAGAATACGCTGACATGTATACGGTATTCGGATTTTGCAACGGAAATGCAAACTTGGCAAAAGAAGAATATCAAATATGATACAACTGCGACACCCATCCACCATAAATATCGTTTATATGTTTGTTTATATTATGTATATAGTGTTAGCTTTTAGTTTATTTCTGTGTATTTAAATGTGTGCAATTAAAACAGCCATTAAAAAATGAAGTTACTTATTTAAAACAGAATTTCAAACAAGTACAGTAACACCAGTAACACTACTATAATCGAATTTCCCGCCATGAGGATTAGGTAATGCTAGTTTATGCGTCGGCAGTAGATGGCGCAATCCAGATCGTTATGGTTTGTCAAGTTTCCTATCTTTCTTATGGTAATCGTTGTATCAAAGCACCACTAACAAGTAATATAATTTTAGAAAATCCTATCACCATATGTTTTCTTAAAAAAGAATTATCTCTACAGAACATCAAACAAGTTAAATACATGTATTATATTTCTAAATGAAGCCGTCTATTCAAGAGGCCTTTTTGTTGTTATGTATTTTTTTTTGCATAAGTATTTCCGTATTCGGTATTTCTAAAGGAAACGCCGCCACCGAAACTCCAATGTGTTTATTCAATGTATAAACCTTTTTCTCTCTATACATTTATATTTCTGTTTAAAGCTGCATTTACACCCAAGAAATTTTAAAATTCTCGATTGCTGGTGTCCCGAATTTTCCTGCGAGAAGTGTACCTATCTTTAAGACATCCCAAGAGTCCATTCGAACAGCGAATATTCAGTGGAGTTTTACCATCAGTTTATTGTGTTATTGATGTAAGCTCTTTATTCTGATAGTAACCCTACAACATCTAAATTTGTCATTTTTAAAGCGCGATTATGAGCACTGTTTCATCTTATTTGGTTGTACTATCGTCTCTGCAAGCGTCTTCTAAAAATAACCCTACGACATCTGAACTGCTCGCACTAGAAGTCTGCGTAAGAGCCCTAGATCTTGCTTTTGCTTCTAGTTGATGTTTAAATAATAACATCATCATATTTTCATCTTCTGTATCAATAGCATGGAATAAAAGGTTCTTCATGTCTTTTTCTATACTGTCAAGGACAGGAGCGCCTTTTTGTGAAAATAATTCAGCAACATCCAAATTTCCAGCACGAACAGCAACACCGACTGCGGTTTTTCCTCTGCGATTTTCAGTATCTGTTTTCGAACCGTTTTCCAGTAATATTTTCGTCATATCCACACGCACTTCAGATGGATTTATAACGCTGTAATGTAATGGTATGCAACCAAAGCTGTCAGTAGCATTTACCTCGTGCTTCAATCTCATCAATTCTTTCACTGCTTCGACATTGCCATATATACATGTTACGTGCAAGGGTGTTAGTTGTTTGATCTTTCGTAATTCGATGGTATGTGCTTCTAATGCTTGACACTCTTGATGTTTAGAAGCTGCAGATGTGCCATTAGACACGGCATCTTCAATGAAGAATAAATCACGAATCATATCTATTCTACCTTCTTCCATAGTTCCATATACAATGTGATATTGCGTAAGCTTCCAGATCGATTACGTAATTTGACGCCCATTCGCAATTTTTGTACTATGCAATTTAAATATGCTGCTTTCGCTGGCATTGCGAATCTGTTACACAACATCAAATCTACATTATTCCCTTGATTTAAATGTTGTACCCAGTCCCAACCCATGAGAAGATCAGAACGAGTGAAATTAATGTTAAACTCACGCATATTGCGAATAATTGGATCTATCGGAGACCAATCCCAAGAAGCACCTTTGTGGTGTGCAGCGGCCATATGAATACCCTTTCTATCTAAGTCATCAGTTCTTTCTAAATGTGACCTATCTTTAGCATACGTGGCTATTTGTCCTTCGTCTTTTTCTAAGATAGCTTTATGTAACGCTAAATGTTCGCAAATTATGTCCAAGACATACAACTTTTTCTGTTTTAACATTTCCACGTAAATATTCTTAGCGGAGTCTTTTACTTTATTTCTGATTATCCAATCAGCTGTCAGATACTCTGCGAACGTTTCATGATCAAATGTAGGGTAGGAGTCTTCGTCAATAGATATAATTATCCCCAATTTCAATTGATTGGCATATCCTGTTTCATATTTCCACTTAAGCAATTCTTCCACGATATCCACACCAAGTATCCTCACCAGTGCTAATTTCCGATGTAGTTCTAAAACATGCTCCAACGGGTCTTCATTGTCGGATACGTGCCCAATAGGTAAATAGTTCTCGAAATATTGATTCAGCTTTATTCGTATTATGTTTCCGTATAAGTCTAGTTTACCGATGGATGCGAGGTGACCACTATTTTGAGAAATTATCTTCAAAAAGTTTAAGTATAGAGGATTCTCTAAGAATTCATGGGGGGTGGCTGTTAGTACGTCTTCTGGAATATAGCTGTTCCTAACGTATTCCCTGCGATCATCAGCCCTTAATATGTCTACCTTGAAGATATTAGTCTCGAAGTTATCCATCAAAGTGGAATTCGCTATTAACCTCGAAGCAATAATAATTTGGATATTATTTGTGGCCAAATTTCGTATAAAATTTAATACTTCTCCTTTCCAACTTGGCAATACTTCATCGAATGAATCCAGAATAACCAGTAACTTTTCTCTCTGTTTGAATAAGTCAGACAGAAACTCACCATATCGTGTGGTTTTGAATTTATTAAGTATAAAATCTAATGAAGATAGCGCCGCCAATGACTTCTTTCTGTCCGACTTATACTGAGCCAGATTATAAAACAGAATATACTTTTCATTGCCGTGATTTTCGAATAATGATCGGAGTAGAGACGATTTGCCTATGCCGGGTTCACCTGTCACTATAGTAATTCCGTCCGAGATTTCCGTCAAAAAGCTTTCTTCTGGAATTTCTCGCCCACTAAACGAAATGTGATCGCTTAAACCTTTCCAATCATTGGATCTGCACAGTTGCATGCCAATCTCCTCAACCCTAATATAAAGTAACGGACGTTTGAAAGCTGATGCCTTTTTCCAATATTTATTTATATCTTCGTCTTCGATGTTGATAAAAACGTTTTCGTTTGATAACTGCTTTATTTCTTCAAGTTTTTCACAGGGCATGTTCATCATGTTTACTTTCATATCTACTAAATCTAAGTAATTTAAGTTGCCGGAGAAGAAGCAAATACCTTTTGTTTGCGAATCAAAAAGTGATTTGGACACTACAGCACTACGTAAAAATCTAGCAATATAATTTTTTTGAATGCTCTGTAAAGTATGTCCAAGAATGGGTACAATGTCATCTTCAAGATTATACACACTCTCTCCGTCTTGGTCTACAAAGAAATCTCTTAGTAATAATTTATTTCCTTCGACCAATGTGAAATTTTCATTTGCCGATGAGACAACGCAGTGATAAATATCATAACATCTTAGTTTAGGATTCCTCTTTATCTGTTTACCATACTCGGCGATTTTTTCTCGTCCACACCATATTGCAATGTTGCCTACTCTCTTGCTAATACCATCAATGTTGTATTCTGCGGAAGAATTCGAATCCTCTATTAAAAATATGATATTGTCGTCATGATCGTCATCTACATAATCTTTCCTCAAATACGCTTTTCTAGCTTTCATCAAGTGAAGTATGTCGGAGCATGATAATGTCTTAGTCAATTCCTCATGGTTGTTTACGACACTGTAAAGGGATGTCGGTTTCCTTCCCTGAATAGATACCGGGATGGTCTTCAGGAGTTCATCCCTCTTTTCAAGACATTTAATGTCACTTATATAAGTCAATGTTTTTAAATTGTAGCTCTCACATTCTTGGCGTTTACCCACTAAATTATCCGTTATTATAATACAACTCTTATTTAGGTGAGCAAAATCTTTTAACGCAGGAAGATCATCATCACTTTTCAAGATAAGAGGTAAATCACCCCATATCCACAATACCACAATTAATGATTTCAGTGTGGTTGGTGGATCGATCCAACCCGTATACCTTGTCTTCTCGTTCGCTAACTTCCTGAATATCGCTCTGATCGCCGCGGTACCTAACGTATTTGTATTGTAGTTCTTCCAGTCAATAACAGCACCACGGGAGATGATTCAGCTCTAGCGCCATACATCCAAATAAGCTCTTTTCTATATTAGCTTCAGCTTTTACGATCGTGACATTATGTTGCAAGATTAGCTTGTTCCAGAGTGCAGCTTGTGAATCGTTGAGTTGAATAATTGCTGTAGGAGATAAGATATAATCGTCGAGACGAAGTTTTAGTAATTCTGTCTCGAATATCTCTTTCGATAATCCTCTTTGCCACAGTATACTGTTCTCGAAAAACATATCTACATATTTCAAGATATTGTTTGCATCGTTTATTTTACAGAGTAACATTATCTCCTTTTTGATTTGATTTATATCGGGCTGGTTGAGATACAGATAGAACTCGTCCAAAAAATCTTCTAGCTCTTTATGCGTTTCGTCTCTGTTATAAGACAATTTATGACAATTTTCGAGAAAAAGTATCGATCTCCACGAGTCACTAGTCGGATTGTGCGCATGCAGTGTGTAATCAGTCATAGTCCTCAGGTCTTTGATGCAGAAGTAACAGAAGTGAATATTGTTGACAGCAATATCTCCTATGGTTTTGAATCCGCCATTATTGAGTATTTTACTATAGCCCTTGAAATATTTTTCCACATCAATGGATTCACCTCTACGAACGTATTTCACTTGCATAGCATATGCGTGCGCAGTATTTTCTTCTTTGAAGAATACCTTAACCACCACATCGTCGAAAGGCCATGCTTCTTGTAAATTAGTAAACACCTGGTAACTTTCCACAGGTGTGCTGTTGGATAGAATAGCAGCAACTAGCGTAGAAACCGAGATTTCATATTTACCTCCTACATTAGGTTGGGCAGTCTGTTTGGGACCTAGTTTCTTTCGAGAGGGGTTGTTTGCGTTTGACATGTCCGGTACCTATTAACATAAAATTGAATATTAAAATAAAACAATAATTGCACAATTCACACAATACGGTTAACTTAATTAATTTTTTAAAGCCATATATGTATCGGGAAGCGGGTAGCGGAAAGGTCATTGACATCCTACGCAGAGATACACTGAGATCGAGAATGATTGTCCTGATCCTACACTACTTTCCGCGATGCGCAAATCAATATTATCATCCAATCATTGTAATGAAATTAGTAATACAGCGTTTCCTGAAAGTTTGCTGTGAAAATTGACATATGTTTTACATAGCCGTGCCTTTCGTGTATTAACTTTGCTTATTTAGTCATTCCGTATTATTGTTTGTTTTAGAACCATAAAACTGGATGGGCAAAATATAGACTGGAGAGCGGAACTTAAATATCTAGGCCTTACCCTAGACAATAAACTTCTATGGAACAAACATGAGCTTGAGGTAACTAACAAGGCCAAAAGAGCTCTGATGGTGTGCAGAAACTTTGCAAGGAAAAATTGGGGATGCAACCCAAAGATACTGCTTTGGATGTATACAGCGATAGTGAGACCGATCATCACCTATGCATCAGTAGCATGGAGCAAAAGAACTAATCTGGCCACCGCGAGAATTAACCTCTCGAAAGTGCAAAGATTAGCATGTGTATGCATAACGGCGGCTATGAGAACCTGCCCAACAGCAGCCATTGAAGTAGTATTGGATCTTGCCCCCCTCCACATGTAGTAGAGGCGTGGCGAAAAAGAACCGCACTAAGAATGGTCAAGGAAGGAATGATTAGGCATAGGCCTCAATCTCCTGACGGGGATCAAACCTGGGATATGCCCCGGGATGATATGTTAAAGAAATTTAGCTTTGTGAAGGAATTCACCACAAAGCTAAGTAACAGGAGCGAGTGGGATCATAACACTGTCTTGAATCTTAATAGAAATGGCATCAAATGGTATACTGATGGCTCCAAAACGGCAGAAGGAACTGGAATAGGGATATATGGCCTAGAACTACATATTTCGAAAGCTTGGGAAAATACCCAAGTATATTTCAGGCGGAAATACACGCTATTGGAAGATGTGTTCAGTTCAATATGGATAGGAACTATCGGAAACAGGAGATTATCATCATGTCTGATAGTCAAGCAGCCATCAAGGCGCTGAGCTCATATGAAATCAGCTCCAAGATGGTCTGGGAATGCCTAGGGAAACTAAATGAACTAGGCAAAAGAAATAAAGTAACCCTCCTGTGGGTTCCGGGTCACAGAGGAGTGGAAGGAAACGAAATAACGGATAACCTCGCAAAAAAGGGGCTGGAATGCTTTTTGTAGGGCCTGAACCCTTTTGCGGGTTAAGTAGCAGTACAATACTGAAGAAACTAAAAATAGAAATGGAGCAGAGAAAATCCAGTTACTGGAAAAATCTCCAGGGAATGAGGCAGAGTAAAATTCTTCTGGGAACTTATAACCAGAAGAGGTTTACAGAATGCATCAACCTGAGTAAGAACAATGTTCGTATATTAACAGGAATACTTTCAGGACACCTGAGTAAGCTTGGATTAGAAAAAGATCCTGAATGCAGATTCTGTGGGGAACAGGATGAAACACCCATCCACCTCCTCTCAAACTGCGTAGCACTGTGCAACCCGAGGGCATTGCACCTGGGAGCATGTGAAATCGAAGAGGGAGACTTACCTAGACTGGGGCCTTCTGACATCCTACACTTTTTAAAAGGAATAGGATTGGAAGGCCAGCTGTAAAGCAGCGAGAATAGGGGACACAATAGATTTTTTAGGTCGCAGTGTAACACCACCCTTTTATCTACATACACACATACATACATAGATGCAATTTTGGTGCACTACACTTGTTGTCCGGGTTAACATTAGTGTATATTAAGTTGCATACGCACAATTAGACAAAAACCGCACAATGACCGCAATTATTGTGTTTTATTAACTAACTTCATTCGAAACAGTGGATGTAAATATTGATATAATCTTCGTGGAAAGTGGAGTAGGATCAGGAGCGCCTTATTCGATCTTACGGTATTTACTACATAGGTATACGCAATGTATTTAGTTTTGCAAAGCCAGAGCTGAAATGCGAAATTTGGTATATATGGTGATTTAGTGATGGTATTAGGTATAATCAGCTGATCGTCAGTTTATACCAGCGAACACTTATCCTTAATTATCGAACATAGGAACACCTTCCATCAAAAATTGATAAAAGATAAAATCCACTATAACCTATTTATGAAAAATCGTCGAGCCAAGGACGTTTATAAAATAATATAACCTAATAACGGTCTGTCTACAAAACTTTCGAATTTGTCAATTTGACGGATATGCGCATGTCGTATAAAGTATAACCCTCTCGGGAGATGGTTAAAGCACGGTGCAGTAGCAATTTAGTGATCCACACTCCAATTCTCGAACGACAAACTATATCACTACGACAATAATTATACCTGATGCTGTGGTTAGACAACCCATTTCCGCTGAGTGTATTTCAAGTTGCATATTTTGATTGTTTTGATTTCTCCGATCAGTTGATTTTCAATTTACCGAGAATGTTCATAATTTTATTTTGTTTTGATTAAGTTTAGTTATGAGTTTATTGTATGATTTTAATTCTGTAGTGTTAAGATTTTTTTTTAATTAATCCATTCATTCGAATGTCTATTGTTCGCTTGTGCTGATCTTGTGCGTATTTTATTTAATATTGTCGTGTAATGTTATACGTCTGCGTTGTACGATTTTGAGAGGGATTTTTGTAAGAAAAACAATTGTTGAGTTTTGTCAAGCAGTTCCTTGTTCGACTATTGACGTGAGTAGACGTATTTTTAAATCTTTGTTGCCATTTTGTAATTCATTTTGAAATTGAAAGGTTAATTTTAATTCTGTAATTATTTATTGTGATAATTTTATTGTTGTTATATTGAAATGTGCACTTTATAGATATAAGATCAATTATTATTTTTTATTTAGGAAGATTTATTTTAGTTTTTTTCTCTCATTGTATTCGAAAGAGTTAATTTTCTGTTTTTCAATTTTGCTGTTTCATATTTATTTTTCAATCACCTGGGTTGGGTGACTAGAAGCGTTAGGAAATAGCATTGTCCTATTTTAATTTAGAGTCAAGTGCAGTTTTTATTTTAGACCAGAACCTTCAGTTCAAGGTTTTTTTTCTTTCTGCAGCATTGTAATTTAACCCATTTTGTAAAATAAATTGATTGTTAATTAGCATCATTGGGTTGAAAATTCTGATCTTTTATTTTTTATTAAACTTTTTCAATTTTTCGGGTAATTAGGAAAGTCTGATTTCATTCACTAACAGTTTACTTTTCGTGGTTAGACTCTGAGGTAAATAGTTCTTTTGCGTTCTTCAAAATGTTATCCGTTGAGTTAGCTAATTTTTTTTTTTTTTCATTTTAAAATTCATTTTGCATTTTCATTTTATTCAATCAGTACACAGCACTATACGTATGGCGGTATATTTTCGAACGCATCCCAGTAGTTAGTACTATCCAGTGGCGGCTCTAAAATATCATGATACAAGAAAATAAGGTATGCGATCTGAAAACCAAAACTCGTCTTTCTCGCGCATGGCCCTAAGATGCGTCATCACTCGACTGTCGCCATTGTTGTTGATGTATTTACCCATATATCTAATACTACTATACTGCGGGTATGTGCTCAAAAATTCCGAAATCAAAACGAGATAGCTATATCGGAAATACCAATACGTTCTTGATGCATTATGCGCATGCGCGAACCATGAATCTTTCTCGCACATGTTGGTCAGTTGTTCACATTTTACATGTGTTTCTCGTTGACAACCTTGACAACTGTGCGTATGTTAACGCTTGATCATTGTTTATTGGTGATATTGTGGTTATATCCATTGCTGTTGATTATTTTTTTACTTTTACTTAATTATATCGCGTTTTTATTTTCAGAAGACTTAAAATTTATTAGAAAATTCATTGAATCTATTTAAAAATAATTATCTACAATATCCTGCATGAGGCGTCACATATGTTTAGTATGAATTTAAAGGGCTTTGCGTAAGGGTTAACTTAGCATAAGCAAATTGATGCTATTCAAAAAAATCAAGTTATTTTGGGCTAAAGTTTAGGTAAATGTTCAGGACTATAGTGTACACCTGTATACTATAATTATATCGACTTTAATTTCACTGTTGTATCAAGTTAACTAGGTATGTATATGATATTTAAAATATAAATATCTAAAACAAATGCATATACAAACTACGCCGCCTTAATCGAAAGCTCGCAGTAAGGCCTTTTTTTTATAAAAGCGTAAATAATACCGTTGTTATTACAAATAGACATATAGTTGCTTATATAAAACGGTGTTATTTTTCTTCGTAAAATTTAAAAATGGAATAATAAATAGCGTATTCCATTTAAAATAACGAAGTAAGTATGCGCTTTCTTACTTTTGGAGCACTCTGTATAGTAATTTTTTTTTTTTAGGTTACGCAGCATTAAATTCTGTAGAACTTTTGTATAAAAAAAGAACATTTTTCTAAAATCAAAAATAGAGGTGCAATCAAAGACCTAGTTTTCGATGGGACATTCTGTACAATTCTCACATGATTGGATTGTTTCAGTAGGTTGACTAAGGATGTCCTCATTTGAACGAAACCGGTTGCTTTAATTAAAAAGAATTTGTGAAAAAGTGAACCATGTTATTTCAATCTCATTTTCTTAATTAGTTAATTACCTACTTTTAGTGTTACCTGCAATGATTTTTACTCTTGTATCTTCATTTATACGTTTTATTTTGAACAGATTTCTGTGACTTTTTTGAATAAATAAACTATTATTATTTTTTTAAACCTCCACCTCCGCTCAACCCGTCTGGTTTGTTCTCAATTCCCCCACAACCCTAAAGTTGAAGAGGAACACAGAACAACGCCAAGACGACCTGTTTATTTATTTAGTTTAAGTAGGTATAATACAGATATTTTCTTTATTTCAGCTTTGCAATTTTACAATCAAATGCTATTCTAACCACTACTATGAGTATTATTGTATGTACAAAATACTGACTCGATCAAAATGTCCCTTCTAAATTTTATATTTCAGAAAAAAAGTCCCAAAGTTGGCGTTATTTTTCATACCACTTGAATGGAATTTTACCACTATTTAGTTCATCTCATCCCCCTTTACTGCCATTGTTGGCACCGTCTTCTAAAAATAATCTTCCGCCCTCCGAATTGTTTGTGCTAGAAGTATCCGTAAGTGCCCTAGATGTTATTTTTGCTTCTTCTTTATATTTACATAATAAATTTACCATATTGCCATCTTCCCTATCAATGGCAAGGTACAGAAGTTTCCAAAAATCTTTTCTGTTACTGTTGAAGATGGACGGTCCTTTTTGTAAAAATAATTCCATAATGTCTAAATTTTCAGAGTGAACAGCAACACCAAAGGCGGTTTTCCCGCTACGATTTTCCGTATCTATTTTCGAACCGTTTTCTAGTAATATTTTCGTCATTTCCATACGCACATCAGACGGATTTATAACACTGTAATGTAATGGTATACAACCAAAGCTGTCAGTAGCATTTACTTCGTGGTTCAATCTCATCAATTCTTTCACTGCTTCGACATTGCCATATATACATGCGACATGTAAAGGTGTCATTTGTCTGATCTTTCTTAATTTGAACATATTTGCTTCTAATGCTTGACACTCTCGATGTTTAGAAGCTACGGATGTGCCATTAGATAGGGCGTCTTCAATGAAAAATAAATCACGAATCATATCTATTCCACCTTCTTTCATAGCTTCCATGTATATTGGTGTTATTGCGTAAGCTTCCAGATCGATATGTAATTTGACGTCCATTCGCAATTTTTGTACTACGCAATTTAAGTAGGCTGCTTTTGCTGGCATTGAAAATCTATTACACAACATCAAATTTATATCATTTCCCTGATTTAAATGTTGTACCCAATCCCAATCCATGAGAAGATCAGAATGAGTGAAATTGATTTTGTATTCATCCATATTGCGAATAATTTGATCTATCGGAGACCAATCCCAACAAGCATCTTTGTGGTGTGCGGCGGCTATATGAATACTCATTCTGCCTAGGTCATCAGTTTTTTCTAAATGTGAACAATCTTTGACACACTTTGCTAGTTGACTTTCGTTCTTTTCCAAGATAGCTTTATGCAAATCTAAATGTTCGCAAATAATGTCTAGGATGTACAGCTTTTCCTGTTTTAACATTTCCAGGTAAATATTCTTACCGCAGCCGTTCGTTTTATTTCTCAGTATCCAATCAGCCGTCAGGTACTCAGCGAATGTTTCATGTTCAAACGTAGGGTAGGAGCCTTCGTCAATAGATATAATTATTCCCAATTTCAAATGATTGGCATATCCTGTTTCATATTTCCACTTAAGCAATTCTTCCACGATATCCACACCAAGTATCCTCACCAATGCTAATTTCCGATGTAGTTCTAAAACATGCTCCAACAGGTCTTCATTGTCGGTTACATCCTCAATAGTAAATGAACATTTTTCGTAATATTGATCCAGTCTTATTCTTATTATGTTTCCGAATAAATCTAGTTTACTGATTTGTGCCACGTGACCACTGTTTTCAGAAATTACCTTCAAGAAGTTTAAGTACAGGGGATTTTCTAAAAATTCAAGCGGCGCGGCCGTTAATACGTCTTCTCTAATGTTACAATTCTTAATGTACTTTTCGCGATCACCGACCCTTAATGTGTCTACCTTGAAGATGTTGGTCTCGAAATTATCCATCACAGCGCAGTTTGCTCTTAATCTCGAGGCTATAATAATTTGAATATTGCTCGCTGCCAAATTTCGAATAAAATTTAATATTTCTTCCTTCCTGCATGCCAATACTTCATCGAACGAATCCAAAATGACCAATAAATTTTCTTGTCGTTTGAATAAGTCAGAGAGGAACTCACCATATCGTGTGTTTTTGAATTCATTAAGTATAAAATCTAATGACGATAGGGTCGCCAACGACTTCTTTCTTTCCAATTTATAGTCGGTCAAATTATAAAACAGAATATATTTCTCCTCACCGTAATTTCTAAATAGTGATCTGAGTAAAGACGACTTTCCTATGCCGGGTTCGCCTGTCACTATAGTAAACCCGTCGGAGATTTCCGTCAAAAAGCTTTCTTCTGAAATTTCGCGCCCACTAAACGAAATGTGGTCACTCAAACCTTTCCACTCATTGTATCTGCATAATTGCATACCAGTCTCCTCGACTCTAATATAGAGTAATGGACGTTTGAATGTTAATGCTTTCCTCCAGTATTTATCCACGTCTTCGCCTTCAATGTTGATAAAAACGTTTTCGTTTGATAACTGCGTTATTTCATCTATTTTATCCCAAGGCACTTTTATCGTATTTACTCTTATATTTACATCTAGGTGCTTTAAATCACCAAAGAAGAAGCAAATACCTCGTGTTTGTGAATTGAAAAGCGATTTAGACACTACAGCGCAGCGTAGAAACCTCGAAATATAATTTTGATGGATGCTTGGGAAACGACGCCCAAGGATCGGTACAATGTTATCCCCAAGACAATATACATCTTCTCCGTCTTGATCGACAAAAAAATCTCTTAATAACATTTCGTTTCCTTCAACCAAAGTCAAATTTTCCGATTCCGATGAAGTAATGCAGCGATAAACACATCTAAATTTAGAATTCTCTTCTATTTGGCTACGATACCTGGTAATATCTTCTGGTTTACACCATATCGCAATGTTACCTGTCTTCCTATTAACAACACCAATATTACATTCTTCAGTAGAAGTCGGATCTTCTATCAAGAATGCGATATTATGGTCATAATCGCCATCTACATATTCTTTACTCAAATACGATTTTCTAGTTTTCATCAAGTGTAGTATGTGAGAACACGACAATGTCATAATCAGTTCCGTATGATGATTTACGATACTGTGAAGTGTGACTGGCTGGCTTCCTAGAAGAGATACTCGAATGGTCTGTAGAAGTTCATTTCTCACTTCAAGACTTTCAATATCGCTTATACGCGTAAAGGCTTCTAGTTGATACGTTTTACATTCTCTACGTTTATTGACTACATTGTCTGTTATTATAATGTATTTTTTATTTAAATGGGCGTAGTCCTTTAACACAGGAAGATCGTCATCACTTCTGAGGATTAAGGGCACTTTTCCACATTTCCAGAACTCTATAATTAATGATTTGAGTGTGGTGGTGGGTCAACCCAGTGTCTTATTATTCCTGATTTGTTCACATTGAAAAAATTTCTAAAAGCGCTCTTGACGGTAGAATCCAAAGTACTCGTCTTATACTTTTCCCAGCCAATAAGATTATTGAGAAAATAATTCAGCGCCTGCGCCAAGCATCCAAATAAGCTCTTTTCTATGTTAGTTTCACGTTTTACGATTGTAACATCATACTCCAATACGAGCTTGTTCCACAGTACAATTTGTGAATCGTTGAGCTGAATAGTTGCTGTAGGAGGCAGGATATAATCTGCGAGGCGGATTTTTAATAATTCCGTTTGAAATATTTCTTTGGGTAATCCGCTTTGCCACAAAACGAATTTCTCAAGAAACATATCAACATACTGTAAGATATCAGTTGCACCGCTTATTTTGCAGATGGTCTCTATCTTTTCTTTGATTAGATTAATGTTCGGCTGGTAGAAATACAGGTAGAATTTGTCCAGGAAATCTTTTCGCTTTTTATCCGCGTCGGTTATTGATTTGTTATAGAACAATGTATGACAATTTTCAAAATGAAGTATCGATTCCCACCATTCATTGGTCGGCTTATGCTCACGCAATGTGTAATCACGTACAGTCCTCACGTCTTTGACGCAGAAGTAGCAGAAATGAATATTGTCGACAGGAATATCTCCTATGGTTTTAAGTCCACCATTATTGAATATTCTGCTATAACCCTTTAGATATTTTGTCACCTTTTTCACTTTAAAGGTTTCACCTGTACGGATATGCTTAACCTGTATAGCATATGCGTATGGAGTATCTTCTCCTTTGAAAAACACTTTCGCCACCACATCGTCGAAAGGATGCGCTTCTAGTAAATTAGTCCACACCTGGTAATTGTCTATTTGTTTGTTGTTCGACAGAATAGCAGCAACTAACGTAGCAACTGAGGTTTCATATTTACCTCCTACATTAGGTTGGGCAGTCTGTTTGGGACGTGGTTTCTTTTGAGGAGGATTGTCTCTGTTTGACATGTTCGGCACCTATTGACACAAAATTGATTGTTTAAAAAATAAGCTGCGATTACATGATTTAACATAATTGTGTGAGTTTAACATTTTTTTAATGAATAGTTGGTGTATTCTACGCAGAAAAGAAGTTTATTTAAATCAACAAAATTTACCTTTTCATAAGTACCCAGTAAACATGAAATGTGTATGAAACCTTTCATTTTTTCCCGCAACTTATAAATAATGTATGTATGTATTGCTATGGCATGGCTCCCCTATTGTTTGAACTCAATGGTGTTAATTTTCGAAGATCAAGCTTTGGCTTTGCCGGGCGAAAATTCTCACTTAAATTTAATATTTGTGTATTTTGTTAAGAATTTAGTAGTTTTGTTTGATGTATTTTATTGTTCAGTTAGTTAGTTTATTTTCTTTCCTTTATATGTTTAGCTTTTGTTCATGTGTTAGGTCCTTCTTATAAGGCTTATTCGTTGATCTTTTGCGGCTGTCGCAGCGCGCGCATTTGTTATTTTGTATATACGCGTTGTAGGGCCTCTTTTAGGGCAGTGTCTGAATCATTGTCGCGAATGTAAGTATATGTTTATTTTGAGCTCTTTGCATCCATTTTGCAATCTTTCATTTGTAAGGATTTGTTCGTTATTTTGTTAATTTTGATCATCATTCAGACAACTCAGTTTATTAATTGGTGTTATAATATTGTGCACAGTTTATGTATAAGGCCCGTTAATAATTTGTTCTAGAAGTAACCGCGTTAAGAGTTTCAATTTTCCGTTTTTTTTGTTAGTTTTAATTTTTGGTATTTTAATCACCTCGGGGGTAGGTGAAGAGAAGCTTAGAGCTTGTATTTTAAATTTCATTTTGATTTTGTTTGTTTCTCTACGTTAATTTAATTAAATTTTAGTTTGCTTTGAATTTTTGAAACCACGTGGATTTTTTGTGGTATAAGAAATTCCTCCTAGAACGAATCTACCTTTTTGTTTGCTAAAGGATTTGCATTGTCCTTTTTAATTGTAAATTCACGAAGGGGTTATTTTAATCCAAGACATTCAGTCTTAAGGCTTTTTCCCCTGTTGATTGTAATTAAATGTTTTTTTTTTTTTTTTATATGGAAATTTTATGAATATATATATAAATATCATCTTAAATTACAGTTCTTTTATTTTTGAATTAACCATTTCAATTTTTGGGGATTTTAAAGAAAGTCAAATTTTACAAACGCCCACTATTACTTTTCATGAAAGTTACTCTGAGATCTAAGAATCTCTTGCGCCCTTTTGAATTTTTATTTGCTGAGCTAGCTAAATTAATTTTGTCATTTTTTTATTTCTTTAAACATATATGTTTGTACAATCAGTTCACAGCAGTATGTATGTCATTTAACATGATTGTGTGAGTTTAGTATTTTTTTAAATGAATAGTTTGTGTATTCTACACAGAAAAGAAGTTTATTAAATCAACAAAATTTACCTTTTCATAAGTACCCAGTAAACATGAAATGTGTATGAAACCTTTCACTTTTTCCCGCAACTCATAAATAATGTAACATCGCAAAAGTATGTGCATAATACGTACAATTTGAGATTGTCATTTTGCCATGTTTCAGAAACGTTTTTAATTGTACAAAGTTAAACGCGCACGCGTACTTTCGCATTTGTCAGAAGAAGGAGAAGTTATGGTCAGATGGTGGCATTATCTGGGTAAAGTGATTGTAGTTACTATGGTGACGAGTAGTGATGTAAGATTTTGTTACTTTTCATTACTTGTATCTAGTCGTTACTTTGTTGTTTGTATTCGTTGCTATGAATTCGATACTTTCGATAATTTCCATAGTTTCGATACTTCAGTTACTTCGTTACTTCTGTCGAAAACGTTGCTGTAGATAGATACAAATATACTGCGTGAGTTTTTTATCATGAGATAACGGAATATCTCTAAAACACTGCATTAAATCAAAAAAAGATCTTAATAAGATTTGTTATAATGTAGGGGGCTTACTGATTGGTGCCGAACTCGATCCGCCACCTCAAAAGTTGTCCCCGCTCCCACTTTGCAAAATTTTTTTTTACAATAACCAAAATACCTCTGAAACGGGCACCGATGGGTAAGTAGATGTTTTATAAAATTGGCTTTAAAATACCTAGTAGACCTTAAAAGGGCAATAAAAAATAGACTTTCTATTTATAATATCAAAGTTAGCCATGACTTTCGATGTAACCGGAAGTGCGACATAGATGAATCGTTTTTTCTAAATCGATCATAGTTAACTAGGTTTAACCTCGAAGTTTCAAAATCAAGATATCATTACAAATTTAATTTTGTCTATTTTTAATAGACGGGTTTTGTGAATCACCCTGTATTTTCTGCTGCCTTGAGTACTCAGTAAGTTAAAAAAAGTGAAAAATATTTCATGAAATGAACGACTTTGTCGAATTGAACAGATATCTGTTGAATAAATGGTTAAAATATACAAAAAAAAAAAAAAATGGGTCTTTTTGAGTACATATCTTTACATGTAAATATCTCGAAAACGAGAGCCAATTTTGCAAACGGGCGATGACGTTGCATTGAGCGTACTCGTATTGTCTTATACCCAGGTCGCATCAATGTTGGAATTTTCGACTAGCACAGTGTAATTTAACTGAAATATATAAAACAAATCGTAACAATGCAATAAAATTTATGATTTAAAAACTGTATAAATTTGAAATGCTATGGAGAATGGAGTTATTTTATTATAATCTCACTTTGAAACATATTTTCTTCTTGCTGAAATTTTAAATTATGTCCAAACTTTACTTTAATAATACAATTAATTAATTACATCATGCTAGTAAATTTTATTAGAATATATAACTTTTTTAAGGGCAATATATAATAATTATTTCATATAATACTGTTTTTATAACGTAATCAGCTATCTCTTTGCTTTGTTTTTAATGTACAAGATTCAAATGTGAAACTTCTGGTATGTTTCAGGATATATGAATGTGAATTTTGAACTCGTATTAATAAAAAAGCGATTTGTAGAACCTACCTTATATTCTAGGGATTTCCTTCGAGGTACTTTGAAGCCTGGATTTCAGCTCCGCAAATGGCTTCTGAATACAGGAATTCTTTCAAGAGTGATGGCGGGTTCTGAACATGATGCTGTGATTTGAAACTGGAAATCGGTTGATATCCTACTCCTATTTCTAGGTGTTGCAGTGGATTAGTTCAGCAATACTATCCTTCTGTAAAGGATTCACAATACGATTAGCAACTCCGTAGTATCTATGACTATAAGATTATGAAAACACATTATGTTACACTCTCATGTTGTTTCTCATCTTTGCAAAGTGCTTACACTTCTATTTTAAGTACCTTCTCAGAAGTAGCATAGCGTTAAATGAATCGCTTTGTTTTCCATACACGCGAGGTTGAATTACTTTTATATCTTGAACACAAAACGGCGTACTATTGGAAACAATAAACTAGGTTGCAGCAGAAAAAAGCATTTGAAACTCCGTTATACCTTACATAATTTCATTAATAAGAACGCTGATACTTTACACGTATTTTTCCGAGTTAAAAGTCGAATTCTTTTGAGCACTAGATTCTGTCCCAGGTAGTACATTTAGTCGCTATGACGTGTTTGTTATCTTAAAGGTTTCCATAAAATAAAAATTACTGGTAGCTGCTACGTTCTAATTACGTGTTATATCCGTAACTACTACCAAAATGGGGAACAAACATTAGGTTCTAATTCCGTTATGGCGACGTAATCGTTACTTTTATAAGACGTAACGGCGCTACATAGCTGGAACGTTTCGAAAAAGTAATTCTTACTTTATATGGCATTGCAATTCATTGTTACTGTTCCTTTTTCTTCTTTATACCTTTTTTATAACATATTCACTCTAACTGTTGTTAGAATGAAAAATATAATGCATGGTGGATGTGTATACCGCAGGAGCCATCCAAACTCCAAACAGCTAGATACGTGCTGTTATATGCATGTAGCGCACGCTTCTGCTCGTAGTTTATGTGGCTCGTACAGTATAAAGTAAATATGTACATGTGTAGACCACTTATTGAATCGTGAATTTTGTTTGAATTGATGCGATAACTGTTAAAAACGCGCTTGCCTCAAATGCTATGAAGTATAATATTGATAAAAATAATAAGTGTTAGCAACGCTTTTTTTTATTCATCATTCTGTTCTTGTTAACTAAAGATATGAATAGTGAAATTGAAAATTTGGACCTGTGTTGGATTAGAATCTTGTTTATTTTATATATTGCTCCATGGCAATTGTATTGTAATGTCCATTTTGTTTCACTTGGCATTTACGTTTTCGTATTCATAGTAATATATACTAGAAGTGTATAACTCTGAAGTTATATTTACTAGGTGGTAGCAGTTAATACTATTCTTTATCGTAAAATATTACGTGACCATTGCCTATTAAATATACTTTCAAGTTGTATATGTTACTACAACGTAATTAAATTCACCTTGAAGTAATATAACGGAACTTGAAAGTAACCGAATTCACTTTCAAGTTCCGTGTGTAACTTTTAGCTTCTTTATAACCTCAAAGTTACATTAACTAATGATTGACCTATACAACGAGGACACAATACTAGCGCAATATGTTCAAATTTCTTTCTTGAGGCGGCACTCATCTTATAGAGACCAAGTTTATATTAAAGTGTGTAAAAATATTTAGGTACCCACGAGATAGAGACCTATTACTTCCGTTTACAAGATGCAGTAATAGGAAATAAGATCACATCGTTGTAAGGAACAATAGGGAAATGTGCTTTTTTTTTTAATTTAAAAGTGATAAATTTTCATATTTGTGTCATAATTTTGATAAACTGGAGATAAAATATACATGCATAATAAAAATAAAAGATAAAACTCGCATATTGTGTTTTAACATTATTATTAGAAAGAATGGTTAATAGTTGTGTGCAACGCGGTGCACAAGGTTTCAATACAGATCTCGGGAAATCGTACCTGTTATACGTCACCGAGATCTCAACGAGCCTCGATAACGTATGCGAAGTGTATCGAAGCCTCAATAAGCTAGCTTGTCGTTAAATCCTAGTACCCACTACGCTTATATTGCACGTAGCAGAACCACTGCTCATGTAAATACCTTTAAACTCTATTACTTTGTAGTTAAATTTCCTATAAAGTTGTGTATATTTCGAATGGTTACTTTAAGGTGGCAGTTAAATGTAACTTTTTGGTTAAAGGTACATATATAGTCTCCCTAGGAAGTAATGATTACGTAATTGTAACACAAAAAAATGTCCATAACTTTGGTAGGTAATATCTACGTGCTGCTCACCTCAATTCTACCGAATATATTACTAGAGGTCATGATTACCATAAGGTAAGAGTTTGGTAGCATATGTTAGTAACGCCTACTTTTAATCTGTAACGAATGTGCACGAATTAACTTTAGAGTGACCCAACAAGTAAGAATGCCGTAACAATTACTATTTTATTAGCACCATAAATAATCAACCTTAAAGTAATTTATTTGGTAGCCACGACCTAACTGCAAACTAGAGACATGTCGTCTAACAAAAGTAGATATCCCTTCAAAGTTTTGTAATTGCAGTAAAAAATTACGTAACATTGACTACAATGAAGTTGTTGTGTCTATAGCAGTGGTAATCACAACTAAATGTGCTACTTAAGGTGGGCTCAAATCATTTCTAAGTAACGCCAAACACACAGCAAGGATCCACAAAGTACCCACTCTCAATAGATCCGAACATTATGTTCGCTAAAGCAAACGGATGGCTCATTTACGAACTCAGGAAAGGCAACGTTAAAGCTTATATCAGATAATGAATGACTTCTCAGAGGATACTACTATTTACCGTATTCAACGTCCTAAGTTTACTGATTGGCAGACAATTGGAAGGTAAGTAACAATTAATGCTGTTAGCTGGGAGATTAAATCGCTTAAACTAAACAAAACGGCAAGAAAGGACGTTATATTTGCGGCACTTTTACAAAACAGAAACACGATAATAGTCCATCTCTTGGTCAGAGTCTTCAGAGCTAACCTTGCTTGTATGAAGAAAAAGTAAAAATACATACAACCACATTACACAGTTTTTGAAAAATAAAGAATGCATATATACCAAAGCGGATAAGGGTAATGCAATAGTGATCCTTGATAAGAACACTTATATAAAAGACGTTGATGACATGTTAGAAAATGGTCCTTATGAAGGAATAGCCAAAGATCCTTTAGGTAGATATATTAGAGAAGTTACTAAAGTATTGAAAGAATGTAGTAATCTTATAGATAAGGGGTTAAGTTTTAAACTTTTAATCCTAAGATACCACATATGTACTGTTTACCTAAAGTTCATAAACCAGGCAATTCATATAGACCTATTGTTTCTAATATTGACTCTCCCACTTATGCAATTTCTAAATGGTTAGTACAAGAGTTTAACCGACTTAAATTTCAAATAGATTTTTCCATAAAAAACACAAAAGAACTTATAGATGAACTCTACAATTTTCAAATTTCTTCTGGAGATAAATTAATATCTTTTGATGTAACATCTCTGTTTCCAAATGTTCCTATTGACACAACTTTGCAAAATCTTGAATCTTTCTAAATTTTTAACAACGTTGCTTTGGATAAAATTCTTGAATACATTAAATTAACGAAACTGTATATGGAACAAAATATCTTTAGCTTTAATAATAAGTTTTATAAACAAACATTCGAACTGCAATGGATAACCCACTCTTCCTTTCTAGCAAACTCTTTCCTAAATATTTTGAAAAAGATATTATAAGTAAATTTCCTTCTTTCCCTAAATTTTTCGATTAGATATGTAGATGATGTTCTTGCGGTAATACCACTTGATTTTGATATAGATATTTTTCTTAATTTCATTAATAATCAGTATCATAACTAACAGCTTCTTGCGGGTTTCGCCGTGTGTCAAACCTTTCTCTCGACGTTTTGCTGTTTATACTGACAGCTTCTTCAAGATAACAGAACTGATGAACTGAAGAAGCTGTCAGTATAAACAGCGAAACGTTGAGCGAAAGTTTTGACACACGGCGAAACCCGCAAGAAGCTGTTAGTTATAATTACACCGGCCTTGAAAGCCTGATGATGTTCTTGCGGTAATACCATTTGATTTTGATATAGATATTTTCCTTAATTTCATTAATAATCAGTATCCATCAATAAAATTTACGTTTGAAATTGAGGATCAACACAGTTTACCATTTCTTAATTTATTAATTATGATCAAGGATCATACATTCCGCCTTGATATACATAGAAAAGCCACACACACAAACAATTATATACACAACTTATCTTATACAAGCTATAAACAAAAATACACAACATTCTTTTTCTTAATAACTAGATTATTAAACATACCGCTTGCGGAAGGTAATTTTAAAAAAGAGTTAGAATATATATATCATGTAGCAGAAGTTAATGGTTACAAGAAA
Organism: Protaetia brevitarsis; assembly: GCA_004143645.1. NCBI lineage: Eukaryota > Metazoa > Arthropoda > Insecta > Coleoptera > Scarabaeidae > Protaetia > Protaetia brevitarsis. Next base: position 1,714,024 of record RXPK01000280.1, on the reverse strand, counting down.
AGTGTGGTAGATAAAATTAAAAATAAGGTAGAAAGTAAGAGGTCATTAAGAAATATAACTACACTTATTCCAGAGAAAATAATGGAGAAAAAGTTTTGCAGATTTAACTTTCATAAAATTATGGGTTAACCAGATATTAAATCTGTGTAAAAAATACGATCTTAGTCCGATTCTTCAAAATTCCAATACTTTAAAAAATAAATTAAAATTTAATATTAAAATTATTGATTTTAAAAAATGTTCTGGGATTTATAAGATCAAATGCGGTGTTTGTAATAGAACTCAAACAAAGAGGAATGCGGAGATTAGATTTAAAGAGCATTTATATCATATTAAGAATCATAATGCTGATAAATCCGCTTTGGCGTATCATTTTGTTAATACAGGATACACTTTTTCAATTGATGACTTAGAGTTAATTAACTTTTCAAATTGTAAGAATCTTAATATGTGGGAAGCTATTTATATAAAAAAACATATTAATAGCTTACTTAATACCGATTTAACACCCCTTAATTATAAATATTTAGAATTTATTGAATATTATATTATATTTGAGTATATGTGATGTTAAAGTGATTTTATTTATTTTTTATAATTCCAACACAAAATATACAAATATATATATGTAAATTGTATATAAATATATAGACAAGTAAAATATTAATTTTTATTTAACAATTGTTTTAAAATTTCATTTCTTTCTTTTTCAATTTTGATATGTTCTTTCAATGTATTATTATTTTTATTAATCGATTCTCGTAAATTGCGTATCTCTGCAACTCTTTCTTCCTCAATTTGTAACTGTTTCTTTCTAAGTTCTAGAAGTTGCTTATTTCCTCTTTGTTTTCCCTTGGTTGGTTTAGTACTTGGAGATGGTGGAGTTATATCAGTGCTATTGTTATTACAAAGTTGAATCACCTCAGTGGAGGTGCTTGATGTATCGAAAATTTCGGCACTGTTGTCACACTGTTGAATTACAGAATTTTCCTGTGATGGATCTATTGCCATTGAAGCTCAATATGTTTGAGGGTTAACTGTTTGATCATTACAATAAATTTCTTGTAAGGCATCAAAATAATCCCACGCTGTCCGCCCTACTCAACTTTTATTTTTTATCTTTAATATTTTTGTAAGTTTTTTTCAAATTTCGCCATTTTCTATCTAAATTCTCTATTGTAACATAATATCCTTTCTTTAAAAATCGTTCAAAATAGCCCTCCATATTTCTTTGTTTTTATCTTTGTATTTCGAAATTATTCTTCTCTTGCCTCAAAAGATTTAATTAGTAACCACGTGGTTGCCCTTGTTCAATGAAATTGTTTCTCTCAAATTTTTAATTTACTCAATATTCTGTTCTAGCAAATATTTGGGTGTATATAGTCATTACCTGAGGCTGCTATTGCGACTGGGTTTAATCCAACTTGTAATTCAACGTTTTCAACTTCATTTAAAGAAATGTAAATAATATCTGAATCTAAAAGAAGTAAAACATATTCCAAAATTATTACATACATTTACAATAGATACAAAAAAAAAAATTTATAACCCTGAAAATTATATAATCTTAAGAATGAAAACTCTGTACACCTAAATATGTATATATTAATGCATATTATTTCATCCAACACTGTTCATAACAAAACCGACATATTTGCTTACCACTTGTTCACCCCTTCCTGGCTATTATTCATTCTTCACTAATCAACTGCCCGCACGTAATATTATTGTAATATTTGCTTTTTATTGAAAAACAAACACATAACCTACATTTCTACTTTGCTATATGAGCGCTACCAAGCTGAGCTCTTACTTCACCCATTTCGCTTAAAAGATATCAGCATAATACAAATAAAAAAAATGTTGGTCTAAACTTCGCTTACTTAGTTACCTGATTTAACATGAACTATGCCCATATATTTTCATGTAAAGTTTCCAATTGTAAGATGCGGCACACCCATCACAAAATAAAGATTTTTTTTTTTTATTATTTGGATAACATTTCAAACAAACATTAGATTAGATTCTAATTTATTTGACAATTGATTAATTACATATAAGTGTTTATTACAGATATAACTAAAAATACACACAGCGTTTTGTCACGTAGACCATTAAAATTGTGTATACAAATATATAACTTTATAAGGTGGATAATTTGTCTTAATTGACTCTCGGAATAGTTATTGTATTGTCGATAATTACAACAGAATAATAGATACCCATGTTTTATTTATACATGTCTAGTCTTTTATAGCCTAACGATATGCTAGGACTTAGAACTAATTGCTTAATTTATGTATTTTAATGAAGAAATTGTGCCAAGTACCTGTATATTCTTATTTAAAATTATCTATAGGTAATCATGTTTCGAATTATTTAGAAGACAAGATTTATTAAAAGATAATTAATATTAACAACATTTTGTGTGTGCGTGTTAAATTAGAATACGCATTGATTGGGTTTTAACTAATATACATTTGTATTTCAAATATAAACCTAATATAAAAATGCAGATGTTAATAATTATTACCTCTGAAAACGGCGTAATATTCATTAAATAATAGGCATATGAATATTAAATATCGTTAATTATATGTGAATAGTATCGACTATAAGGGTTACGGGCTCAAATCTTCCACCACTCAATTACGGTAACCAATATTTGGGGCCGTATAACGATGATTAGGAGAGAAATTTAGCTCTGGGGCAGTGCCTGATAAGCATCAAATTTATGTACTCCATTAAAAATACAAGAATAAAAAAATAAATAAAAAGTAGGTACATACCCATTCAGTAGTCGTGGAATTAATAAGCAAATTTTGGGAAATTTCATGAGAGTAACATATAAATTGAAAACTAAGTGAAAACATAATAAAAAAGCGGTAAATTTATAGCAGTGTACTATCTAATCGAAAAAATTATCTAAATGATGAATATCTTCATTTCATTTTTGTATCTATACATCTAATTTCAAGATTTACAGTAATTTTTTCTAGAAGTAAAAAGATATTTTTTTCTTAAATTTTACTGAAAAGAACGATTTGCATGAAATCCTAAAAATTCGTTTGTGAGAAATATAATATTGTATCTCTAGGAATTTGTCAGATATATAATATTTTTTAATCACTTATGAGCGTACTTATTTTGTTTTACAAGTATAATAGTTATTATTTTATAAGAACCCTTGTTCAATTCTAATCTTTCCACAACAAAGCAATCGTTATTTGAGTTAGGTAAAATAACAATTAGAACTTTGAAAAGAAATCCTTATTTATTTTTTAACCGGAAATATTAAAGGCGTTTTTTGGCGATAAACCGTAAATCAAAACTGTTTCAACCAGGTTCTACGATGACGTCACGGAATAAGACGGTCAACAAAATTGTATTTTTTGAACCAAGTTAGCGTGACATAACCTCAGCTTATTTACAGGTGCAGTTTATGTTACGAGAATAACAACAACAAGAAGAATTGTCATGGAAACAATTGATACTTTTAAGTTTAGTTGTGACTGAACAAGACTCATATTCTTCGTTCACAAATGCTGTTTCTTACTGCTGCAGTGTACGTTTTTGCAAACTCTAGTTCTACAATTAGAAAATGGCTTTTGTTAACTTTAACCTACTATTATGTAGTAGGGAGATTCAGAATGCTTGCAGTAATAGTAGCAAATCTCTCTCAAATGGTTGCGTCACCAAAAAAACGCCTATACTTCTCAATTGCATAATTTATGTTAATATATAATAGATTGTTGGAGTATTACATAGCTACCTTTTAAAAGTAATACATCTCCAATACATCTGCTCAATTAAAAGAAGGTAGTTTCTTATACCCATTGATAATTGTGTTGCGGTATTAACGTCAAAGCTAATAATCAGACCATTCTTTAATTCAATATGTACTTCTTCTGGTAATTACATATATTGGGTCTTCTGCTCACTTTAGGATTAGCCCTTTGGGCTCTGAATCCTCTCATCCTGGCTAATAAGTGGATTTCTTTCTCTCCACCGTAACTATTGACGGTCCTGCGGATCAATCACCCCTTGAACAAGAGGGTTGCCGCACAGGGCCGCCCGCCCCCAGGTGCCCCTCGACAGCTTCCCCAAAAAGGCCTCCAGCGGCTCAACATCCAAGTCCCTCCTGATGTCTATGTTCCTCACAAACCACGGCGCACCGACCATGGTCCTCAGCGTCTTGTTCTGCAGTACCTCAAGGGTCCTCAGACGGCTGGGAGCAACCGAGGACCAGGCCAGAGCGCCGTAGGTGAGCTGGGGTCTCAATATCGATTTGTATAGCAAAACCTTGGATCTCAAGTTGAGCCCACTGGAGCCCCGAAGCAGGGGAAGAAGCGAGTTCCTGGCACGATTAAAATTAGTTGATAGATATTTAATGTGATTGGCAAAAGTCAGGCGCCTGTCCAGGTGCAGGCCCAAATACTTAACTTCTCCTTTCCAAGGTAGCCGGGTCCCGTTGATGTAAATACAGTCCGCCGGCGGACCAGTCTTTCTGGTGAACCTGACGGCCTCACACTTCGATTCGTTAATGTTCAATTTCCATTTGGAAAACCAGTCTGTGAGGCCGTCAACCGCACGCTGGAGCCGGCGGACTGCCAGGTCCCCGGTTCCCGGCTCCCTTGGGACGTCCGTTGTAAACAGCAAGAAGAGCTCCGGCCCCAGCAGGGAGCCTTGCGGCACCCCCGCCACCTGGGCCCTCACGGTCGACTGGCATCCATCCACCCTGGTAAGGAACCTCCTGTTGCTTAGATAGTTTTGGATTAGTTTAATTAAGGCTGTACTAATCTTAAAATTAAGCATCTTGTATATTAGCCCGTTGTGCCAGACGCTATCGAAAGCCTGGCTAACGTCAAGGAATACCGCCCCAACAGTCTCGCGCATCCCGAGCGCGTCCGTTACGGCTTCGGTAATCCTCAACAGGCTCCTGCTCCTGAGGGAGGATACCGAGTTGTTCGATTTCTACTCTAAGATGTTTTAAGATAATTGCCTCCACGATCTTGGACACGCCCGAGAGCAGACTGATGGGGCGGTAGTTTTGTGGGAATCTCTTTGATTTACCGGGCTTGGGAATCAATACTACGGCGGCCGTTTTCCACGCAATTGGGTAGTGACACGTGCGCAACACCCCAGACGCAATGAAGGAAATTGCCCTCACAACCGAGGGGGGAAAGCGCCCAATCATTTCGTTGGTAATACCGTCGAGACCAGGCGCCTTCCCCTTCCTCAGCGACCTGATAATAGAGGAAATCTCCTCCTCGGTAACATCAGCGGGATGGGAAGTGGGCATATCACGTAGGCGGACCAACGCCCGCTCTACGTCGCCCCAAGTCATCTTCCTCATCCTCCTCCACTGCGGAGTCCCGGGCTCTTAAAAAGACGCCTTCCAAGTACTCCGCGTGTACTTCTGCCCTGTCGGCGGCCGTAAAAGCCAAGCCGGCAGTTCCTTGTAGGGGTACGGCCGGTCGCACCCCCTCCCTCCGGAGGGCCTTAGAGACCTTCCAGAGGGATCCGTCGTCCGTGCTGAGAGATAACAGTTTCTCAGCCCAAGACTCCTGTTCGAAATCAGTCAGGGCTCGTTTCACGGCTCTAGTCAGCTCATTGGCCCGAGCCCTGTCGCGCAGGCAACAGGTAACTCTGGCCTTTTTCACGGCCTTTCGCTTTTCCTTGATCTGGTGTCGAAGACTTAAAGGTATCCGCCTCAGCCTATCAAAGGCCACTCTCGCAACCTCTCGGGATGCCCTGGAGTGACAATCCCTTATGGACCGAGTCAATCTATCGACTTCGGCGTCAATGGCTTCGGAGGTGGTCAGAACGCCTTCGGGTGGTTGGTAGCCGTCCCTTAATAAGCCATGAAATAGCCCCCAGCTGGTTAATGTCCTCGGAGGCGGGCCCGCGGTGGAGGGGCTCCCCCCTAGTTCGATGGAAATGGGATTATGGTCGGAGGACAAGTCCCCCAAGCTGCGGACAGACAACGCCCCCCTGAAGTTACCAGTGAGGGCGATGTCCAAGATGTCCGGCCTTGTGCCAGCTCTAAAATAAGTGGGCTCTCCAGGGGAATGGACTTGCCAATCCTTCTCCTGGAGAAGCCGGTGAAGACGTAATCCAAATTTATTAGTGACTCTACACTCCCAAAGAGGGTGTTTGGCATTTAAATCACCAGCTATCAAGACCGGATCATCATTAGCTCCGCGCATGAGCGAGACATAGTCCTCCGACAAGAACTCCCTTGTGGGGGGAGCAATACCGAGACAATGCGGAGAGCCGCATGCCGGACACGCGAACCACCACCGCAGTCGCCTCCAAGGACGCCAGCGTGGGATAGGCCAGATGGCGTGCCCTAATACCAGACCTGACGGCCACGGCAGTACCACCCATCGCTCCTACCGTTCGGTCATTGCGATAATGACGAAGCCAGGGATCTTAAAACGATCTCCGGGCTTCAGCCACGTCTTGCTGAGGAGTAAGATGTCAACATCGTACCTGGCCATAGCCTCCGCGACTTCTAGCCTTTATCTTTGACCCGCAGGCGTTGAAAGCCAGGATATGAGTTATCTTTTCCCGGTTGTCTGCCATTAACGTATTGCTTGGGTAACATCTCCTTAAGCTGTCCTACCACTTCACCCAGCGTCATGGCCAGCTGCTGTAAAGATTGCAGTATGGCTACGATCTACGTTGTTGCCCCGTTTTAGCCGGGGTTGCGACTGTAAAGGGGTCCTTCTTTGGGGAGTGGTTAGTACCCTAGCCTAGGGTCTAAAGTGAGCCTTCGGCCTGTGGCTGTGATGTTCCCAGCCCGCGGGGCAGGGGAATATTAGCCACCACTGCTCTCGCGTAAGAGCTAGCAGGGCTCTTGGTTCCGTTCACCACCCTGTTGGGGGTGGTGTCTTGTCTACTAATGAGTGGCCTGGGCGGGGATATTTGGGACACCCCCTATAACTGGCCGGATGGGGCCCCCCCACGTTGACGCACTGCGGAGGCTCACCCTTCGGTTTCGGACAGTCGGCGGCTCTGTGAGGGTCGCGCACCTAACACACTTGACCTCGACAGTAACACCTGTCTGAGAGTGTCCGAAATCTCTGGCACCTGAAGCACTGGCCCAAACTCGCCTAGACTTCAGTGACTCCACAGAGACCTCAAGGCGACCCGCCATCTCCTTGAGGCTGTAGATAGTAGTCTGCGCTCTCGGGAGCTTAACAATGACCATTGGCATGGGGCTTCGGTCTTGGCCCTTCTTCATGCGTATAACCCCCACCGGGGTGAAGCCCATGTCCACCAGGTCTTGGTGGACGTCTTCGACTCCAACTTCGACGGGAATGCCTCTAATCACGACATTTAGTAGCTTCTCTGATGGCAATTGATAAGTGTGGTAGGGCATCCCTTGCTCGGTAAACAGCTTGGTGATGCCCCTAAAATCGGATTCTTTGGCGGGATGAATGCGAATGCCATCAGAGATATTCTGTGCCTTGGTGTAATTAAGCCCTAGTCTCCGCAGCTCGGTCGAGATGGCGTACCATCTGGCCTTATCTCGCAGAACTACCGGAGGCATCTGGTCTGGCGGTAATGGGCCACGAGCGACCCCAGTCACCCTAGGGCGGGGAGGCTGAGCATCCCCGCCGGAGAAACCTCCTTGGGTGGGTGGGGGAACACTCGCTTTTGGCTTGGACCGGGGAGAGTGAGCCCGGCCCAGTTGGGTAGGCGGGGCCTTCTCAATGGCGTCCATATCAACGTCCTGGATCACCTGTTGTTTGGCCCCTTCTGCCTTATCAGCACTTTGGCTGAGTGTGGTCTTGGCTTTTTCCTTCTTATCTTTCTTTTTGCGCTTAGGTCTGGGGGTTGAAATTCCGCCCGGGCTTCGTTTAGTAGCGACATTACCCGAGCAGGTGTTATGAACAATCGCTTCGGTAGTAACGACGACCGGTGAGGAGGCCTGGCGTTTCCTATCTCCGGAGACTCTATCAACGACGCAACGCATGAGCGAAGAATCAGAAAAAGAGGTATTTATGCTCCCATTTAGGGAGGTCTCAACATCACCGACAGCCCCATTATCATCATTGGGGTTCCTGTGCGCTCTAATTTTGTGCCTCACCGAGTTGAGCCACGTCATATAATGGTTAACATCATCCTCGGTCAGGTCCTCCTCATTTAAAGTAACCGTAATCGATGGACTATCACGCTTTTCTGTTTTATTTAAATCTATTACCGTCACGTTCGCGGTGTTTTCCCCGGCGTTTCCGGAAGTGAGGCATCCGCAAAAGTTGGTCTATTACCCCCATTTGGGGGGGGGGGGGGGTTCTCATAGTTGCCATATCTTAAATGGCTTAAAAATCCGCGTGATTCCCAATTTTTTAAATAAACTAATTTAAAATAATTTATAGTGATTTATAAGACGTTTAAGAAGTCAATAGGACCGGTTGGCGGCGCAAGGCCCCTCCCGGTCCAGAGTAGCGCGCGAAAAAACCCGCAGAAAAATTTAAAATTAAAATGACGAAAACACAACAAAGATAACTTAATAAATAATATAAATAAAAACGCTGTAAAGGCGCAGTCAAACACAATTAAAATAAACGTGTACAAGAGCAATGTTCCAGAACTGTACAAATAAAAATATAATACAATTACAATAACTTTTGGTGCCAGCAAAGAAGCCTCGCACACAAAAATATAAAATAACCGGCCGAAAGTAAAAAGATTAAAAGATTAAAAACAACTAGATTGCAAAAAACTCTCGTACTCGTGTCAATACAATAAACAATTTAAAACTGTAAATATATAATATTTATTATAACATACAATAAATTATACAGGGTTTTCCACGGAACTGGCTGGTTAGAAGTTTTCCGGCTTACACGAAATTCTTCAGTTTTAAAAAATTGCGGTTTGCAACAATTTGGCACTTACTTTCTTTCTAAAATATTTTCACCTTTTTTGCACTTCCGGTTAACCGGAAGTCGCCACGAACTTTGTTATTTTAAATGGAACACCCTATATATTATTATATTTTTGAATTTACCATAAAATTCTATGACGGTTACCATTAGGGTATCTTATACCTATCTTCAACTGTTTCTAAATATTACGATTTTTGTTAAAATTTTGACATTTACATTGTTGTATGTAATTGATTAATTCTCACTTGATTTAAGTGTCAGAAATATCCGACTTTGAAATCAACAAGTACCAACATTGTTTTACCGAAACGTAGTAAAAAAATTCAGTGACATTATACAGGGTGTTTAAAAATTAGTGACATATCCAAGAATTTTGAATGTTGCAAAACTTATTTTTTTTTAAATAGAACACCCTGTATATTTTTCTATTTTTGGATGTACAATTAAATTCTATGCCGATTTGCTGTAGCATTCCCTATACCCACCTTCAGTAGTTTTCTTTTAAATTACTCGTTTTGTTTATTACCGCTTTCAAATGGCCGAATAATTTCTATCTGGTGAGCCATGACTATAACATCGTAACAATTTATTATTATTAGTAAGTATTATTGTTATAATCATTGTTTGTTACACGTGGCGTGTTCAGATAAATGCATATTATTATGGAACTTATGAATTAGATAATGAAAAATATTGAAGGAGCTTATTTTAACCTGGATACTTTAAATTTAATTTTTACATACACTGAGAATGCAGGAAAACTTATAGAGAATTACGGTAATTATAGGAATTTATTTTCGGCTAATATATCTAATAAAATTCAGAAAACTTTGAAATAATACATAACAGATTACACAGTACGCAACTTTCGGTACTACCAGCAGGATTTAATGATTCGTGTGACGAGAACGTTGATGAATTAGACCCAGTTGAAGTGAGAAGAAGTATAAGGCGACACATTAAGACGTCGTAATAATAAATGCTTGGACGGAAACGGAATTCATATTGAGCAATTTTTTTTGATGCTCTATGTCATGGTTCAAGTTTATGCTGCTTGTAAATTGCATTTGTTAATATGCATGTATCTAAATATTCTTCATGAAACCTTCATAATTTTGAAAATACTTTAATATATCAAAAACTTTAAACATTTGTCTGACAAGTACACTACGTTTTAGTGAAACAATTTTTGTTATGTTGTCGTCGTTATCGTTTACGCCATTTCCTTAATTGAAACCAAGCTATTAAGAGAAATCATTTCAAAAATTTTCTGGATTCCGTTAGATATATTAACAACCAATAAATTCCTTTAATTACATTGAATTCTCTCATAAGTTCTTCCTGCATTCTCAGTGAATCTAAAATAAATTTATAGTATCTAGGTTAGAATAAGCTCCTCCAATATTTTTCACTATCTAATTCATAGTTCATAATAATATGCATTTATCTGAACACGCGACGTGTAACAAACAATGATTATAACAATAATACTTACTAATAATAATAAATTGTTGTGATGTTAATGTCATGGCCCACCAGATAGAAATTATTCGGCCATTTGAAAGCGGTAATAAACAAAACGAGTAATTTAAAAGAAAACTACTGAAGATGGGTATAGGGCAATGCTACAGCAAATTGGCATAGAATTTAATTCTACATCCAAAAATAGAAAAATATACAGGGTGTTCTATTTAAAAAAATTAAGTTTTGCAACATTCAAAATTCTTGGATATGTCACTAATTTTTAAACACCCTGTATAATGTCACTGAATGTTGTTTCTACGTTTTGGTAAAACAATGTTAGTACTTATTGATTTCAAAGTCGGAGATTTCTGACACTTAAATCAAGTGAGAATTAATCAATTACATACAACAATGTAAATGTCAAAATTTTAACAAAAATCGTAATATCTTAGAAACAGTTGAAGATGGGTATAAGATACCCTAATGGTAATCGTCATAGAATTTTATGGTAAATTCAAAAATATAATAATATATAGGGTGTTCCATTTAAAATAACAAAGTTCGTGGCGACTTCCGGTTAACCGGAAGTGCAAAAAAGGTGAAAATATTTTAGAAAGAAAGTAAGTGCCAAATTGTTGCAAACCCCAATTTTTTAAAACTGAGGAATTTCGTTAAGTCGGAAAACTTCTAACCAGCCAGTTCCGTGGAAAACCCTGTATACGCCTTTCTCTATTACTGTGAAATAGCCGCTGCTTTCACCTGTAGTCACGGACACGCAAGCACGATCGCCGTGCAACGCGGAGCGGGTACGCTGTCGGAGATCGCCGGCTCGGACCCGGTATCGGACAACGGCGTGCGTTATATGTTAAATATACAGTGTACGCGGTCGATGAATATAATAAATTTAAATATATCTGCAGTACCTTTTCCTTCGTTAGCTCTTAACTCTCTTATAAATATTTTATTTGGCCTAATAAGGCCAGTGTCAAAAATTTATATAATTATTTCAGGAAAAGGCTATGCTTTCTTTTTCCCAACACCAATAACTGAGGTTGCACCAACCTGGCGCAAGAAGCAGCGATGTGCGTCTCGCTAATCGGCCACAATCCTCAATCCCCGGAATCTGGGTGGACTTTCTTTGCTTTGGCAGTGCTTTCACTATATTTTGTAATTAAATTCGCTGTTTTTTAAAAGACTGACGATTAACGGAAGTCGACTGCGTACGTCTAGAGCGGCGTATGAAGTCAGAATGAGTCAGTCGAGTCGAAATATTACTAAAGGATGGACATTTATTTATATTTAAAGGGGTGTCGCAAAAAATGCATGCAGAAAATTACATTAATAGCGGTGTATGGTCCAAATAATGATGAGCTGGCAGAAACGAAAGATAAATTTTGGGAAGATCTGAATCTAATAACGGAAAGCAGTGCGGGTAAAATATATATAGGCGGGGATTTCAATTCAAGAGTAGGTAGAGGACTAAGGAAAAATGAAGTAATAGGAATGCACGGTGAAGACACCAAAAACAACAATGGTCAAAGACTTACAGATTTCTGTACGCTTAATAAGATGATTGTGGCCAATACTTTCTATGATCACAAGGACATACACAAGTTTACAAGGATTGGTAAAAAGGGAACGGAAAAAGTTAATAATTGATTATATACTGGTAGAACGAGATAATAGGAAAGAGGTTATAGACGTAAGGGTATATAGAGGAGCGGAGATTGGAAGCGACCATTTCATGCTCATAGGAAAAATACGTAATAAAAGCTGGGATGTAAGAAAGAATGAACCGAATAATATAAAAGAATATGAAGCAGTGAAGACATACAAACTTAGAGAGGAAATAATTGCTAAGAGATATGAAGAGGAGATAAGGAGGATAATATATAAGGAAGGAGTGACAGTAGGAAATGAAGCTATTGAAGAAAAGTGGAGGATCTTTAAGGCGACAGTCAATGAGGCAGCCAAAAAGGCGGGTGGGATAATAAGAAAGAAAAAGGATAGGAAAGCAACTACATGGTGGAATGAAAGTGTGAAACAACAGGTCAAGCGTAAAAAAGAGAAATGGAGCATATATTTACAAAACAGAACACAAGATAATTACAATCAATACAAAGAGCAGAGGAAGAAAGTTAAAGAAACCATCAGAATGGAAAAAGATAAGAGTTGGAAAACATTTGGTGATAAACTGGAAAAAAAAAACTTTAGGGAAAACCAAAAACTGTTTTATGGAGTCTTAAGGAAGGTTAGGAAAGGGAAGCATACGATGAGAAATATAATAAAAGATAAAAATAGTAAACTATTAACGGAAGGAAAACAAATTATGAAAAGGTGGAAAGAATACTTCCAGGATTTGCTAAGACAACAAATACCACAGCCAATTGAAGAAACAACTACTGAGTTCCCGAAGACAGACAAAACCATGGAAAATCTGGAAATCACAATAGAAGAAGTCAAAGAAGCAATAAGCAAGATTAGAAACGGAAAGACCGCAGGACATGATAAAATAACAGCAGAGATGTTTAAGAACATGGGCGATGATGGTACCAAATTGTTTTGGAAAATCTGTAACAAGGCATGGAAGGAGAAAAGGTACCCAAGGACTGGACAACAGGAGTAATTGTACCAATATATAAGAACGGTGATCAAAAAGAGTGTAATAACTATAGAGGTATAACGTTACTAAGCACAGCAGCAAGATCTATGAACGAATATTAGAAAGAAACTACAAGACATCATAGAACCTACCCTGGAAGAGGCACAAAGTGCATTTAGACGAGAAGAAGTACGCAAGATCATATTTCACATTGAAAATAAATTATAGAGAAGTCAATCAAAAGCAAAACAAAAGCGTACTTCCTATTCATCGATTTACAAAAAGCCTTAGACAGAGTACCTAGAACGAGAATGTGGAAAATATTAGAACAAAGAGGGGTTAGTCGACTAATAATTAGGGCAATTAAATCACTGTATAAAGATAATGAGACTTATGTAATATACCAAAACATGAAGTCAGAAACCTTTCTTACAACGTATGGTCTTACACTGTTGAAAATTTTAACACTTTTTTGACTAATTTAATAGTCAGGAGAGGTCCACACTCTTTTCGTGTTATTTTGTCGAGAACTATAGAAGTTTAAATTTGACGAGCAAAGATAGTCAAGTATTGTCTATTGCTAGGGTTATTTTGTCCAACTGACACGTGGAATTATAAAATACTTCTAGTCACATTTTATTTGATCTAGACTAGACAAATTTACTAGCTGTTTAACTAAATGAATGCGATCTATTTGGTGTTTTAACACATTTTCCTAAACACAACGTCTTTTTAATATGCAACTCCTATTTCTTAGTGCTATAATATTCTCTCTTTAAGACGTTTTCTTAATTAGAAATATGCAAAACCACTCATTCACAAGTTTTGGTTTCAACTAAACGTACCAATTTTAAAATGATTTTTTGAAAACCATTATAAAATTAAGTGAATGTTTATGCTATTTGATTCAAGTCTAAAACTAATTGCGTAAATAGATGTTCCCAATACATCTTTAAGATGTTGAAATTTTTATGCCCACTGGAATTAACGTTAATAACACGAGGTTACACTTCGCAAGTCAGTCACATTTGGTGGTTTGTTTGGATATGTTAATACGGAGAATCAAACACGAAAACAGATACACGTGCAATACAGGTGGTGCGTATAATGCAATACTGTATTAGAATAGGTGGGGTTTCTATATTTCTATCCGAGGAAAAAATTCTGATTGGTTGACGCTTCTGAATGTCTAGCAAAATTGTCAATCCTCATATCTGAACAAAGAATTCACACGAAATTCTAGTCATTTCTGTTCTATTAAATACGGCGTAGTCACTCGTCTGGCAAGTTTGGAAAATCAACACTAAAATTTTTGACTAGCGCAAAATTAACGCCAACACCGTAATATTTTCAACAGTGTAGGCAAGGAGGTGTTATAAGTCCACTGCTATTCAATGTACTGCTGGATCAAGTCATAAAGGAATGTCAACCCTAAATGAGAAAACTAACAGTTGGATACAGAAATGTGAAGAGAGTAGAAATATCAGAATGTGCATTTGCAGATGATGTAGTGATAATGGCAAGAACTGAAGAAAGACTACAACAAAACATCAATATATGGAATAAGACACTAGAAAGATATGGCATGATAATAAACACAGAAAAGACGAAAGTAATGGGTATAATGCAAGATAAAGAGAAAATTAACATTAAAATCAATGGAAGAACATAGAACAGGTGAATGAATATAAATACCAGGAGTAATATAACAGAACGACGGAAAACAAGATAAAAACATACAAGAAAGAATAGAAAAAACCATAAGGTTATATCATGCAATAAACCGTACATTTATAAGGAAAAAAGGAATAACTAGAAAAACTAAAATGACCATTTTTAAAACTGTATATAGACCAGCTCTGATGTATGGTAGTGAGACATGGACAATAAATACGACATGGAAAAGTAAACTTCAGGCGACCGAAATGAAAAACCTACGAGGGATTAAAGGAATTACAAGACGAGACACGATCAGGAAGGAAGACGTGAGGACAGAATTGGAAACAAAATCAATATTAGACTTCTTAGAAGAAAAACAGCTGGGATGGTGGGGTCATGTTCAAAGGATGGGAGAAAAACAGACAAACGAGGAGAGTATGGGAAGCAAGAGTGATTGCAAGAACAGGAAGAGGACGACCTCCAGAAAATACAGTGGCAAAGGTTATAAGGAGAAGAGGGTTGAGTGTGGAGGAGGCAAGAAATATTGTCAAGGACAGAGGAAGGTGGAAAATAGTGTGTAGAACATAGAATAATATATCCCTACACCGAGAGGTATCTTGGGATTACGATACGATTTTATATGATTTTAACAATTCTTTTATTTCTTAGTCCTATAATATTCTCTCTTTAAGACGTTTTTTCAATTATAAATATACAGAACCACTCATTCAAAAGTTTTGGTTTCAACTAAACGTGCCGATTTTAAAATGATGTTTTGAGAATCATTATAAAATTAAGTGAATGTTTATGCTGTTTGACTCAAATCTAAACTAATTACGTAAATAGATGTTCCCAATACATCTTTAAGATGTTGAAATTTTTAATGCACACTGGAATCAACGTTTAATAACACAAGCTTACATTTTGCAGGTCAGTACACGTTTGGTGGTTTATTTGGATATGTTAATACGTAGAAACAAAGCCGAAAACAGATACACGTGCAATGCAATGCACGCGTGGTACGTATAATGTAAACCGTATTAGATTAGGTGGGGTTTCTATATTTCTATCCGAGGGAAAAATTTTGATTGGTTGAGGCTTCTGAATGTCTAGAAAAATAGTAAATCCTCATATCTGAACAAAGAATTCACACGAAATTCTAGTAATTTCTGTTCTATTAAACACACGTAGTCAACTCGTCTGGCAAAGTTTGTAAAAATCAACACTAAAATATTTGACTAGCGCAAAATTAACGCCAACACCGATAATATTTTCAACAGTGTATCTTTTGTATTTGCTGGAAAAGGAAAATTATAATAATGGTATACTGCGTTGACCTAATGAAGCTTACTAAATCATAGCATTTGTTTAAATAATTTTTACGTAACGTAGATTCATTTGGGGTTTTCCCGTTTACAATATTTTTCCAATAATGAATTAAACCTGGGATTATCTATTTTCGTCTACGGTATACTTGCAGCCAAAACTGCATCACATATCTCAAAAGCAAAATTATTTTGCACTTGTTGACTTTCATCTAAAAATAATTGTCTTGAAGGCATCTTCTGCTTCTTTGCATTTTCTTTATGGAAATATGTGTTTAGGTGCTGACCGATAAGATATTTTCTTTCGCTTGATACCTTAAAAAATAATCAAAATAATAATTGGATATTTACCTAATCTTACAACAGATATTGAATTATTTAATTAACTTACGTGTTTGGAACAGATTTGGCAAAAAATGGCTTTCCCGTCAGTAGTAAGATGTTCCGATTTTGATATCCATTCACGGATTTGTTGACTTTCGCACATCTTTACTTTATGCATATTTAGAATAATAGATTTCATTGCACTAATAATTGAAAATTGTACCACTAGTAGTAGAAAGTAGAAATGTAGCTGTTTACCCTATGTAAGACATTGATGTTTGTGAGAAAAAGTATTATGTTTACAGTGTCGTTACTCTTGTTGAGTACCAATACATAAATTTTATTTTTAGTGGTCTGATCAGCAACTTAGACCATGTCAACACCTGTTCCAATTTCAAAGGCGACATTTCTTGGAAGCGGCTAGATCGGATGTGCGCTTTTGAGGGACTCAATAGCCGTGCTACCGTCGGCGAAATTATTGGAATTTTAAAAATTACGAAATGTACTTAAGTATGCAAATTATATGCATTTATTTTAAACTATATGCATTTATTTTAAGCTATATACATTTATTGGTAAATATGCAATAATATGCGCGATAAGAATATTTTATTTAAAATTATCTGAAACCTTAAGAAAACTTTAAATTAATTCGAAGACGTTCAATAAAAAAATATGCAAATGCATATAAATCCGGCCTTTAGTTCTAACTAGTGATGTGCCTGATCGTTAAAAACCTCGATCCGCGGATACGGATTTTGTATTTCATACATTATAATATAATAAATAATTGACGAATACTATTTCTGCGTTATTTTTCGGCGGTTGATGGACCAAATTATATTCTTAAAGGCAGATAATTGCTCTGTTGGACACGATGAGATACCAGTGTCGCTGCTGAAATCATCTGCTGCATGCATAGCCGAACCACTAGCTTACATGGTTAACTTGAGTCCTCAAACATCTACCTTTTCAAGTCATCTAAAAAAGGGAATTGTAAATCTTATACATAAGAAGGGGGATAAACAACAGATAACAAATTATAGACCCATAAACTTTATTATCCAATGTATCTAAGATATTCGAAAAAATTATATATAAAAGATTAACAACATTTCTAGAAAAATATAATCCCTTAAGCAATAAGCAAAGCGGCTATCAAAAAGGAAAGTCAACAGCCACAACCATATCAAGTCTATTCCGAAATTCTGGAAGGCATAAATGATGGCGACCATGTGGCTAGTCTATACATAGACCTGTCGAAGGCCTTTGACAGTGTTGACCAAAATACATTATTTCGGGAGCTTGAGAGCGCGGGGGTTCGGGGAGGGAGTCTTAAACTTCTTCAGTCGTACCTTGAAAATAGAATGCAATGTGTGAAGGCGCGGAGTAGCAGTGGTGTGATACTACATTCTCCTGGGAAATAGTACAAAGGGGAGTTCCGCAGGGATCCGTCCTTGGACCTGTTTCTTGGTTTACCTGGACCAATTGCGGATATACAGCGTGATCTTGTAGCACTTTTCGCGGATGATGTGTCGGTTGTTTGCTACAGGTGAATTCTCAGGGCGTAATAAATAGTAGCAATTTTCCAGAGCATGAGACTAGATTGAATAATAATGAAAAGTAAATACTGTTTTATTAAAGATTATTGATATAAATAAAATAAAATAAATGATTGCAAGCTACTCAAAGGATGGGAAAGAAGGATAAATAAATAACGTTTATTATTTATTTCCCACGGTGCGACTATCGGAGTCGTTTCGGCCAGGGAGGCGCCGGAGAGATGTCGGAGTGAGCGCCACTGGGTTATCAGCTGTTGCCTTCACTGGCCCGACGCTGTCGCCCGGTAATTTAACACACAGCCCAGAATGGCTATTTACCAGTCGGGGAAACAAGGGATTGGTACTTGCGGAATTTTTGATGTATTGTTAAATAGTTAAATTAAATGAAAATGTTATGTAAATGACAAGAAAAAAAAAACTAGTGCGCCAGAGTTGATTAAATTAAATTAAATAAACTCAAAGAGACTATATTAACTGTTATATTGACACTTAATTCGGTGAAGCTCGTCTTACATAGTTACAATGTATAAATATATGACATGAACTGGTGGGAGTGCCGGGTTATTATTAAAAAATTGTAAAATTAAAAGAAACAAGACATAAAATCTACGTACTCGATCGAGCATGCAAATGACTACGACCTACCATTTGGTTTTATAGGTGAAAGAAAAAAGCAATTAAAAAAAAAAAGGATTTCACAAGTTACGTTAAATTTTGACAATGACCGCAAAGACTAGATTATTAAAAAAAAAGAATTACGTTAAATTGAATTATGATAGCAAAGACCGAAATATAAACAACAAAAAAAAAAAATATTACGTTAAATTATTAATATGTCAATGGTAGTTCGTTACTACAAATACACAAGCAAATAATCTTAAAATTAACTTACATGTAAAAAACAATGCACGGGCGGTTGATTGTACCACCAGGGAGGGTGAGGAAGAATCGAAGCGTAGAAAGATGAAAGAAAGAAGCCGGGTCCAGGGACGACGTAGAGCGGCGGGGCTCGCAAATCCGCGTCGGCGGGGCTCCAAAAAGAGGCTTCGTAGTCAAACACAGGGACTCAAAGGCTTCCATGGAGTAGATTCTTTACGACCAGAGATCCCCACAGGGGTTACCAAACGGTAAATTAGGTCGAAAAGGGTGCAGCAGGGCGTCGCCTCTTAGACCGTAGGTCTGCACTCTTAGCGGGCTGGAGTGTAAGTGAAAATCGGAGGGTAGAGTATCTAGTTCCCGCGCTATGCCATTAAGTAACCAATAGGATTCGAGTATCGAAGATAAAAAAAAATGCAGGTGTTCGAGTTATGCGAAATTCTAACGTTTCAAGTACAGCGCGCACAAAAAAGGTGCAACAATTACAAAATGAATAAATTCGGAGCTAATTATGAACGGAGTTTAATGAAATTTACGATCTCAATGCATCTAAATATATGTTAAAATTTGACATTTAAAGATTTAGAAAAGGTCACAAATAAGCGGTACATTACAAAAAAACAATTTCAAGGTTAAACGTGAGTTATACAAATACGTAAATGCGACGGTAACTAGAAAAGGTCAAGGAACTTGGATGAATTCAGAAAAGATAAGTTGTACAGTTTGGAGAAATAGAAAGGTTTTTCAACACTAGCATGTTCTGAAGCCGAGATCTGGATACCTGAAAGATAAATTTTACACGCATTAGATATATAATATATTATAATAGATATAATAAAAGCTGGCTCGAAAACCTATAACCTGATTCTTATAACTCATAAAAAAACACTTAGCACTTAGCATAAACTTACGACGTACTGAAGAACTTACCTCGAGAGTAGCTGTACACGTTCCTCGACGCTTTGCGAATGGTAGCCTCTTCGGTAGACGTTGAACGTGTCCGCGGGTTTGAGTGCTTATCGCGCATATGTGGAAGCCCGCCTACGGTATGGGTTGGCGTTTTGGGGCAACCAGTAGTGATGTTGATCGATTATGTTATCCAGAAACGTTGTATTCGAAACATATTTGGTTTAAAAAGTAGAGACACTTGCAAAGACATTTTTATTAATCAAAAAATACACACGCTTACTAGTTTGTATATTGTTGAATGTGCAATGTTTGTTCGGAAAAATTATAACACCTTTTTCCGTCAATTTGAACTGAGTTATACATATTGCACTCGAGCAACAACTAAAAGTAGTTATATATCGGGCCCAAGGCCTAATTTAACAATAGTACAAAAAAATGTTGTTTTATATGTTTTATATACCTACAGAACTACGTCTTTTGTAAATGATAAGAAATTTAAACACAAACTAGAATTAGTATTATGCAAACACTCTTTTTATAGTCTAAAAGACTTTTTTAATTGTAAGTTGATATTGGAGCAGCTCTTCACTTTTCTTAGTATGTACTTTTTATTCATTGATATACATGTATTGTCTTTTTTGTATTTGTTTTGACGTGTTCTATACTTTATCATGCATGAGCTATTCAAAAAAATTTCAACGAAAATAAGACACGTTCTAAAGGATTTTGAGAAAGTCTCCTTTACCGCAGATATTTGGTCTGATACATCACCAGGGGTTTCATTACTGTCTTTGATCTGCCATGGCATAACAGAATACTTTGTAAGAAAAAATATCGTTTTGCAAGCGGAGGTTCTCGAAGAACGTCACAGAGGAGAGTATTTTTCAATAAAGTTTGAATCCATGCTTCAAGAATGGGATGGTGGAACAAACATGAAACGAGCGTGCTATTTATCTGGTTTCAATAACATCGATTGGGCAGCACACAAGTTACAACTGATAATGAAAGAATCTCTGACAACCCTTGATAGATTTTCAACATTTTTAGTTAAATGCAGAAAAATTACAATAACAATAAACTGGTTTGAAAATTAATTGTATTTATTTAAAATTACTAATTAACTATAAAATCCTGCACGAATCATTATAATGATGATGTATGATATATGAATTAAAAGGGCTTTGCGCAAGGATTAACTGAGAATAAACAAAACTATAAGTTGCTATGTAAGAAAATCAAGTTACCCTAGGCTGAATTTAATCAAATATTAGTGGACACCTGTATATATTTATATCGATTTTAGTTTCACTATTGTGTCAAACTAACAAATGTATATGCAAACCACGCCGCCTTAACCGAAAACTTGCAGCAGAGTCATTTTTTACAAAAGGGTAAATAGCACCATTGTTATTACAGATAAACATATAGTAGCTTGTTATTTTTCTTCGTAGAATTCAAAAATAAAATAATATATAGGTGTTCTATTTTAAAATAATAAAAAATAATATAGGTGTTCTAATAAAAATATTATAATGAAATAATATATAGGAGTTCTATTTAAAATAACGGAGCAAGTGTGCGTTTCCTACTTTCGGAAGACCGTGTATAGTCAAAAGTATTTTTTGGATATACAGCATTGAATTCCGTGAAACTTTTGTATAAAAGACTTTTTCCTAAAATCAAAAATAGAGCTGTAATCAAAGACCCAGTCTTCGCTGGGACAGCCTGTACTGTGCAACTGTTGCGATAAAGAATGTCGATACGACTTCCGTAAATGACGTCGATGATCTGTGATACTAAGGCGACTTTTAAATACATCATAATATTGGGACAATCGACATAATCAGTGACTAAATATCAATGTTTTTGTGACGGTAGTCTGCTACCTGGGAATGCAGTCATTGGTGGTAATGTCTCGGCATTTTGACGTTAATTAAAGACGTACTTATTGAGTCATTAAAATGACGTCCTTTTTTGGTCGGTACATGGTGTACCGACGTCATCATCCAGTTTTTCTCCATATATCCAATATCGACGTCTATTCCACGTGAGCTTCTTACCTGGGTACGAATATGACGTTAAATAAATGGTCTCATGTGAAATGTCAATAAGTTTGTAAAGTGGAATTTGCTTTATCTAATTAGTTAGTTGTGTAGGGTACTAGGTTACTAGTTGTTGGCTCTATTAAAATGCCTTTCCTAGGTCTGGAAAAATGTGATATATTAGAAACTTATTTGGTTAGTAGAAAAAAACTCCATAGAAACATTAGAATATTATCACAATAAATTTCCGGGCCGTGAAGTGCCAAATAGATAATTCTTTCTAAAACTGTACAGAAAACCAGGGAATAACGAAGTTACATTTAAGAAAATTAGAAAAAAAGGAAGGGATTCATAACCGTACTTCCGTTTCTTGTGATAGCTTATTTTGAAGCATTTCCTCACAATTCACTTAGAGATATTACGCGAGAATTGGATCTCAATAGATCTAGTTAAATTTATTTTAAAGAAACATAAACTTCATCTATACAAAAAGAAAAGAGTACACACTATATTACCAGGAGATGCTGAGAAAAGATTAATTTTTCGTAACCGGCTAGTTAATTTTGCCAAGGAACATCCAGATAATTTCAAACATATTTTGTATCAGACGAATCTATTTTTTCTAATAGAGAATCCCATGATAGAGGATCCACGACATCTTCAGCATCGTTTTAGTTTAAATATTTTCGTGTGGCATATTATGTTCTCAAGTTATTGGCCCAATATTTTATCACGACACCCTAACAGAGGTAGGTTATGTTCAATTATTAGCGTGATTTCTCGAGAAGATTCTGGAAAACCTGCCATTAGTTGATTACCAGCATATTCATTTTCAACAGAATGGCGCGCCTGCTCATAATTATCATGATTCAACTACTGTGCTAGGCAAAGGTGGATTGGAACAAACGCCCCGGTTTGTTGGCCTCCACGATACGACGTCTTAACCCCTCTAGATTTTTATCTATGGGGCTACCTCAAGGATGCAGTTTATAAACAACACTATCAAGGTGTGGTGGAATTGGAAAACAAAATTAGAGACGCGATAAATAGTATTCCTAAAAGTGACACGTAGTGTTTTCAGAAGGGTTCAGAAGTGTATTGATCTACAAGATCATACTTTCGAACATTTACTGAGATGAATTGTAACCTTTTATACTTACCGTTTTCCTATTTTATGTTTCATGTGAATTAATGTAGTATAATTTATAAATATTAGTTACTGTCCAAGGCCTACTTACTAATAATAATAAATACTCCTAATAAAGTTGAAGTCCGTTTTATTCGCTTAGGTCTAAAATTAGGATGATTAATGTATCAGCAACTTTTTTAATTTTCTTCCAAAATATATAAAAACATACAGCGTATTCCATTTAAAAATATGTTTATCTAGTGAATATCTCAAAACAAGGTATACGATTGCTATTCTGTTTTCACTATCTTAACCAACAGAAAAAATACAACTAGTTAGTTAATTTAACCGATTTCGTAGTTCCAATAATAACGAAGTTAGCAATGGTGAACACCTGACTTTAGACACCCTGTATAGTATTTTATAGCATTTGTAATGCTATAAGGTAGCATACAGTTCGGTATAAAAAAAATATTTTTAAATGCAATGCTCTGCTTAGCTTACTTAAATCCTCTTTGAATCATCCTAGTGTCATCTGTTTTATTACTTTACCTTTTCTAATGCCAGATGGCATGCGGGGGGGAGGAGCATTCTTTTTACTACAACAACCTAGAGGACGCCCCAACATTAAAAAAATACGACTAGGAAGATACACATTTTCATCTTTAGTATAACCGAGGATGCTATGGGGTACTGTTGTCGTCTGTCCTCGAATATTCAATGTTAAGGGGGTCACTACATGTCCCTTTTTCTCAGAAACACCGTATCTGATCTCATTGATTTTTTACGCACGTTATCTAGTATTGTCCCAGCAGTTTAAGTGAAAGATTTCATAAAATTTCTAGACTTTTTTTTGAGTTTTACAAAATCGAATTTTCTTCGTTTGTGCTTTTTTACATACTTCACAATCTGTTCAAAGTATCGCGATATATATTTTTTTCTAACTGTAGAATTAGATAGAGAATATACTGAATGAAGTGTTTTTTAAAATAAACTTCTGCTCTTGAAACAGAAAAAATCGAAAATTTAAAAAAGTGAGCAAAGAAAATATCGATTTTGTAATACTCATAAAAAAAGTCTTTAGAAATTTTATGATATTCCTCACTCAAACTGTTGGGACAATACTAGATAACGTGTGTAAAAAAATTCAATGAGATCAGACACGGCGTTTCTGAGAAAAAGCGACATACATAATGGCGGTTTTTCCATATGGATAAAGATATGTAGTGACCCCCTTAAAACAGTTAATTCAAGTGGAATTGTGCCCTTGAGACTTTTATTAACCATGTATTAATCCTATTAACTGACTTTTAAAGGTAAATAAAACATTTAAGTGGAAACAACTGAGATTTTATTTTATAAATAGTTCGAAATAAACAGGAGTGTAAAACAATCTAAATAAGAACGTTGTTATCTCAGGTAAGTAACATAAGTTCGTTTATTCAATAACAATTACGTTTTAAATTAGCAATTCCAAGTTTTGCAATATAATTTCATCATAGACATAAAAATACGTTGACAGTTAGTTTTTCCGAGTCACACAGAAGCGGACGGAAACGAGATAACGGATAGTCTCGCGAAAAAGGGGCTGGAATACCTTTTGTAGGGCTTGAACCTTTCTGCGGGATAAGTACCAGTACAATACTGAATTTATTGAAAAGAGAAATGGAGCAGAAAAAAACCTAATTATTGGCAGAGTCTCCGGGGAATGAGGCAAAGTAAAATTCTTCTGGGAACCTATAACCGCAAAAGGTTTACAGAATGCATCAATCTGAGTAAGAACAATGAAACATCCATCCACCTCCTCTCAAAATGCGTAGCACTGTGCAACCCAGGGCGTTGTACTTGGAAGCATGTGAAATCGAAGAGGGAGACTTACTTAACCTGCAGCCTTCTGATATCCTACACTTTCTGAAAGGAATTGGATTGGAAAGATAGCTGCAAAACGGCAAGAATAGGAGACACAATAGATCTTTTAGGTCGCAGTGTAACATCACCCTTGGCACATACATATGTACTTGCATACAAAGTTAGTTTTCAAAATTCCCGCATGTTTCTAAATTTTTCACCTATATAATTATGTGGAAAATTACTCTATTCGGATTTGTGCCGTAAAAATACGTACTAAGTACTAAAATTCAAACTACCACCTTATACAAAATTTTTCCGCCAGTACTCGCAAAATGGTTGATGGCTGTATACAAAATTTTCTAACGCAAAAATTTGGCGAATATAACGAAATAAAATTTCTTATAAGTATATTAAAATTTAGATAAGACTTGAAATAATACGTTTATCTTTAGGTTGATATGAGTACAGAATACCTTCGAAAGGAGATAATGGTACGCATCAGAGTGCTCAGGTCTGGTCAGGAACAACGATGAAGGGGGCCTTCGTGCTTCAAATTACGGAGAATGGCTCAGGGCGGGTACATTTCTCGAGGAAATCGTCGTTGGAGAAAATTACATAACAGTTATGTAGGTAAATTATGGTTAAAGTTAATGTAATTAACTATGATTTAATATAACCATCATTTTGGGTTGGAATTTTGTAAAAATAGGATTTTATCAGAACAGCCGTTAAAATTTATAAGATTAGTCTAGATACATCCGTCTTTCACGGAGGTTGGTTAGTGAATGATTAGAATTACAAAAAATCTAACAGATATGCCTGCAATTCTTTTGCAAGAATGTAACTGCTTCGAAAAATCTGTTACTTTCACCGATATGAGGGGAACACTGGATGTTTAACATACCAGAAAGCCCATGTGACCAAATGGAACTATGAAATGTTTAAACCAAATTCAAATAAATAGTTATTGCAAAATTATGGAATCACTTTACATTAAATATAAAACAAAATAACAATAAAAAATACTTTAGAAAAGTTACAATACATATTACTATATTCAATTAACAATTTAAAAAATTCTACTGTCCAGTAGATATGAAACCCAGCATAATTTTTTTTATTAAGTTTGGACCAAACCGAATCCCAGCAATTTTTTCCCTATCTTCTAATGTTGATATAAATTGGATTAACGATACATCTAAAAGTTTTACTAAACTAAATTTAAGCAAAATAAATATTCTCTAAAAAAAAATATATATTCTTTCAAACTGATATCGATCTCATCTCGAAAGTTTATTATAAATATTTAATATTAATATTCTTATATCTGATTTCGTAGATGTCTCTCTACTGATCATCTTATTTTCTCCACCATAAAAACCTATTATATACTAAAACCATACCTCCACAGGACACTTCATCCGTCAGATATCCACTGGATGTCTCAATCACCAAAACATGTCCATATCCACTGCAAATGTTGGATAGATATCCATGGGATATTCGTTTTGGAGTTATTATAATTATTTATAAAATTCATAGAAATATATTTATCGCATTTTTTACGTAAAAATTAATACCAAAGTAGGCACAATTTGCCTGCTTGGAAGTTTTTTGGAAGAAGATTTTGCAATAATGTAAAATTTCAGATTCGTTGCAGAATCTATGTTATTTCTAAAAAAGACGGTTGGATTTATTACTGGTATGAATATTAAATAAAATTGAATAGCTCTACTAAGCATATGCTGAAAGTATTTGTACCTATAATCAACTTTAGGTCGAAACGATAAGGTCAAAAATCGCCAAGCCTAAATAGATCAACCAATCCCGAATTTGCTTGTTCACGTGCGCCGCACAGTGGTCCAGGGCCGGCAAAAGATCACTTTTGACAAGTATGAAATCTAATGATATATTTGCCGTAAATAGTTAGTTAAATGTTCAAACTTCATGAAAAATGCTATGTTGCAATATTTATTCGTAATAAACTACGCAATATCCCCGCTCAAAGTTGGCGTAAGTAAAAATCCTGAAATAACTGCATATTTTTGTTAGAATTAATAATGCTGTATTTTAATAAGTTGTTATCTAAATTGAATATAACTTCTGGAGTATGTTCTATGGTCCTTATAGTTTATATGACTGCTAAAAAAAATTGATTTAATTTGTAAAATGCTTGATTTTATCAACAGTTTTCTAAATACTACATTTATACATGAAGAAAAAGTTCAGGTAGACTTTTAGTGGTCATCGGCAATTATCGATAAGCTGATTTTTACATGTACGTGATCTCTAATGCCTCTAGTATAATGTCCAAAAAGAATCAGCTGCTCCTTTTTGCTCCTCTCCGAAAAAATCACATTTAATTGCGAGCATGTCTAATAAAGTTAGCATTCACCATTGTATTATGCAGCCGACAATGTATCTCGATATATCAATAGCTACATTTATATGTATGTGTGTTAATGTCAATTTGAATGTGTGTATATGTGTGTACTTGTATATAGGTATCTTGGTCTATTGATTTTTAATTCTTAAAGTTTTAGTTTTCAGAAGCATGTTTTTTTTATTTCACTTATCTGCCCGCGAAGGTATTTATGTATTGGAAGTAAAAGCCATATTTATTCTAATAATGTTTATATGGTATTTTTTTTCAAATATACAGTAATCCTTAAACGGGAGTGTAGATTTAGTTTGGAGATATATTGCCTTTCTTTCGTACTACAAAAAGAAATCGTTTTTTTTTCTAATTTGGTAAAATGTTTTTAAATTATTTTGCAATGCATGTTTTAGCTCATTCTTTGGCTATATTCCCAGTGCTTCTGACATAGAAATCACAGAAAGTGGTGCAAATGTATCACTACAAGATCTTTTAAAGCACACTACTGAACGACTTTTACTTAGCAAATTAGATGATAAAATTGGTGAAAATAATTTTACACCGAGTAGTAAATGGGGTTGTGATGGCGTTTCAGAGCAGAGTGAATACAAACAGAGTTTTAGCAGCGATATTGGCATAACAAATGCGAATTTATTCATGATATCTACTGCCCCACTAGAAATGAGATTAGCAGCAGACACAACACATGCATTACGGAAAAACCCCCGACTAGCATCTACACGATATTGCTGACCTATAAAATTTGAATATGCGAAAGAAACAATTGAC
Source organism: Protaetia brevitarsis (assembly GCA_004143645.1). Taxonomy (NCBI): domain Eukaryota; kingdom Metazoa; phylum Arthropoda; class Insecta; order Coleoptera; family Scarabaeidae; genus Protaetia; species Protaetia brevitarsis. Next base: position 1,686,215 of record RXPK01000280.1, on the reverse strand, counting down.
GTAACAGAAATAATGCTTCTAGAATGCCCCATTAGAGTGACATTTTACAATGCTTGATGGAAAAGTTGCGCAAGCCATAACAAATACATCATCAGCATCAAGATGAAGCTACATATGCAAAGCTACCCCAAAAGAAATAATAACCTGACCCGTATTTATCAAAAACCTGTATCAGAAGAATGTTTTAAATTAGGTTTTTCAACACTACACGCGCGTATAAAATTTATGGAATGCATATTACATGTATCATATAGAATACCGATACAAAAATGGTCTGCTGTAACACTAGAACAAAAAACAGTGAAAGATAATACAAAGAAAAAGATCCAAGACGAGTTAAACGGGGATTAAAGTAGATTTTGTGCAGCAAGGTTCAGGAACCAGCAATGATGGCAATACCGCTAGAAGGTTTTTTCAAAATCCCCAAATGACTACAGCTATAACAGGGGTTGATGTAGAACTAATTGAAAGATTTAGCGTAATGTTGCGAGTATTAGCAAGTAGTGCAGCAATTGATTCCGATAAATTTTAAAAGTACACGCGTGATATTGAAGAATTATATGTAGCTAGGTATAATTGGTACTATATGCCTGTAACCGTGCATAAAGTTTTAATTCATGGCTAAGATATAATAGACAGAGCTGCTTTATCTGTAGGATTATTGTCAGAGGAAGCACAAAAAGCCCAAAATAAAAATTATAAAAAATATAGAGCCCACCATTCGCGAACATTTTCTCGTAAAGCAACAAATGAGTACATTATGCATATGCTGCTGAGAATATCCGATCCGCTTATTTCAAATGTGAGACGTTTGCCTTCTAAAAAAATTTTTGAATTTCACGATTACGCTAAAGATTAACTTCGAAATGATTTATAGATTATACCCTCAAATTACTTTCCGTGGATATACTTATGAATATCCAATTGGTCTGGTATTGGGCTTTTCAGTGTTTTTTGAACTGCTTAAAGTGCTTTTGCCATTTTTCTTGTTTTTTATGTAGAAAATCATTAAGTTAATTACTGCACTGATGTACGTATGTGAATCCTATCAGATTTGTTTTAATTTTTAAAAATCTTTGCTTAATTAGAATAACGTTCATGTGTTCTGAGGTACCTGAAAAATTTAAATTGATACATTCTAAATATGCTATATACACATACATGTATGTACATATGCTTTGTTTTCTTTTATAATACGGCTATTTGTTTAAGAATGATGGGCGAATGTAGTACTCTTGGGACGCAATAGCAGTTCCTCTTATTTTGGACTACATACTTTCTGACTAAAACCATATTCTCTTATTCGGTATCACTTGACGGGAAATTTCTCAACTATTAGTAATTAGTTCAGTTGTGTATTATTAAAAAATATCTAACCATCTCTGTTTGTTTATAATAATGTTAAAACATTTTTAAGCATGACAAGCGGTTATAATAATTCTTCTGAATACTTTCTCATTTTCTGAATATTTTGCCGTTTTGTATTATTATCATTGCTATTATTATGTTATATATTATACATATGTATGTATATTTAACTCAAGATTGATAAAAAAAACATTATGAATAGAAACTGCAATACCTAACATTATTTCGAATAATTTATGTATTTCCGCAATAATTAATTTTATGCTTAATCTTTTTTCTTTATGCAATTCAAATCGCTATATTTAATCTCATTATCCTGAAAAAAATATTAAAAAATTCCAATTCTATCAAAAGTTACAGATTTATTTCCGCAAAAGCGCGTTTCTGGACCACTGTGCGCCGTGTTTATTTATTATACAAGTTAAAAAGGGCCGTTGCGGTGTACGTATTTCCAGTTACTTAGGTGTACCGAACTGACAGGCTTCACAACAGTCTGCAATCTGATAATAAATTCATCCACCCGGATTCCAAAGCAAGCATAAACGGTGATGTACCATCTGTTGTCGTATTGTTGATGTTCGCCCCTCTTTCTTGCAGTAACTTAATGCAACCGAAATTCTTCCACTCGGATTCCAAAGCAAACATAAGCGATGTTATACCAGTTGTCGTACTGTTGCCGTTCGCCCCTCTTTCTAGCAGTAAGTTAATGCAATCTAAATTCTTCCACTCGGTTTTCAAGACAATTATAAGCGGTGTTCTACGATTTGTTGGCGTACCGTCGAAATTCGCCCCAGGGTTTTGCAGTAAGCTGAGGTAGACTAAATTTCTCCACCAGGATTCCAAAGCAAACATAAGCGGTGTTCTACCATCTGTTGTCGTACTGTTGACATTCGCCCCTCTTTCTAGCAGTAAGCTGATGCAGTCCAATTTTTGCCTGGATTCCAAAGCAAACATAAGCGGTGTCTTACCATCTGCTGTCGTACTGTTAACGTTCGCCCCTCTTTCTAGCAGTAAGCTGATGCAGTCCAATTTTTGCCCGGATTCCAAAGCAAACATAAGCGGTGTTCTACCATCTGTTGTCGTACTGTTGACGTTCGCCCCTCTTTCTAGCAGTAAGCTGATGCAGTCCAATTTTTGCCTGGATTCCAAAGCAAACATAAGCGGTGTCTTACCATCTGCTGTCGTACTGTTAACGTTCGCCCCTCTTTCTAGCAGTAAGCTGATGCAGTCCAATTTTTGCCCGGATTCCAAAGCAAACATAAGCGGTGTTCTACCATCTGTTGTCGTACTGTTGACGTTCGCCCCTATTTCTAGCAGTAAGCTGATGTAGTCTAAATTTTCAAACTCGAATTCCAAAGCAAACATAAGCGGTGTTTTCCCATCTGTTGTCGTACTGTTGACGTTCGCCCCTCTTTCTAGCAGTGAGCTGATGAAGTCTATTTTTTTCCTGGATTCCAAAGCAAGCATAAGCGGTGTCTCACCATCTGCTGTCGCACTGTTGACGTTCGCCCCTCTTTCTAGCAGTAAGCTGATGTAATCTAAATCTGTACACTTGGATTCCAAAGCAAACATAAGCGGTGTCTTACCACCTGCTGTCGTAATGTTGACGTTTGCCCCTCTTTCTAGCAGTAACTTAATGCAGTCTGGATTTTCCCAGGTGTATTCTAAAGCAAAAATAAGCGGTGTTTTACCATCTGTTGTCGTACTGTTGACGTTTGCCCCTCTTTCTAGCAGTAACTTAATGCAGTCTGAATTTTCCCAGGTGTATTCTAAAGCAAAAATAAGCGGTGTTTTACCATCTGTTGTCGTACTGTTGACGTTCGCCCTCTTTCTAGCAGTAAGCTGATGCAGTCTAAATCTGTCCACGGGCATTCCAAGGCAAACATAAGCGGTGTCTTACCATCTGCTGTCGTACTGTTGACGTTCGCCCCTCTTTCTAGCAGTAAGCTGATGCTGTCTAATTTTTCCCCGGATTTCGAAGCAAACATAAGCGGTGTCTTACCATCTGCTGTCGTACTGTTGACGTTCGCCCCTTTTTCTAGCAGTAAGTTAATGCAATCTAAATTCTTCCACTCGGATTCCAAAGCAAACATAAGCATTGTTTTACCATGTGTTGTTGTACTGTTGACGTCCGCCCCTCTTTCTAGCAGTAACTTAATGCGGTCTAAATTTCCCCACGTGTATTTGTAAAGCAAACATAAGCGGTGATTTACCATCTGTTGTCGTACTGTTGACGTTCGCCCCTCTTTCTAGCAGTAAGTTAATGCAGTCTAAATTTTCCTCCATGGATTGCAAAGCATACATAAGCGGTGTTTTACCATCTGTTGTCGTACTGTTGACGTTCGCCCCTCTTTCTAGCAGTAAGTTAATGCAGTCTAAATTTTCCTCCTCGGATTCCAAAGCAAACATAAGCGGTGTTCTACCATCTGTTGTCGTACTGTTGACGTTCGCCCCTCTTTCTAGCAGTAACTTTATGCAATCTAAATTTTCCCACCCGGATTTCAAAGCGAACATAAGCGGTGTTTTACCATCTGCTCTTGAGCTTTCGACGTTAATACCCCCCTCTATTAATAACGTTATGATTTGCGTGTTGTTGGCTTCTACAGCGCGCATAAGGGCTGTCATTTTACTGTCTGAATCAAAACTGATAGCAGCTCTTGAAACCATGGCTTCATCAAATTCACCTAATTCGTTTACATTAATACCTCTATCTAGTAGTAACTTGGCGAGTCTGAAGAAATAATCCTTCGAAACAATAGTGTGTAGCGGTAGGTCACTAGAGCAATAGGAATATTCATCGTAAGTATATTTATTGCACATCAGTAGTAGATGAAAGTTTAGTGGTTCAAGGCTACATTTTTTTAAAAATAATTCCGCAGTATCTATATTTCCCGATTGGATGGCCACGATAGTGGGGGTTACTCCCATTTTATTCTGGATATCTATCTGGGAACCATTTGCTAATAATAATTTCGTCATATTCGTCCCGACTTCGGGTGGATTGATAAGGCTGTAATGTAGTGGTGTACATCCAAAGTTATCAGTAGCATTTGTGTCGTATTGGAGATTAATCAAGTTTATTACTGCCTCCACATTCCCATAGATACAAGCAACGTGTAAGGGAGTAAATCCATTGATCTTGCTTATATTTAACGCATCTGTTTCTAATGCTAGACATTCGTGATGGTTGAATGCTTGAGATAAGCCATTGAACACGACATCTTCAATGAACAACAAATTACGGATTACAGTGATTTTATAAATCCTTAAAGCATCCATATATCTAGACTTTATCTTAGGATCGCCGAGAATACGTAATTCGACGCCGATGTATATTTTTTGTGTTATACAATTTAAATACGCCTCGATTAGATGTATTGATAATTTATGCAATTTTTCTAAACTTATTATATTTCCACAGTTTAAATGTTGTACCCAGTCCCACTGCATAAGAAAATCAGAGCTGGTGTAATTCACTTCAAGTTCGCATATATTGTGAATGATATAGTCAATATAGTCGGAATTTTCATATTTACCAATATTGCAATATGCAGCGGCAACGTGCAATGCCGTTCTGCCTAGTTCATCAGTCTTTTTTAAATGTGAGGGATATTGGGCATACACACATATTTGTTCAAAATCTTTGTCTAAAACAGCTTTATGTAACACTAAATGCTCACAAAGGATATCTAGAACGTGCAGTTTTTTCTGTTTTAACAGCTCTTGATAAATTACTTTAGCGACACTTTTTGTTTTATTCTTAATTAGCCAATCTGCGGTCAGATACTCTGCAAAGGTTTCATGTACAAATGTAGGGTGAGAGTTTTCGTCAACAGACATTACTATGCCTAATTTCAGTTGAAGAAAGAGTTCTTCTTCATGCTTCGATTGAAACAAATGTTTCACTACATCCACACCAAGTATCCTCATAAGTGCCAATTTCTGATGGAGCTTTCGAACACACTTTAATTCGCGTTCTTTACTACATATCAGATTATTAGGAAACTGTCTTTCGAAGTATTGGTCTAGCTTTATTCGAACTATCTTTTCGAATAAAGCTAATTTACTAATGTGCTCCAGGTCTTCATTATTTTCAGAAATTGTCTTTACGAATGTTAAGTATAGAGGATTCTGCAAGAGTTCAACTGGAATCTTCGTTAGTCTTTTTTCGCTAAGATTGCTATTTTTTATGTATTTTTTCTGATCATCGGCTCGTAAAATATCCACCTTAAAAATATTAACTTCGAAGTTTTCCATGACAACGTAATTTGCAATTAATCTTGAAGCAATAATAATTTGAATATTGTTCTCGGCCAAATTACGTATGAAATCTAGTGTGTCTTCCTTGCAACTCGGCAACACTTCATCGAATGAATCCAAAAGAACCAATAAACTTTCCTTGCTTTTGCATAATTCATACAGAAACTCACTATAAGGTAAGTTTGTGAATTTACTAAGAAGCAAATTTAATGCATAATCAGGCTCCGATGGTTTGTGTTTGCTTTGCACCTTATAATCAGCCAGATTATAAAAGAGAATATACTTCTCCATGCCGTGATTTTTAAATAATGATTGGAGCAGAGACGACTTTCCTATACCGGGTTCTCCAGTGACTAAGGTAATACGCTTTTTAAAAAAAGCACAATTTTTAAACGCCAAGTGTGAAAAATGTAGACAATCTATTAATCTAAACTTCTATGAATGGTGTACGCACCTAAACGTATTTTTTTGCGTTTAGTATATGGCGCTACGCATACATTTCAATATCCTGGTAATAAAATTTCTACGAATTTAACCTTTATTTTGCCAGGCAACCCAATATGCAAACAAAGAATGCCCCATCTATAAGAGAACGTGCAAAGTTTGAAACTGTGACGTTTCATCAGTGTTCCCAACCTTTAAGCATAGAATTTCCCACGAGAACAATCAAAATTTCCCTTTTTTTAAACAAAATTACCACGAATGCGCAAAACCATTGTACAAATATACAAGATATGGATCTTGCGCATCTCATGATGACGCGGTTGGGATCCAGTCCTACCAATAAAATAAACTAGAGCGCTATTACAGCCGCACCATTCTATTGAAGTAATAAAACTTCATAAAATTACGCATTAGAGCCGTTTTACATGTGCGAGAATTTTTACATAAGTCATAATAAAAATTATCCCGAAAATTTTGATGAGAATTTTCCTGAGAAATTTTGTCGCGACACTTTCAGGTCGTTTTACACAGGAAACAGTTATCATAGAAATCCTAAATATATTGCAATTAACCGATAAACCAGCAAAATATGAATCATAATTGTTTAGATTTAGGTTACAACTTGGAAGTGCAAATGGAAGTAACCTTATTCCTGTGTAAAACGACCTGAAAGTGTCGCGACAAAATTTCTAGGAAAATTCTCACCAAAATTTTCGAGATAATTTTCGTTATGATTTATGTAAAAATTCTCGTACGTGTAAAACGGCTCTTATCAAATAAATAGAAAAGGACAAATATAAATAATAAATCCACATGTAAATGGATTATACATTCAAAGAGTTTTAAATCACAATTGAATCTTAATTTTCAACGAAAATATCATAGAATAACGTGAACACACGCTGATGACGCGGTTGGGAGCAGCTGCGCGACCTTGAGCGTATTTGGGACTTCGGAAGAGCATAGCAAAATACGTTTTATTTTAGGATATCACAACGTTGCTAAAAAAAAAATTTCCCACGAATACCATACTATTTCCCTTTTTCCCTTCGACTTCAAAACTTCCCACGAATCGGGAAATTTCCCACGAGTTGGCAACACTGCGTTTCATCATGCCCGAAAATTGCTAACTCACTATCGGTGGTGGGGAGAGGTTGTCAAATATGACTTTAAGCAGCACCAGGATGTGTGCTTCTATAAACTGGTAGGGACAATATTGCTTCAAGTATTATTATCGCACTAAAGATGGTACCAGAAGCGTTCCTGATTAGTGTGTTGCCTATTCCACTCCAAAAGGCGAGAATCTGACTTTGTAAGCATAAACATATTATGTAGATAAATAAATAAGATAAATCTCCCATGTTTTGGAACTCGATTCGTATTTGCTAGTCTTGCGGACCTGTAAGGAAATTGATGCTAGACCCGGTACCGTCGGTCAAGTTCGAAAAATATCAACTTATGAATTGTTTGGCGCTAAAAAAATATATAAAATGACTATTTGTCATTTACTATAAACATTGTCAGGGTAAATTGATACCGAAAATAAGAAGTGGACTGTATATTAATTTCGTTTTATTTGTGACATTTAACTTAATGGATTAGAATATAAAAAATGATTGACAAACGATACATCCCATCACGCTATTGTTTTAGACTCTGTTGTTTTTTCCTTCTTTTTTATTTGGCGGTAGTGTGTTTCGTTAAGAGAGGGGGAATAATGATCCGCGGGAAATTTAAATATTGTTTACGCCTGAACAACAACAGTCGCTTCCAGCTTCCAGTCGTAATATGCAAAATTACAATAAAAATTAAGTATTTTTACGATACAGTAAGTAACGACAAAAAAGAAAACAGGAAGTGTAAGGAATCATGAAATTAATAAAAAAAAAAGAATTATGAAGAATACGTATAGTAATAATTTATAATAGATACTGCACTTCTCAGATTTCTATTAAAATATTAATTCCTGTATTTGTAATGAATGATTTATTATTAATTATTATTATTAGAAGCATATTGAATTTTCAAATGAAAACGAAAAACACTATTGGAATTTTCATATTAATATAGCATCTATTAGCAGTTTTCAAATATTTTAGCAAGCAATTACAGTAACATATAATACACAGTTGGGAAACAAATAGATAGGTATATATTACAATGTAATTGCAAAAATAACCATCTCTAAATATAATGATTTTTATTTCTAATTTAAAATTATTGTGTAGTATGTTTTAGAAAATCACATAGCTGATTTACCTACGCTTTTGTATAAAGCAAGTATAAACAATAACATAAGACGCAGTCTTAACATAAAATCGTATTTAACTCTGCGGTTGTCGCACTCTGTATAAAATTAGTACACGAAATATTTTTGTAACGGGGTCTCAAAGACTAGGAAGAAGAAATACAAAAGAAAAATAAAATTATGTGAGCAAAATGTAAAAAGGCGCACAGTAAATCCTGATCCAAATCCCATTTCCTAACGACCCAAGATGATGTAATGATGTCTGCAGTTGTTTTTATTTCAACGCCCTCGACCATGTCACCTTCCGTGTCGGTTAACAGTATTTACTATTACTTTTCATCGCCTCGGCATGCCGTTGTTAATATTCTGTGCCTCAGTATCTTGGCGGTATTTGGTTGCCTGCCCAAAATATACTAAAAATACCCCGTGTAATATTTGAATATTCTTCCAATTAAATTAGTTAGTTTCTTCATTTGGTGTTAAATTATTTTTTTATGTTCAAATAAAATCATTCATCGCCAGTTCTAATAGAATAAAAAGAAATAACTTTGGCGCA
>RXPK01000280.1:1530011-1676939 GCA_004143645.1 Protaetia brevitarsis | reverse complement strand
ATGTACATCTATTATCTATTCTATTTTTATTCATTATTTATGTATGGTTATTGATACATAAATACAAAATAAAAGACTTCATTTACACCCTCTGTATATTTATTTGTTATATGACAAAGATATCATATAAAAGAAAATATAATACTGCCCCTGAGGATTACAATAACTTCGGGCTGTATTCCTTCATCAGGAGTCAACAGCAGCTGTGGATACACATTTCTCTCAGCTCCATATATTTCTAACCGACCCCTTCCAGTTTTATTTTGATCATCCACAATTTTTTATAGCTACGTTCTAAGACTTTCCACTTATTATCACAATTCTGTGGTGTGAATAATTGGTCATCGAATTTTTTTTCCATTTCTAATGCAATTTCATCCCACAATTTCCTCATACTCCAAATTTCTTTCGTCCCAACTTTATCCCTATTTTGTTTATACAATTCTATTAGCGCTTTTATACTATTGGTGTGCTATTTCACATTTTCCTTTTTCTTATTGAACACCAACATTATTTCTGCAAAAGAATTTAATTTATTTCATCTAATTATTATTTCTCTAACTTAACTTCTACATTTTCATTTCCTCTAATTTCCATTATTATGAACAAATAAATATAAAAAGTATGATACAACAACAAGAAAAAAGTAATATGGAGGAAACAACTCAATTCAACGCTTAACTTAGATATACAGGTTATTTTATTAGATTGTGGTTATTTATCCACTATAAACATGACACGAATTTGAAATTTTAGGTAGGGTTAAATCTGTTCGAACCGCTAAATTCAGAACTATTTTGGAACTTGAACTTGAACTGTAATGCGCACTAGATCCAGAATTTCAAATTCGAGAACGGTTCTCGAACTATAGGTTCGAATGAACCTAATCACACTGTCGTTATTACAACATTATTGTGATTTGTTTGGTCCTGCAAAAGAAGTTTGCAATCGTATAAAAGGTCATTCTAAAATCATTTCTCAATCGAAATCAATTAGAAAAAGATGGGGAGCTTTCAGAGGCGGACTATATTTTGGAAAGAGAGCCTTCAAGTTAGATTTCCAGGATCCCGGGAAAGTAAAACAATTACCTTACTAACGTCAAACATCCCGCAATATTTGTAGTAACTACAAAAAGGTCTGACAGGAAGAAAACTTCGATTTAGTGTTACAGCAGCACGTATTTTGTAGATGCATATTGTAAGTAGTTACAAAAATAACATGCGAATTGCGAAATAGTATAATTTGATCAATCGTATATACAAACATAAAGATATTGTAACGTTTTTCTGGCTGGCATTTATTTCCACTCGCTATTTGCTTATCTGCTCAATTCAACTCGTATCCACTGACTGACTGACTGACTGACCAATCCCCACGCGTTATTTATATCTGGCGCGAGAACTGCGAGATTTTTCAGTTAGTTCTAGGGCGCGCTTCCAGATTCAGAAGAATATTACGGAATCTTTGACCTGGTACTGCCCTCTGTCGTTCCTCTTTGGAATCTCGTATGTAGGCCTTTCTTTCGCTATGCTAGCGCCATCTAGGGGCGCCTATCGAAACCGCCAATTTTTAAATTGGCGCTCGTCACAATATGATTAAAAGTATTACACACCTTTTATATAGGTAAGCAGAATATGCAGTAAAAATAAAATCATCGTCTTAAGTATATCATAAGTAGTAATTATTTATTAAACAAGCCTAACAATAACTTACTGTACTATTGTGTGCTTATATGCATCGGTAATATTTATTTGGAAAAAATAATACAATATTTAAAATAACCATTGTATTGCAATTTGCCACGTAACTACATTATATTTGTATTACATAATTCGTTATTAAAAAAATCAAATTTTCAATCAAGATATTGACTTTTGTAATGTTAAAAGGAATACAGCCGAGGATAAAATAATGACGCAGTCGTTATTACGCCAAATTTACTATAACTGTAAGGCATTACAAGGGATCAGTGGCGGTTTGTCGTCGGAAACGTAGGGTGTTCACAAAATCAAGAACAAGCAAATTTTTAACTAAGATCCAATCAATTTTTTCGTACATGTCCTTCTTAAATTTTCTTGCAAGCCTCTAAATTTGCCCTTTGTAGTTTGCGTCAAATTAAGTTCTGGTTTTGGTCTGCCCATACTTTTAACTTGAATTTTTTGTTCATAACTAAAAGAATTAAAATTGTCTTTCAAATATTGCACAGTAAACTGTTCGCATCCATAGTTCTTATTTATATATTGTTTAGTGTTTACTTACAATACTACTTTGTTTGTTTTGTGTGCATTTCATTATCTTTTTTACGTACTGTATATTTAATTTCATTACTCTTTTTACGTACTATATATATTCTCTTTGTTTGTCGGCTGCACCAAAGCGCATTAGTGGCGGCTTCGCTTTGTCGGCTTATTGCAGAGGGATTTAACGATGCGGCGTAGTTTTTAACTGCGGCTGCGCTGTCGCCAATTTATTTTTGTTTTTCTAAAAAGAATCAATTATTATTTGTATCTTTGAAGGAAATGTACGTTTTTTGGGAACAGTTAAAGATTTACGAGTTTAAGTTTGTGATTTTATGTGCGCGGTTTAATAAACGTATTGCTGTAGATGAAGTGCCTCAAACGAAAATTTAAATCAGTGTTTTAAATAAAATAGATAGTTTTTTTTTAAACAAATATATTGTCTAATTTCCTTTTCTTTACAAAGTTAAATTTAAGATATTTATAAATTAACATTAAGTATTTAAATTGTTACAACCACGATTATTGTGTTAATTATATCAACTTTTATCATCTACAATTCTTTGAAAATCTTCTTATACCTAAAACTAGAATATAAAATTAAATTTAATACAGACCTGTATTAATTACTCATGTAAACTGCACGAGTGTGATTAAACATTGAGCACTGGTTTAATATCACCAATAAATTAATAGATTAATACATTAAAATTTTTAAATTCCAAGCAAAAGAAAACAACACATGTGAGCCACCCCGATATCTATATCACACTGGCTCTCTCGCTCGCACGTACGAAGCAGAGAGCCAGAAAACAAACAAAAAACCTGGAAACAAATCCGTCCAATACGGAAAAATATAGCAAAAGTGAAATAAATAATATAATGCTATATATAGTCACGAAAATTCTGTGAAAACTTAAATTATGAAGAAATACACCGTTATCCTGAAATATCAAAACAACTTTCAAATGAAAATAACATTAAATTAAGAAATTTACTCAGATATTTTTTTTTTAAATAAAAAACTACAGCAGTATGTTATTTAATAAATTAAATATTACGCACCCTGGTTTCATTATAAAACTGTCACCAACAAACAGTATTAGTTCTTATGGTAGTTACGACCTGTGAATGGTGAGTCATTCATAAACAAAACATATATAATATAGTTTATCCGTAAAACACGATATCTGAACGTTGATGTCGATCAATTTGTTAACGTGGCCCGAGAACGCAACGAAAGCGAGCACAGGAGCACACTCAATTTGTGCACCGTTCAAATGGAATCTGCCGTATCCCTCCCCACCTCCGCTACGTCCTTTATGCAGCTAGGCATTGGATAAAATCAACGTAGTCCCGCCTACTCGGCGCACGTGCTCCGTCGTCGGTCGCTTGCTCGCGATGTACATACATATGTATAGAAAGGAACGTCGCGTCGTTTATTCGTTTCGCTGCGTTATATTTCACGAATATATTAAGATCGAGTAATAGATTTTATTAGTTTGTAATCGACGATTTGTTTAGGGGGTTCACGTGCTCATGTGCTCCTATACAGAAACCGCCACTGCAAGAGATGTTAATAATCATTAAAGAAAATTAAAAGCATAAGATAAAACCAAAATTATTATAGATGTCACTGCGCAACTCTCACGAGCGATTTACCGACCTGTACAGAGCGCGTCCATAATCAAGCCGTTCAAGAAGCATTATACCCATAATATTTAATTTATACTATATTATAAACTACCAGTCTGTTTTGTTTCTAATATCGAATAAATTATATGAACGAGATTTTTCTTCAGGTGAAAAAAAAAACAGAAGTTGTGTAACACAAATGCAATAAAATACATGTTCAACAATCATGTTTTTACTAAATTTAAACTTTATTATAATGTTTTAAAATCAAATTTCGTTTATTCAATTCTTAATAATCGATAGGTATTATTTAATTTTAAAAACGTTTATGTACATACCTACATACATACATACCTAGTATTGAATTATTCAAATATCACACGGACGCGTAAATATTTATCGCTTTCCATTTAAACAATTTTTCACATTATTGTATTATATTTTGAGAAATACATATTGTTTAAATTTTATAAATCGGGTGAGGTGGCAACAATTTTTTTTTTTTGTGTAGATAAATCTAAGCAATTTGTTGTTGTTTGAGAAAAAAAAACCGGTTATTTTTATAAGCTTTTACTTTTTTGCAGAGAATAAGCAGTTTGTACCCACCACTATATGGGAGAGTTTTTATTTATTCGCATCCCTTTTCTTAAGAAAACACATAATACAACGAATCGTAATTATCGACCAAGCGAAAATACCAAATGTTGGCTGAGCGAACCATTTCGAAGGCTAACTCTATAAAAGCAGACTTGATATATGAATAAACAAAAAATCATTATCATTGGCAATGACATTAAACAAAATAGAATGAAAACATATGCTAATTTCCTGCTTGATATTGGAAATACCATCGCTAAATTTCCTGTTTTAAAAAATAATACCTCAATGACATACTTGAAAAAATCAGTAACAGTACCTCAGCATTGATTATCTATTCGTGATTTTGTCGAAAAATATCTTACGGGTTATTTATAAAAATATATATGTCAAGTTCGATGTGAACAACATCGACAGGTTTCTCCGGTAGCTTTTATATTTTGTTTATACTAATTGTATCTTTCCTACCTACGCTTTTTGCAATCATTAATTTGCATTGCTTCTAATATATATGCGCTCCAAATGTAGGAAATTTGGCAGTTTCTATCGAACCAGCAAACAGAAAGGGAAAAAATGTACAAAGTGTTTGTGGTACTAGCAGTTTTGGTAGCAGTGGCTTTAGCATCAGATAGCCAGTACACAACGAAGTATGACAATATAAACTTAGATGAAATTCTAAAGAGTAAGCGTCTTATCAAATCATACTCCGATTGTCTTCTAGACTTAGGACCTTGCAATCAAGAGGCTTCGGAATTGAAGAGTAAGTAAATCTATAACTTTGTTGAGATAGTTTGATGTACTTACCCTTATACTTCAAGAAATCGCTCCGGAAGCCCTCCAAGAAGATTGTGCGAAATGTAGTGAACGTCAGAGAGCAGGTGCTAAAAAGGTTCTTATCTTCATGTACAAAAACGAGAAGGAAATATTCGATAAATTAGAAGCTAAATACGACCCAAAGAAAGAATTCAGGAGTAGATATAGGGAAGAAGCAGAAAAAGAAGGAATTCCAATATAGAAAGGCCTATAAGGAAAACTATTTATTGTCAGTAGTTTCTTTAGATAAATAATGATGAATATATATCCAGTTTGTTATAGTACCTTGGTGTTTTAATATTAATCTTTCCTGTACATACAGTATTTCTCTTCTATGATTTTCAAAGATTGAATTATTAAAAGATAAAGAATTTCCAGCGATTATGTGTTAGCTTCTAATAGTCATCGATGAAATGTTGTTATTATATGTTATAAATGTTTGAAATAGAATTCAGCTGCTTCATACTAAAGTAAAATAGGTATATGAACAAATAATTCTTTTGAAAGAAGGTAAAAACTTTTCCTTCATCTCAAAGCTGCGCGCTAAATATACTATACTGAGAAAAAATATTGTTCCCCGCAAAGAAACTGATATCTTTGGAAAAAATTATTTCACATTAAAAAAGCTTGATTGCTGATGTTGCTTAAAGGCGAACGAAATATTTCTTTAAAAATATTATTTACACATAAATTACTTTGTCAGCAAAAAAATATTTGTTAGAATATATATCAAATGTAGATCGCTCAATGAAACTTTCTTTCATATAAAGTTGGTACAGCCACAGGCAAAGGAATGACGAAATTGTATTATTTGGTTATTGTGGATTATTATGCTAGTAGTACATTCTCGATCTTTAATTCATTTGTTTTTAAATTGAAAATTATTAAATGTACAAGATGCTTCAGAAAGAATAATAAATAAAATAATGAAGAAGATAATATTTCACAGTACCATTAGTAATCTGAACAATCGGTTTCATATTCTAAATAATCAGGCTAAAGATTAGATCCAATAAGAAATAAATTACAATAAAATAAATATAAATATTTAATAACAAATTTGTTTTTATTATGGCTACTGTAAATATACAGGATAGCTGAAATGAATTTATTTTAGATAAATATGAATAAAAATGAAGTTAATAAATTTAGAATGACGCAGGACTTTACACTTAACAGCAGAAAACGTTTTAATTACGTATATCACAGAAATACCAGATTCTGTGAAAAAAGTGATTATTCTGTAATATTTACATAAATTATTGCAAGCAGGATATGAGATCTACTAATCCACTCAAATAAGATATTTGAGAAGTTGGTAGCATATCAAATACTATTTGTGAATTTAGTTGTTCTGTTTATTAAAGTATTGTATTAATCAGAAAAAAAAGATAATCCAAAACCTTTATTTGCAATATGTAAAATATTTTTGAATCATGTTTCCTATCAAGCGAATGATTAAACTTTTGATTTAAAGTAAGTGAAAAGAAATTTTGAAGAACCTAAAATTACATCCAGTAATGTAATTATATTCATTATTTACAGCTTAAAATTAAGTAATTTGGAAACATCAATTTTATTAAGACATTTTTCAGACTTGTGTCAGGTATACTAATTTTCATTTTATTATTAAATATAAATTATTCAAATTTAAAAGTTTCAGTAATAGGACGCCTTCTATGACTAAATAAACCTCGTTTTCTATGTGTTATATCCTCAGAAAAATAGGTCTGAGGGTGTACTTTTTTACTTTCGTTATCGCTTCTCGCATCTCTTTAACTCGCGATCAAACAACCGACAATAGACGGAGCGGCCACAGGCGATGTAGGACCACGAGAGACTTGCCAAGACTACTGCTCGCCGAGTCTCGTCGTTTCTTTTTCTGGGAGCCACCCCAATCTTAATCTAAAAATACCATACCGGATGAAAAGTTGCGAGCTGTCGATTGCATTCTGGGCGCCTGGAAATGGGAAGGACTTCAACTGTAGGCGTAGCTACGAACGGAGCCGCAAAAGAGATTTATTAACGTTCGGCGTTATTTGTTATAGTCCAGCCAAATTAACTTGAACCTGATATTCATCATCATTCATTCATAAAATCCCGGCCGACAGTAATAATCGTCGAATAAAAGTTCTTGGGATGTGCTAATTTTGTACGATTGATATTTATTCTGTTGTTTCAAATCGTTGGACTATATTACGAATAGTAGTCGCGCTAAGAATTGATCTTTCGGGATAATTTGTTTCAAATAAATCGTGTGTAACTTCTGCTGAATTGCCACCGTAAAATTGCTTCACAATAAAAGGTTTTTTCTCCGGCGCATAATAGTACATTTTTTTTATAAAATTACTGACCGTGATTAAAACATACTAACCGTTATAAAATTTGAGGGCCGTGTCAGTACCCTAATATCTAGCAACGCCTTGTTAAGAAATAAGCGAAATGAATCGAACGCCGCGCCGGCTAAACTGAAAGTGAAGTTACGAATCGTTCCCCTTACCTCGCAGTAAACGGAATGAGGGCTATGGTGAATTGACTTAAATTGAAAAGATCGATGTGGTGATAGTATTTTGTAGTAGTTAGACAAGCGTAGAGAATAGCGGTGAGTGCTTGCCGTTAGACGGCGGTTAACAAATCGTGCCAAAATAGGGCAAACTCCATTTTCCTCTTTCTTTTCAACCGATGCGCAATATCAATTTCTGACGTTTTTAAATCTAAATTCAGCTCAGTAGTCGTATCCTCATTTTTCACTTCCGGTAATCCATAGATACGTAGATTATTAATTCTAGAGTATTGTTCTAATTCGGTAATTTTGTGATTTGCTTCTTGTAATCGAATTTTGAGTTGATCTACCTCAGTGACTAACCTATTGATTCTTTCATCTAGGGCAGAGGCAACAATGCTTCCAATTTTTGAGCCGATTTTAATGAGCTGATATCAATAAATGTATCAGAACTGAGTATTTTTTCCATAATTCGTTGGATTAGTGTTTCTTCGTCGGTAATGTTAGCACTAACCTTATTTCTCAGATTGTAATCGGTCATGTTGGAAGTTTTAGAAACAAAATAAACAGAGCGGTCACATACACACGTCTAAGCAGTCGGACAGTACATTGCGGCAAATAGAAAGTGTTATTTCAGTTTACAGTGCCATGAGAATACTGTAAAAAATGGGCAAGATGGGAACACTAAGCTTTAGAACACTGCATCAGGATTGCAAATTGATATGCAAGGTTAAAATAAAAAAATATAATAACGATAAGAGTATTAAACTTGAGCTTCACACTTGAGACAATAGAAGACGAACTCATCCACATTATTCGCACACCCTCCATGTACCCAACCTCGCCATCCATGACATTGTATCCAGACATCCCCATTGGTATCTTCATCGCACTTTCTGAGGCAATATAAATATAGACATAATCATCTTCCTTAACAGAAGAACTCGATTATTTCCTTGACGTTTTTCTAAAAATCTACTCTTTGTTTTCCTTACAAAATTTGGCTTCTTGGTCTCTTCTATTTTCTTCGTCATTTTTTTTTCTTTAAACACTCCCTCAGCACTTCTAGTTGTCTTAGAGATTCTCAGACTTCTATTTTCTTGTAGCGGATTTTTATACGTAGTACTTGTAAGGATTGTTGACTTTCCTTCGTTACGCTTTTGATTGAACCTGTACGTCATTTCCTAATATGAGAAATAGGCATTATGTCTTCGAGAAAGCATAATCACATCTCACAAATCCTATCAGCCAATCTTTTCCTGCAACTTTTGCATTTGTTCAACAACGAACTTTTCCCAATTTTTCAGACCATCGATAAGCAAGGTTTCTCAAATCTTGAATTGTTAATCCTGAGAGACCCAATTCAATTTTTTCAAATATGTAACTAGCTGTGTCTCGTCTTCTAGGGAAAAAAGGGTTTTTAGCCTAATTATTTTCTAGGTTGGAGAGGTCCAGCAACCTGACGCACTTCTTCCACTTTTCTTTCTAGAAATGTTTGTGGTACCTCATACTCATTCTCTTCTCTTCTGTACCCACGGCAACCTTGTTGCAAGTAATGAGACGATTTAATCCTATATTTAAATGTTGCCCTATACCAATAGCCCCATCTTACCTCTTTAAGACTCTTCAAATATTAAATATTTGAAATAAACAAATAACGCACTATAGAAAATACATGCAATACAGATCAATTAATAAGCACAAAAAAGTGTAGTTGTAAATAATTTACTTATACTTCCTATACTGGCCGTTGAACTCACTATCAAACCAATATAGGAATTCTAGAAATTGCAAAGTTCACGCACAAACAGCAATAACTTTGTTATTAGGACTAGTAAAGTTTTCTACATTACAACAAACATAAAACAGCACTTGGGAATATTAGATCTGCTATTATTTGACAGATGCTTACTGCCGTTATGTAGATAAGACGATGTCCCCATCATGCCTCGTGGCCCCATCTTGCCCCCACCCTCCCCTATCTATTACTACTGACTGCAATACATCGATGTAGCAAAAATTTGTTTTGGAAATAAAAATAATATACAAATGATAGAAAGTCTGGCGTAGGATTAGGCAAGAGTGAAAGAGAAGGGGTAACTGTAATTTGTGTTGCCTATGTATTAGAGAATTATCCACATACTTATTTCCTTAACTGTACAAGCGAGCTGACTGGAGAATCTAAAAGCGCCCATCTCTAATTATAAGTTATATGAAGTACTCTTTAGCTCCTGTGCGTATACCTAATGCAAAAAAAGTTATTTGTTAGCGTAATAATAACACGCTTTGGAAAAACTTTGAAAATGATCTCTAAATATCGTCGAAATTCCACTACCGGACGTTAAACGTTTAATTAACGATATCACAAGATAGTCATTTATTTCTGGTCACCTTTTTTTACTGCAGACAAATATGCCGCGGGCTATATACAAAAAAAAAAATTAATATGCATACGTGCAACTTTCCTAGCCAAACTTTTTATGAATTCAATTTCAATTAATTATATCCTTCCTAAAATCTGTTTTTTGCTGATATTAACGTAGACAGCTCTATATATGCTTCAGAAAGAACTAAATTTGTCAGTTTACATCCAACGAGCACAATAAAAATCAGACAAATGCGCAATGTGTTTGTAGTACTAGCAATCTTGGTGGCAGTGACATTAGCAGACGACCACTACACAGCGCAATACGATGGAGTAGATGTGGATGAAATTTTAAATAATGGTCGTCTTTTTAAAGCATACGTCGATTGTCTTATGGACAGAGGACCTTGCAGTCCAGATGGTACGAAATTGAAAGGTAAGTACATAATCAGAGTTATGAAGATAGTTTAACATGTTCTTGATTTTCAAGAAATCATTCCTGAGGCTCTCGAACAAGATTGCGCAAAATGTACTGATAAACAGCGGGAAGGTGTTAAAAAGGTTCTTACATTCACGTATAAAAATAAGAAGGATGTATTCGAAGAAGTGGAAAATAAGTACGATCCGCAAAAGAAATTCAGAAGCAGACACGGAAAAGAGGCAGAAGAAGAAGGAATTAAGTTGTAGAAAGATGATGTATATTGAAAACATATTTCTCTATATATAATATAAAAAGCATATAAACAAATAAGCGTTTTCTTTTTTAAGATTCAGTTATTTAATTATTGTAACTGTGGCTTTACAGTCAATTCTATTTGTTCCATAAATATGAAATCCAAATACAATTGTACATACGAGTAACACTGTGCTTTCTTCTAGTAGTATTAGCAGTAGCTTGAGGTTTATGTTACTGCTTTTTTTGAGATGATCAAAATATTTCTTAAAAAAAAAGATTAATTTACCCAACATTATCTGGACAGCGAAAAATATTTGTTTGGATATATGGTATTAAATGTAAATTGCTCAAATAAAACTATTTCCTCCACAAGTCGTTACAGTCACGGAGAAAGAAATACTTTTATGTTCAAATTGTATATGATCAACTTTGATCGCTATGAATTCGAACTTATGTAACTCACTAATAAATGTACACTGCGTAGATTACATGGCGCTGAAATAACCAATGAGAAATTACATCATCTCCGTTATTTTTTGCTTGACGGTCGTTTGAAATAATATTCGATTATGTGATTTTAACGACTTTTATGAAGATTGTGAGAGTGTGTGATTACAATGGCTAATTTTATAGGATGCGTTAATAGCGAGGAGATCCCAACAAAGATAGACAAGAAAAAAGTAGAGTGAAGGCAATAATATTATCTTGTTTCTCTTTTTTCTAATTAACTAATTTAGCAAAAGCAATAAGTTCACTTGAACAAGGAGTATTGTTCAATTAAAAAATTAACCATTATTAAGCAAGTTATAGGATTACACGCTCCATTTTCTCAAACTTCTTGCTTGCGTTACTATAACAAAGCTTTTTTTTCCATGTAGTAGCAGATATATTGTATGAGCACAGAAAATTACTGTAAATGGTAGTTCTCCTATTTCGCTGTAGTAATAAAGCACTTTTGGCATACATTTTCTACATGGCAGGCATACTTAATACTCATAGACTATTTATCTATTTACTAGGTAAATATCTCATAGGAATTGTAATCATCGCGTCAATAATAATTACATTGTTGAACTGATTGCAATATGAAATTAAGTTTCGTTAAAGCTATTTTGAGTTTACAAGGAGCATCAAAACTTTGGGCTAAATGATGAACAGTATTTAACAATAAATGAAGGTATGTGATTGCGGCCATTACTATATGGAGCGTTCATCCGCCGTGACGTCTTCTTCAATTACAGGTGTAATGAAAACCTAATAGTTGACAGAGAAGTAAAGTGTTCTTTAAATTTGTTACAAAGCTTGATTTCATTAAGAAATATATTAGGTAAGGTAGTAGTTGAAACTTTATTATTGGTATTAGGTTTGTTCGAACATGCAGTTCGCGAACGGTTCACGATCATGTGAACCAATCAGACAATGCATTTCAGTTCGCGAGAACTCCAATCTGTTCTCTGATTGGTTCACGTGATCACGAACCGTTCGCGAACTGCATGTTCAAATAGCCCTAATAATGTTCCTTCTTATTATTAACCATGCCGCTTTAGATTTATTGGAACAATATTTCACAAACAATTCATTCTTTTATGAATGTTTTTCTTGCAAAAAGTCTTATTTGTCGGGATATCGGGAGCTATACATTTTAAAAATAACAGTTTTTTTTCATATGAATTATTTTGAGTGTTAACAACCTATTATTATTCAATTTATTTACATTATATTTTACCATAGGAAAACAAATATTGAAATAATAGAATAAATTTATAAATGCGGTAAAAGCTGCATCTAGGCAATTACGTTATATACACAGAGCCAAGTTTCTTTAGACAAAAAGTTACTGAAATGGTTGAGACTAGTTCCGCATTTTTTTTTTTTTTGTAAATATATTGATTTTTGTCGGAGGAAGGAAAGTCAATCCAAATATTGATTAATTGTATGAAATATCGGATAAGTAAATAAAAAAAGCACACGATATGGGGTAGCTATTCATTAAATTACTCAGACACGAAACCGATTTATTAACAACCCGTCCAATAAAGTTGCCCCTGTAAAAGTAGTTCTTTAATATACTGTTTTACTTGTACTTACTGTTTTTATTTTATCAATGTTATGATGACACGATATATTAATAGAAATACATTTAATTAAAAAATATAGGTTATTAATATTTCGTTGTTTGGTATTGTTCGCTGTCATTAGCCACAGCTTACCGTGAGAAAACAAGTTTTTTGCTTATAACTCTCTTATTTCTGACAACAACAAGCTTAAATCTTATATCACAAAAAAATAAACGTCAGCTTTACCCAACGATGCACTTTTGGCCATTGGGGTGTATTTAAAAAAATAAAGTTGACGATGATTCCAAATGTACGAAACGTGGTATTGTATTTTTTATAAGACCTTGTGATAAAGAATAAATAAAAGGCTATTTTTCGTTTTTCGTTCTCTTCAAATAACCGCACTAGACAAGAAATAAAATTTTCACGATTTTCACTTTTTCTTTAACATCTCGAAGACTATTCACGATATTTTGAATTTCTCAACACAATTTTGTTGCTCACATAATTGCCCAACTTTTCTCGAACTTAACTACCTTTCTATCTTTCACCACTTACGAAATCGCCATGCATGGGGCTCTTATCTTGGACAGCCCGTATATTAGTTGTTGTTTTTATATAAAGGACTAAAAAAAAACATAAGAAGTAAAATAAATGTATTTCTTACCTGATAAATTTGCTTCTTTAGCGACTTCATTGCCGTTTTTCCTGAAATCCTGAAATTTTTGAATATTCGCGCCGGATGGTATAATTGTATAGCTCTGGGTGTTTCTCCACCTCATCAACGATTTTAGCGTTAAATGATTCCATTTTTTATGCGTCTTTTAAGAGTTTTGGGGAGAAAAATTAGCGGATAAATAATAATAACGGTCATTGTATTTGTTCTCTTTTGGGGTACAACCAGAATATTTTATGTATAGCTTTCATTTAATAATAATAATAATGATACTGCTACTAATAATAACATGATAAAAATAATGATAATAATTTAACGGGTTTGATTGCAGTCGTCACGTGATGTGATTCGTGCGTCAGCCTCATTTCCAACCGTCTGGCAAGGTTCGAGTGACGCACGAGACGCAATCTCCTCGGGTCCGCTTCGAGTATGAGTCGACCCGTGTGCGGCATTCATATCACTTGCGTAGGATGTCGGAAGGCGAGAGAATCACAAATTCAACTATTCAAGAATGTATTCTGACCGTAGTCGAGCACTCACTAGAGCGCACCAGGATTATTAAAATAGGACCAAGAATTTTATTCATGAATACGGGTAGTGTCATTACTCATATATTGCTATAATACTGTGATTAAGACTGCGTTCACGCCAACAAGTTTCATAAAACATGAAGTAAACGTTCTTCTTATGATGAAAATACATATGAGATGCCGCAACATGTTATTTTAGCTTTAATAGTAATATTTAAAAAGTATTCATGGTAAGCTTTTATTATAATCGTGGTTATTTTACAAGTTCGAAAACTAGCGAATGAATCTAAGATTTTACTATACACCAATATGAAAAGCTACAACACAAATTAAATATGTTTTTTTTCTTTTTAATTAATATTTAGACTACATATTTTTACTTACAGGAAGCGATTGTGAACGTATCTAGAATATCTTTCTTAGTAATAAACATATACCTGGTTTATTATAGAGACATATTTTTTTATTTGGGTCCAATTTCACTAGGGCATTATGGCGATGGCAACCCCTGAAAACATAAATACATCTCAATTTTCAATATAAAACTAGATAAAACTCGAATAGACTGTTAAATTTTTCCCAATTAACTCGTATGTACCTAATTACTATTGCGAAACTAATAATAGTGATGGTGGTATTGATAATATTGCGCTCTTGGAGCGTCTTCATAGGTCTCTCAGCATTCACATACACCAAAAGAAACGAAAAAGGTTTATTTCAACATATATTAACATAAAAAAAATAAGTAAAATCACACGAAGTTTGGTGTTTAACCATCATCACGTTTTTGGTCTGATAATGGTATTATCGCGAGACATGTAGCAAAATAAAAATTAGAACTAAATCTAGATTGAAAAACGAACTTCTTTATTTCAATGTTAATATATAATTATACATTTAGTTAACTAAGAAATGGTTTAACTGAAGCCTTTCTCTCAGTGTATGAGCAAGGGAAACCACGAAAACCTTACCCCGCTGAGAGCAAATACCAATTCGCGTTTATATAATTTGAAAAAAGAAATAAAAATTTCTTGGGAAAAATTACTCCTAATTATTACAGTTAAACAGAAAATACATTAATTTGTTATTTTCTCACTGTAAAAAAGTTGTAGTCTTTGCATATTTGCCGTCCTGCCGATCTTTCAGATCTAATATCGACATATATTCGGTTAAAATGCTCGAACCTCGTCCTCTACTAGCTTAATTGATAAAGTGCCCGTCCGGCAAACGGGGGGATGTAGGTTCGAATCCTGCGTAAGGAGAAAAATTTTTCTTGGGAAATATTACTCCTAATTATTACAGTTATAGCAGAATTACATTAATTTGTTATTTCTCACTGCAAAACTTGCAATCTTTGGATATTTGCCGTCCTGCGGTCTTTCAGATCTTAATATCGACATATGATCGGTTTAAAACGCTCGACCTCGTCCTCTACTAGCTTAATTGATAAAGTACCCTTCCGGCAAACGGGGGGATGTAGGTTCGAATCCTGCGTAAGGAGAAAAAATTTTTTTGGGAAATATTACTCCTAATTATTACAGTTATAGCAGAATTACATTAATTTGTTATTTTCTCACTGCAAAAACTTGCAATCTTTGGATATTTACCGTCCTGCCGGTCTTTCAGATCTAATATCGACATATGTTCGGTTAAAACGCTCGAACCTCGTCCTCTACTAGCTTAATTGATAAAGTGCCCGTCCGGCAAACGGGGGGATGTAGGTTCGAATCCTGCGTAAGGAGAAAAAAATTTCTTGGGGAAAATTACTCCTAATTATTACAGTTAAGCAGAATTACATATTTCTTAATCTAAAGGGGAGATCATATCACCTCTTAACGGATTCTTACAATTTGGAAAGCAGTCTAAATCCAGCCAGTCTCAATAGCTTCGCTGTTTCCAGTTAACATCCTCTCCGGGTTAGAAACCGTTTCACTCATCCTTCTAGGCCATCAATTCCTTACCACCGTGGCATAGGTGTAGCACTCAACCGCTGCTGATATCTGAAAGCAAAGAAAAGCAGCTGCAGCCAATTCTCACAAGCCTACATTTAACTTACATCTATTTATCTAATAAATCTGCTACATCTATATCCGTTACTATAATCACGATCTAATTGCATTAATTCCTTCGCAATTTTATTAAAATATTTCCACCACCGTTTCATTATCCCTAATATCCTAATATCACCGTACACTAAAGAGCACGGGTCGATCGGTACTCGACGCGCGTGCGACTCGAACTCGATGCGGTATACGCGTCATGTACACTGGCCGACTTATTTCATGTCGCTGTCTACAGCGTAGTGACTAGTGTTGTGATGAACGTAGCTTTCATTCATATGTATATCTGTGCGTGAAAATTGCAATGTGAAGCGAACGAATGAAGTGAAGCCTATTCTCAAAGTTGCCTTCACGGCGTGAACGTATAGTGTAGGTGACGATGTCTTCACCGTCATTCGTGGTAGATATTAGGTAGTGCGTGCGCAATGCATATAGTCACTTGAGAATAAGTCTCGTTTCACTCTTTCGTCGGTTCACACTGCACATTCACGCGGGAAGGCAATATGAGAAATTTGCTTCTTGCACAACGCTTCATTCACTCACGTAAAGAATGAAATATACTGCTTGAAGCTCTGCTATGATACGAAGGATCTGCGGTGAATGACGGCGAAAGCTTCGTTCACAACGCTAGTGGTGACTATCAAAACTACTCACCGTTTGCATAGGTGTGCGTTCGGCTGGCATCGGCTGTTCCAGGTAAATGGTGTATTGGGGTATACAGTTGTAAAACGCTTCGCAATTATGCAAATTAGGTAGATCTAAGATTATTTGATATCGAAAGGAAACCTTTATTATTGTGGTTTGAACCCAGTTTGAAATGAAATATCTGTTTTACAGCTTGAGATCAAGTGACTTTAAAACTAAAGCTCTTATTTTATGGTTTAAAAATAATCAAGTAATGTATAAATAGCAAATCAAGTTATATTAATTGCTGGGTTATTTCTATTAAATTTTATTTACTTTATTTGTATATAATTTATTTTTTAAAATAGGAAATGTATTAGAAAACAAAAGAGTAATATTTCATAAGTTCATTACCTTTAGTTTCAATAAATATTATCATTATAATTACCCACAGATAAGAAACATCGTAAAATTCGTGTTCCTACGAAATTCACACATATCCTTTGATAAACTTCTTGCTAAATGATGCTATTTATAGAGCAATTATATTAAACAGAAATTTTAATATACGACATAAACTATTATCACATCACTAAGAATAAAGCTTTCCTTTGAAATTTCAATAGCCAAATAATAAACTCATTAATTATATGCATTTCAATCTGGGGCAATTATAAAACTCAGCCGTTTACCATAATTAATATGAATCCTCATTGTAATCCAACGAGTAAAATGTTACTAAATAATGAGCTGATATACTTAAATGTGGCAGAGCAACAATTCTGTAAAAACTTTTTTTTTTAATATTTACGTGAGGAATGAATTTAAATGATTAACAAAACTACATACTCCTAATTTTCCTAATTTCAGAATTAGAGGAAAATACTTGCAACACAAAATTATTAATAAAACTAGAATTATTATTTTTTGGCAGATTTATGTATTTTTTATATATATTTATATGCATTTTAAAACATAAATATGAAAAAAATGTTTTTAAAAATTTATTGCTCAACTAAACAGTATCATGTGGATATATGAGCTGGTCATTCAAAAACACTAGGCGTCGTTGGATTACATAAAGGACTAGTGGTAATTATTGTAAACGGCCGAGTTTTGTAATTGTAGGTAAATGGCAAGTGCAAATTTAGGCAATTCTCATAAAAGTAATGAATTTATAATTTGTGTATTAAAATTTCAAACGAAAGCTTGATTTTCAGTGATGTGATAATTAATATACTTTATTAAAATTATTGTTTATTACAATTCGAGTTAAATCCTTTTATTTTGAATTATTCTTTTATTAATTTATGGATATATTGTTTTGTTTATATATTTTTCAAAATTTGTTTTTTTTTTGAGTGTATATCTATTTTTGCAGAATGCGTTTCTTTTTTGGTTACGTTTTACATTACTATTTTTTGTTTGTATATGTTTATATATTTAATGACAGTTACGTAATTAGATTTTATATGGTTTATATTTGGAATTAGCATGTTTACTTAAATAAATAATATAACCAGACTAAACATAGTTTTAATGTTTTTATGAATAGCAATTTTGTAGCGTTAGTTACACGTAGGTGGATCCTGCAATAGTAAATGCTAATAATTAAATATTATTGAAGTCTCCATTTAATAAAATAGTAATTAATAAATGCTTACAATAGCTAATATTTGTTGAAGCTATAGTTTTATGAAGTCTTCCTCTGATGTTTCCTATATCCTACGTTTTTAAAACAATTAATACACAAGATTGATAAATAATTGAAGATAAATACCACACTTTATTTATTTCTATATGAGTTTTAAGAGTCAATTGGGTCCAAGTTATGAAAGAGATATTTCAATTCAAAACGCGTTCAAACCGCTATATACAATGTTTACTTGTAATATTGAATAATCCATTTTTTCTACCTGATATGCATAATTGCGAAGCGTTTCACAACTGTATACCCCAATAAATCATTTACCTGGAACAACCGACGCCAGTCGAACGCGTACCTGTGCACATGGTAAGTAGTTTTGATAGTCACTGCGCTGTAGACGACGACATTAAATAAGTCGGCCAGTGTACGATCTATGCGACTCAAGAGTTGTACCTCCGTACATGGGATGATTTTGTCGTCAGTCAGCTTGCGCTTTGAGACCAGAAAGGATTAATTATACACCAATTTACGTCGGTTTTTTTTTCCATATATTTACATCATAAAAGGTTTTTAAAATAAAAAAGAGATAAATAAAAGAAAATATAGAACAAAAACGAAAAAATAATTCTTTGTAATACCTTGATAAAGGTTTGAAATAAATCAAAACGTCGTTATACAGGGTCAGGCAAATGTGTGGGAACACCTGATATTTGGCTAAATTATGGGTTCTGTTAAAAAATAACCTTAAGAAAAGTTTTTGTAGTGTTTTCATTGTAGTCTGTAGTAACATACTTTGATTTCCAACGACTATCATATGTTTCGAGATATGACATCATCGGTATTTTTTTTTAAATGGATCACCTGTACCTCTTCACGTTTTCGAATGGACACTTTTCCAAGAATTACAATTATATATACTTGGTGGGTGTGCGGCTTGAGATATTACATAAAACGTTGGCTGTTAACATCTTTAGTTCCATTACGACCAATCTTATCCACGATTTCCTGACAAAACTGCATCTGTCTATGAGGATCATTTCCATTTAATTCTTTTATAAAATGTAGATTGTACGGATTTATTATTTTTTTATACCTATTTTTAGACAAGACTTCTTCTTGAAGGTTAATAAAAACATCCAAAGAATTATCTTCATTTGTAGCAACTTTATGTCGACAGGGTTTTGGACGAACCAAAACGCAAGTAGAATTAATATACTACAAAAACTGTTTTTTTAAGAGAATCCATAATTTAGCTGGAAATCAGGTGTTCCTGTGTTTTTGTATAAAAGGCCAAAAAAAAAAGAAACATGAGAAGTTAAATAAATTTAATTCTTTCCGTGATAAATTTACTTCTTTAGCGAGTTCATTTCACGCTTTTCTGTACAATATTCGCGGATGGTATAATTGTATAGCTCTGCGCGTTTCTTCACGTCACCAATGAATTTCATCTTAAATGATTCAATTTTTAATGGGTATTCAAGAGTTTTGGGGAGAAACATTCGCGGATAAATAATAACAACAACGGTCACTGTATTTATTCTTTTCTGGGGTACAACGAGAATAATATTTTATGTATAGCTTTCACTTAATAATAATAATGATACTATTACTAATAATAATATAATAAAAAAAATCTGATTGCAATCGTCACATGCGATTCGTGCGTCGGGCTCGTTTCCAACCACATCACAAGGTTCGAGAGTCGCACGAGTAGCAATCTCTTCGCGTCCGCTTCGAGTACTAGTCGACCAGCGGTGGGATTCCGAGCAGTCGATACGATAGGCAAACTTGACACGATAGCCAACTCGATATCGAGTACTAGAGCGATTCCGAGTCTCTATAGTCATCGACATCGGATATACTCGTGGAAGTGCGAACAGTTGTCCTAATATGCAACGAATTAGCACTTGTGAAGCTTGCGATGCCACGCGATGCTGTTCTTTTATCTCATTCTTTCCTTTGCTATTCTTGTTTAGATATGTGAGAGCCTTTCACATACCAATCGCTATATTTAATATTTTATTATTATATTAAGTTTTGGCTTGTTACATAGGAATTTTCTTTCTTTCTATTAACACACACTCATTCAGTTTTTAATAATAAAATTATTCAACTTAATTTAAATAAAAATATATATCGGCATATTCAGAAGACCTATATTGCTGTCAAAATATCAATTTTAAAATGTTAAGGGTAATAATAAAAAATAAACAATATATACTGGGTCTTCTGTGTGCTGTATTCTTGTTATATACATAAATAAAGATCAGTCCTTTGCCATATACTTTTGCGGATTTTTATATAGCCTGAAAAGTATAACAATATAATTATAATCTACATATAATTTCGACTCTCAAAATGAACGTAGTAACATAGTGAAAACAAAAAAAAAAATGTGTTGCATTCATTTTAAAAATTAATTAGAATTTTTAAATATTGTAGGTATCTATTCTTATACCTACTTACAGCATCACTTGCATCCCTTGTGCGGCAGCTCCTGCTAAAGGTTTCCTTTTAGAAAAAGCGGATAGAGAGATGATGACCTAACACTAGATAAAGATGAAACATCCATTCTTCAAGGCTCTGGATATTGCGGCACAGACGATAGCGCTCGGAATCGCTTCTTTGTCGAGTTAGACGATATCGAGTGCTGGGAATCTGGGGGCAGTGCGCGGCATTCGTATCACTTGCATAGGAAGCCGGAACAGAGTACAACGAGTAAGGACAATGGATGGGTCATAGGGGTCCAAATTTTTAAGCCCAACTTCACTTCAAACAACAGCTTCCCAAAATGGCAGTTTGTTATTGTTTACATTCGTATCTACAGAAATTAGTTTACTCACCCTTTTAATCTACATGATTAACTTGTTTTATTTATTTTACGTGTTTTATTACTTTTGAATTACGCCTGGAGTTTTAAAAACGTGCAATGAACCATGATATTCTTGTGTAAAGGTAAGATCGGTGGCCAGTGGCCGTAACATTTACATACTTTCTTATATATTATATTGTTAGTTTAAGTGAAATAACTCAAATAACCGTGAAAGAAGACACCAATGGGTATCATGTTGTAGTGCCAGTCACTCTCGCAAGATAAATTTTGATGCTAACGATGATCGCAGTTTCTTGGGATTTTCGAATGAATCTAATATATATGACACGACAAGGATTAAGAAACTACATGAATAAGAATTTTAATCGCATTTATTCACATTATAGAAATTTCGATATTATATAGTCTACGGCTGAATTCTATCCACTTGTGCACCCCCGAACATTATTGTTGACAAACCAGTGCAGGGTCGGATGTTAGAAATGTGTGTAGAAGTGGTGGAATAAAAAGGAACAATCTTTATATCGCACAGAACGATTTAGTCATAACTCTTGAACCCTAATTAAAAGTTATTGTGTATTCGTGTCAGAATTTTTTTTTATTTATTTTATAAATAAAGATTTATTTCACAAAAAAGAAAGAATATAAACATAATTATCGTAAAACACTTGCAAATATATGTATCACTTAATCAAATATTATTTTACTGGAATCGTGTTTTTTATTACTATAAACTGTTCATAAATATATGCAACAAAATCAGAATAAAAACGCCTAAGTTTATGTATTTTTTTTAAATCTTTTTTTCTACTTCTTTTAAAATATAAAATATAAATTATTCGGCACGTTTGAAAATTCCCGGCAACAGCTTTACAAAATGGCAGCTGGGCTTGAAGGTCATTCAAAACGGACCACAAAAGAACAATGGATTTTGCGAGCTTGTCCTTACTCTGTTATACTATGGCCGGAAGGCGATAAAATCGTTTCGAGATCGAGTCACACGCGCGTCGAGTGGCAATCGACCCATGTGCGCTGGCTCTTAGTTTGCAGTCTCTTAAGTAACAACCTTGCATTATGAATGGCATTTCTTATCAAATTATGCATAATTTCTACAAAATTTGAGTTTTACTTTTTCATTATGTTGTTTGAATGCTGTGCTTATTTTCTAACATTTTTTTTTATTCAGAAAGCAAATAATCAAAGTAATGATATTCCATTTAATTGATAATTATATTACTTATCGTTAAACATTTATCTCGCTTCTTTCATTTCTGATATAAAAATTATGTTTTTATACATCTCCAAACAGCTTATCTTTCTGTCATTATTGTTTATTTTCTGAACATTAGCAATTT
The DNA here is from genome assembly GCA_004143645.1 of Protaetia brevitarsis. NCBI lineage: Eukaryota > Metazoa > Arthropoda > Insecta > Coleoptera > Scarabaeidae > Protaetia > Protaetia brevitarsis. The sequence continues at coordinate 1,654,330 of RXPK01000280.1, read as the reverse complement.
GAATTATTTTACATTTTAATGAAAAGGCATCCATCTTATAATTGTGAAGGGTTTAATAAAATAATTTGCATGCATATACCTTGTGTCCATTGTAAAATATCTTTGCATGAGTGACGTCTTTGAAATCCGCTTATTGGCGCACAGTTTATCATAGCTTATGTTCCTCAATTTTTTGTTAGTGTTAATGACAATTTCTTAAACAAAAATTATCTTCAACAAAGAAAATTAGGTAACTATATTTTTATTTTTAGAACTTAATAACTTTTTTTATTCGCACCGATTGCAAACCAATCATTTGGCGAACCAATTATATTTTTAAAAAACTGCATTCGTGTAAATTGCCCGAGTATAAACTGCAATAAAGTAGTTGTACTTGAAATTATCGTTACTCGTGTCATCTTCTCGTTAATAAATTTTACGTCTAACTACAGTTCTCCTACCACTAGCTGCATTTTTTTGAGCCTATATAAAGAGATTTATACTAGAAATTTATTAGTATTTTATATAATCGCAATATAACTCACACAAAATGTACAAAGTGATTGTGGTGATACTCCTTGTTACAGTCGCTTTAGGTACAGCCGACGACATATATACATCAAAGTATGATAATATAAATATTGATGAAATTTTGGCCAATCCACGCATCCTCGACGGTTACTGCAAATGTCTTTTGGACCAAGGCCCTTGTACTCCAGAGGGTGCAGAGCTAAAGAGTGAGAAACCAAAGCAATTATCCAATAGTAATTACAATTTTATTTTTTCGTAGAGGATATACCTGATGCTTTACAGAACGAATGTTCGAAATGCAATGAAAAACAGAAGAATGCTGCCAAAAAAAGTAGTACATTTTCTAATTGATAATAACCAGGAGTGTTGGAAACCATTGGAAGCCAAATACGATCCTACTGGCGAATATAGCAAAAAGTATAAAGACCACCTTAAGAACTGATGATGGCTGTGGAATAAAAACCACATTACAGAAACTGGAAAAGTAAAATGCGCGATGTATTTAGTTATTGTTATTTTTTTATTATCAATAAACAAAGTTGCATAACATCTAGTTTATTTGTATACCACATAATGAGCCACATTAATAAAAAATTAGCAATTGCTTTCTCTTACAAAATCAAAGTAAATGCTTAAAAACCAATGAATAACAACTAAAGGAATTGGTTTTGCTGCTAATAATTGTTTAAAAGTGCAGAAATTTGTTCTAGTCACAGCTTTTCCTTAAAAGATCGAATCCTTTTACAGTCAACTTTGGTCCGCTGCGGCCAACATGTGAGTTCTTATTTATTTATTTGAGCTGTTTTAATTATGGCTAAATACATCAATCTGCGTAAAAGAAAAACATGCAGTGCACGTGAAAATTGCAAAGGCGATGATTTGGGAAAGTAAGATCTATTTCACCGTGAAATGTTGAGTAATTATCAAATAATTTTTTAACTCATGCTGATGAAAGACGAGAACTATCACTTATAGATGAGACGAAAGTCTTTCTGCGGCAGTTGTAGGAGGGCTTTCAGAATTCTGTAGCTGAAGAACTCGGTGTTCACCAGACTAACGTCTGTAAGACATCCACTTCCAATGCATGCAGTTTTGGAGAAGGCCAATATTTTCATTAAATTTCGTAGAAGTACTGAAACTTGTGGAAGCCAAACGCTTGAGGTCAGCGAGATACCGCCTACCAATTGCCATCGGTGCGATAGGCTGTACAAACGTGTTTCATGAATTCGTTGATGTATATATAAGGTTCGTTCGAACCTACAGTTCAAAACCGTTCTCTGATTGATACGCGTGCGCAATGATATTTTCACCGTACGGACCTTGTAGTTTTCGAATTTGGAATTCTTAGAATTTTAAATTCAACGTTCGGACTATCAGAACTCCAAATTCAGAACTATTCTAGAACCGTTCAATCAATTCTTACTAGGGAGCAAGTATTTGAAATTCTGAAGTAATTCTAGACCTGCGCATTGTAATTCAAGACATTTATTGGAGTGTCAAATACTTTAGATCCATTGTTTTAGGTTATCTTTTTTTTGTTATTTTACATTACAATACGCAAATATTTTACAGTTTGTCAACTGTGGCCAATAGGTGGACTCTTCACTGCTTAACAAAAATGCAAACCATGTTGGAAAAGCTGTTCTCATATACAGATACGCGGTTTAAAGAACATTTTTGATTAACTCGCATCACATTTAATAACTTATGGACACAGTACGAAGATGGACACTTTTACAAAGGTGGTAGTGATGGACGCTATGAAAAGGAAATTTGTAATTTGTTAGCCATCGTGCCAGAGTGCATCGTTCTGGGATGTTAAGAACCGTTTCGATGTAAATGAAATGAAGTAGCTTTAGGTGAATATATGTATATCTATTATCTATTCTACTTTTATTTTATTTATTTGTATATGGTTATTGATGCATAAATATAAAATAAAGACTTTATTTACACTTTCTGTATATTTATTTCTTATATCACGAAGATATATAAAAGAAAATATAATACTGCCCCTGAGAATTACAATAACTTTTGGCTGAATTCCTTCATCAGGAGCAAATGTGGCTGTGGATATACATTTCTCTTAGCTTCATATATTTTTAACTGTTCTTTGGAGAATTTGAACGTCTTCCAATCCCTTCCAGTTTTATTTTGATCATCCAGAATTTTTTTACTAACTACGTTCTAAGACTTTCCACTTATTTTCACAATTCTGTGGTCATCGTATTTTTCCATATCTAATGCAATTTCGTCCCACAATTTCCTCATACTCCGAATTTCTTTCGTCCCAACTTTATCCCCTATTTTGTTTATAGAATTTTATTAGCGCTTTTGTACTATTGATGTCCCATTTCACATTTTCCTTTTTCTTATTGACCACCAACATTATTTCTGCAACAGAATTTAATTTATTTCATCTCTAATTATTATTTCTTTAAAACTTACCTTCTACATTTTCATTTCTTCTAATTTCCATTATGATAAACAAATAAATATGAAATGTATGATACAACAAGGAAAAAGTAGTAAGGACAAAACACCTCAATTCAACACTTAACCAGAGACTTTTAGATGTACAGGTTATGTTATATGATTGTGATTATTTATCCAGTATAAACATGGCGCAAACTTGAAATTTTAGGTAGGATTAAATCTGTTCGAACCGCTAATTCCAGAACTATTTTGGAACTTGAACCTGAACTGTCATGCGCACTAGATCCAGAATTTCAAATTCGAGAACGGTTCTCGAACTATAGGTTCGAACGAACCTATAAACTGAAAAGGATTCCTCGCATTAACGTACACGCCACTTGAAATGCAGAAAAAATGTGTACTGTGTAGGCTGCCAATGGCCAGGCTGACCACAAATAGTAGTGTAGAATGTGTATTATTAGGAGGCGATGGCAAGAGCAATAAAATTATAATAACATTATCTGCCGAGAACTGTTTATTAAACGATATTTCGGGCAGTTAAGAGGAAAGTTTAGGAGTCAGTAAGAGAAAATACCATTGGCGCTAAGTGCTTGCGTTGTCCTTCATAACATCGCTAAACGTTTAAATACGAAGACTTTTTATATTCAACTTTTTGTATTCAAGCTGATGTTGAGATTAACATGCAAAAGAACGACAAACTGAGAACAAATATAATTTGTTAATTAGACATGTTGAGCAATTTTTATTTAGTCCCATAAATAAAAAAGAAGTTCTACCTAGGTAACACACAGCTTAAAATTGAGATCATTTTTGTGCTCTAGAAGTAAACATTTCAAAACTAACTTTGTGGATTATCGCGATATATTTTAATAAAGAAAAAAGCCGTGATTATACTATTAATTTCTCCAAGAATACTTATTTGATATAGCGAACAGATAGGTGTTCGTTAAATTAAGAGCAAAACAACGGTTCTGCTTACCGATCTAGCAGTTAATATAAAATGCATCTTTCTAAGCTGCTCTTCCTCTTATTTCTAAATAAAATTTGAGAAGTGCTATGTTTTCTAAAAGTAGTTCATCTTTAGTTATTTTTAATTTTTGACAGTTAAAAAACATGAAAATCTTAATGTTTGAGCATTATAACATTGTTTTCGGAGTTCGCGTAATTCACACAAGAAGTAAATATATTAAATGAAAAGTATGTATTTCTACACTTAAGTATAATGAATATGAAGCACTACTAAAACGATTAATAAACTACATTGACTTTAATTCTTGTTATATTCACAATTTACATTCACTATTTATCTCTATAACTACGTATAGAACTCTCCAATGGGGCTGTTCTGTCTGTTCTTGCTTGCGGGCGTATTTATATTTCCTACCACTGCGGTCAACATCTATCTTAAATATTTTAGTACAATCAAATATAATTCTTAGTTCACATTCTTTCCTTTTTATGAAACAAATCTTTCTTTATATTTTTATAGTATAAAATGTTCTCCCAGAAATAAATATGTTGTGGTTCTTTCTCAAATAAATGAATAAAAACGCAACGCCTTTGGTAGAAGGGACTTTCAAATATCTGACATGAACACACACCAACTTAACTCTTGAATATAATTAGGATTCAAGAGTTATGACTATATTGTTCTATGCAATACAAACTGACTGTTCCTTTTTATTCAACTAATTCATTTCATGGTTTGTCAACAATGATGTCCGGGGGTGCACAAATGGATAGAGTTTCAGACGTAGACTGAAGAATATCAAATTGTCTATAATATGAATAAATGTGAAATGTGAGGATTAAAATTTACACTGTATAATAAATAAATTGATTTAATGTGACCTAGGAACCTCTGTGCAACGACAATAGTTCTCTTATCCATGTACTTTCTTAATTCTTGTCCTGTTGAATATAATAGATTCATTCGGAAATCCAAAGAAACTGCGACCCTCGTTAGTATCACAATTTATCTTGCAAGATCGAATGATACTGGAGCATGATACTCATTTGCACAATTGCAAATTACAAATTAATCATTAAGGAGCTTTTATTTTCTGTAAAAATACCGATAAATATGCGTACACACACATTTAAGTACAAAACTAACTAACGTTGCAATTCCATGATTTGATACGACCAAACGCGCTTTGTAGTTATTTATGCAGACAAGCGGTGAACTGGGGCTACGTCAAGATTGGCCCCTGATTTCAGACGTTTGTAGGTATCTGCGCGGAGCTAGCTGAAGGGATTGATCTTATTAAACAAATAATTTTGTTTAATAAGATCAAATTTGATAGACGCAACCAAATCCTCGTATCTGTGTGGAATTACTTCATTATATATTTAACAATCAAACAACTTGCTTGATATGTTCTGATATCCAAGAGCATACTACTAGAGCGAGGAACAATGCTCACAAAACTAAAGCTAATAATAACAATTTAAGCGTGCGGCTTCAGCATTGCACTTACTCCATTGGGGAGTCAATTCGATATCCCATTTTAACATGTAATTTCTTATTGTATAGTATATACTAGATTGTAAAATTGACAATGTGATTTCAGTTTTGATACTGCCATATACAATAAAGCTCTATCTATCTGTAAAAATCAACTTGTCCGGGCTCTCAAAAACACCCGAAAATTAACCAAACTGATACAATATGATGAACTTCGTTTAAACTGAACTTTGGTTATATATTCACAAAATTTTTGGAAAATATTGAAACAACTTCAGATTGCAACTATGATTGCACACTGTGTATGCTTTTGATGTATTTCAAGTAAATTACTAAAATTACCCTTCTGAAGAGGGTGATATTAATGAGTCGCTGACGAGACTAGAAAAAGATTTTCTAACCGACGGAAATTAAAACCTTTGTGTACCGATGTATATCAATTATCATATTCCGTATGATTATATTTTACTCACTTTGAATATTTTATTGCTGGTAGTTTACCACTACTAACTCTTACTACTTTTGCTTTCGCGTTCAATAAACACACCTAACTTATGTTACATACGTATGTGTTTACGTAGAGTTCCTATTAATCACAAGTCAAGCAATAAAAGTATTGTTTTTGTATATTCCCGTATACATATAAGTTATTAATAAGCGAAAACAAACTGGAATGTTTTTTGAAGGTTGAGGGGATTTTGCGAGAATTGCCAGTCAAGTACGTTCATCTCTCACTATTCTAGAAGGTTCACCTTTTATGTTCAAAAATATTATTACAAGATTATATCTTGTATACGCTTATTTGATTCCTGTCATGCAACAAAATAATTAATTTAATGACGCAAAGCTTAAAATCAATAGCATACGAAATGATTGCACTATTTAGATTATAAATAGAAATAATATATGGGTAGTCATGGTTTCAGTAAAAAAGATGTAAGTATTAATTAAAGTTTATATAGTGTATTCAAAACGCATGGACTGAAGTCGGAAAAACAAATACCTATAGACTGTTTTATAAATTTCATAAGTATTTCATTTTACGTTCAATATAGTCGAAAACCATTTTTTATGTCTTTATTTCAATGAAAAGTTTGAAATAATGTAGGGATACAGGTTTTTTGTTTATGAAACCAGTATTTTTGGAGATATATACATATTTTTAAAAATACTGGTCTGATGTCACAACAGTTTCGCCCAGTAAAAAGTATTTTCATTTTCATTTACCGAATTATCAGTAAATTGGTAAATTTACAATCACTAAATGTAACAATTAAAAGGATAAAATATTCATCCGTACAGTTAACGATGAAATATTCATCCGTAATAAGGACTTTTATAACAATATGCAAACTCGATCTTTTAATGACTACTCTGTTCCTAAGCACTCTTCTAAATTTTTTGAAAATGGTCCAGATATATAGCGCAATACAGCCTTTAATGCATTGCCCACTAACCTGAAAGCCATTTCTGGGAATCACATTAAATTCGAAACATAAATTGAAGGAATTTCTGCTGGAAAGGCCTTCTATTCATTGCGAGAGTAGTTTGGTCATAGTTAGTTTATATGTTTGTGTAGTGGTGTTCTTTACATTTATTTGTTCCTGTATACACATTGTTTTGGACGATGTATACATATACATATGTATATGTTATAATACTGAATAGTGTATTTTATATATTTAATGGAATGACAACCAGGGGTGTCATGCATTTTGTCGTCCCACACATAAAACTGCATGTACCAAAGAGGAGCAGAATATAGGGCCATAAAGGTATTTAATAAATTAACATTAAATTTACCATTGATATTAGAAATATTTGTGGTTTTACAAACAAATTAATGCGATATGTGAAAGGTCATGATTTTTATTCTTAATTCTTGCAATGATTATCTTAATGTGTGAGTGTTGTTCTACATTATACTATTTTTATACATGTGTATATTGTACTTCATTGACAATACCAATATCATGTAATATGATCTATGGTAATAAATATTATTATTATTATTATTATTATTATTATAAATCAAAAGCGAAAGATAATTATTTCCATATCCATATATCACTTTTTCCCTTTTTTTCAACTTAAATTCCTATATTATAAAATAGTAAAGGGAGGCAACCAGCCATTCTCTATAGTTCACCCTTGACCTATTTTGGAACTCCTCACTGACAGAAAAAACAATACTAAGCAGACCATGAAACTGCAATATAAATATGTTTTTTGTTTTAAATAGGAAAATTTCATCTGCATTGCAATGTTAATTGAAAAGTATAAAATATGTGGGATTGTTTGGTTAATTCAAGAAAACTAGATATAGACCGTGCATATTCACCTATCTCTGGTTGATTGTATCAATTGGAAAAGTTTAATTAATAATAAATTTCATAATATGCAACTCCCGTAGGTATAATAATTGAAAATAATTAAATTAGCTACCCGTGATAATGCTGTAATGTAAAATAATATATTTGGAATTTCAAATAAGAATTATAAGAATACATATAAATGAATTCTACTGGCAAATCCCGAAAAGCAAATGGTCTAAAAAATATCTGCCTTTAACGCATTGGTAACCGCCATAAAATTCCGTCTAGTCAAACAATATATAAAAAAGTGTATAACAAGTTCTTAGCATAACAACCACTTTTGCAGAGTTTTATGACTTCTACTGTTTAAAAACAGGATTTACATCAAATTCACATCAAAAACAGATTCTATTTGTTAGCGTAGTGGTATCAAAAAAATATATAAATTAAAGCATGAGTCATTAAACTAGTACAGAATATAGAATTTTCCATCTATAATTATAAATAGCTACTTATAAAAAAATATCTCAATTTTCCTGTCAGCAATATTCTTACCGACAAGTTTTTTTTTTTGTATTCAATTCTTACTAATTGTAACGTACCTGTTCCTATCTATTTTTTTGCAATCATTAGTGGTGGTCCCTACTAGTATATATGCTCTTCGGCACACCAAATTTGTTAGTTGACTTCCAAACAGCGCAACAGAAAGCAAATAAAATGTACAAAGTACTTGTGGTATTATCAGTTTTTCTGGCAATAGCCCTGGCTGACGACCATTACACAACGAAATATGATGGAATAAATTTGGATGAAATTTTAAACAACGACCGTCTTTACAATGGATACGCTAATTGTCTTCTGGAAAAAGGGACTTGCAGTCAGGATGGCGCGGAATTGAAAAGTAAGTAAATCAATAGAATTATTGTGTTAGTTAATGTTCCGTTACCTTTCAAGAAATCATCCCGGAAGCCCTTGAACAAGATTGTGCAAAATGCAACGAAAAGCAGAGAGCAGGCGCCAAAAAGGTTCTTCGTTTCACATTTAAAAATAAGAAAGATATATTCGACCAATTAGAGGCTAAATACGATCCAAAGAAGCAGTTTAGAGGCAGATATAGGGAAGAAGCAGAAAAGGAAGGAATTAAGATATAAAAACATATATGTATTGAAACTATTTTAGTATGTTCCTTATATGGATAGATAATAATGAACAAATAGATTTTTTGTTTTAATATTCAGTGGTTTAATTTTTATTATGTATAAAGGATCAATGTAATACAAGGTAATATACCAGATCCCACAAATTAACAAATTAAGGGGAAAAATCTGTTGGGCCATAGTGTTTTAATCAAAAACCAAAAGTGCTATTTATTGAAGACAACTTGATTTTAACCCTATAACCAAAAGATGTATCCGACCTTTCAAAGTATTTTATTTTCATCACCAAAGTTTTACGGAAAAAAGTCATCATGGTGTTATAAGAACCTCCAAACATACAGAAATGTGCAGTGAAAATTTCGAAGTGTGTAAAATGTGGATAATGAACGATATAACGTAATTAAGTTTTACTTAGGTAAGTAGTATAAACTTGAAGAAACGGCCAACTTAATAGAAATTAAAAAGTGTAAACAATTAATAATACAAAAGTGAACAATAATACAAAAATGGTTCCTTTAAGTGACTACCATCGCTTTAGTGTAATTGTGTACATATATTTTATGCTACAATCAAATAACTAATTAATAGTTAATTAAGCATGTAAAGATAAATTATGTAGTCAGAAAATTAAAAAGGAATCAAAGGATTACTGTCTTTGTCAAAGTGTGTAAAATGGTCAAACCGAACAAGTATGCTTGTGCTAGCATTTACATGAAAGTTTGTATAATTGTACTGTTAATCTTGATAAATTTATATTTGATGGAAAAAGATTATAAACATAGAAAAATATAGAGGGAGAATAATAATAAAGTAGTTTTTTTATAGTGCACTAAATATTTTTACTTATCATTTTAGAAAATGAATTTCGTGAAGAAATGAGTTTTAATTGTGTAAAAGTCGGAGTTTTGGCATATTTTAAGCACTTTCGCAAAATAAGGACTAATATCTCAGAAATTATCAAGGATACAGATACTACAATACTAATCATTGTACAATATTACGCGGCAGTCTATTCAATGATAAAAAATACCATGTTTCCTTTGAAAAAGGAAAGTTTTATTAGTTTAAAAGTATCGATATTCAGGGCGAAGTTTTTGAGCACCTCTTATAGAATTTAGTTATGATTGCTGTGACACCTAATATCTACATCCACAACAAATATTTGATCTTAATGGAAAGTGTGCAAACGTCAAAAATTCCACAAAATTGTGCCTATCTATTGTGCCTCCTGTTCTTGCTGTTTTACAGCCGGCCTTCCAAGCTATTCCTTCCAGAAAGTGTAGGATATAAGAAGGCCCCAGGTTAGGTAAGTCTTCCTCTTAGATTTCACTTGCTCCCAGGTGCAACGCCCTTGGAGTTTCACAGTGCTACGCAATTTGAGATGGCTGCCAACTGTTCCCCAATCTGCTATAATCGTTTTGCTCCTCCCTTTGTTCTTTCCTTGTGAAGTACTCTCACTTTGGAAGTGGAAGGCTTCTTATGGAGGTCCTGCTACAATTCCTCCACGGTAAATCCCACCTCCACAGAGCCCCCCATGCAGAGGTAAGGCTAAATACAATGGGATGCGCCAGGTACCCCAAGGTTGGACTAGTAGACTGGCCTTTTATCCAGCCACGCATCCCATCAGCTTAATTCGCCACCTTAGGATCTAGATTTTTGTTGAGATTGTCTCCTCTCGGTCCGTGCAGTTAAGCCAAGACCCCCCCCCCCCATCCCTTTCGGGACCTGGTTTAACAGTTAGGCTTTCGGTAGCCGAAAGCAACAACTGGCATCGTTGTAGAACCCTGTGGAAGGCCTTAGCCACGACACGACAGCTCGGGCGAGTGGGCAGTGGTTCACGGCAGCGGTCTTCATTCACCCAGCTCCGGTTTTAAGCAGAGAGGACGAGCTTATAGCCGCCACTAACCATCTCGTCTTGAGTGAACCCTGACGAGATGGCCTTTCTCCTATCCACCACCTCGGGGACGCGTCTGGCAAGTACTGCCAACCCTCCTATATACATACAAGCACAAGTAGGAAACCCTTGTGTAAACTAGTTATGAATTAAACAGATAACGCAATAGATCGGTAAAGATTATACAGTTCCATTAAAAATTAGATATACACCCCCTATATCAGAAGCATGGCACTTCTGATATAGGAGTTGAAAAATATTTTCCTGAAATAGATCATTATCATAGCTTCAAAATTAAGTAATGCGATCTTATTATTCCGCACACTTTTTTGTTTCGTTACATTTACCTACCTATTTATTTTGCATCCACTGCCTATATTTTTTACACAAATTGTTAACTATTTTGTGTGTGATATATATTCCTTTGCATAAAGTTGTAAGTAGCCCCCGCTACGTTGCCACATGTTGGTCGATATAAACGTAAATAGGAAGCAATATATTTAAGGAGCAATGTAGGATCAACTGTGAATTGTATTTTTGTGTTCTTTCTTGATGGACGAGCTTGGGTACAATTTGATAACTAACTGAATTTATAGTCAGGTTAGCCCCCTCTTTTAATACTTAAGAATTATTTTGTGTTTATTTAAGTTGAAGCATAATATGAGTGTTAAAAGAAATAATATAGACTTATTACCTCTAACTATTGTGACTTTGAAAACTCGCTTTAGACTTAGCTGGAAAAAATACTGATGAAGTATAAATACCTCGGAACATACCTTCCTGTGAAGCAAAAGTCTAGAAACAAAATATATGTACTTTTCCTAAAATATTTGACTGCTAAAAAAATATCATCAGTTATAAACTTTCTACAAGTATTATTTCAGGACACATGTAGAGGGCTTTCCTGCGAAAATTACACTAATTCCCTTCATAAAAAAGAGAAACTGAATAGGCGAAAAGCACCAAGTCTTCATAATGAAACGGTACAATTCAGTCAAGACTCCAAATTCTTAGGAGTGGTTCTTGACTCAAATCTGACTTAGAATCAACATCTTGAACAGGTGACAAATAAATGTAATGACAAATGGCATTGATGATGACCCGTGGAACAATTGGGACTACGCATGGTGATTGAAACTACGCATGAAATGGGCAGTGTTATAATTATTAATCCCAACCTCTCCTTTCACAAACCATTCAAGGTTATCTTGGATTGGGATATGCGGAGAGCAAAACAGAAATCAGGGATTGAAAACCAAGACTGGTATGCAAATGAGTTCTGGAGCTGATATATCTGCAGAAACCCAGAGCCATATAGAATACATGGCACTGAGGCAAAATACCACGACATATCAAACGAAAATGAAAAAAAAAGCAATAGAGATATGTGGCCATATATGCACGGGAAAAACAAGCCAAGGGCCCGCTGATCAATACCTTATCGGAGAGTCAAGCGACTCTCAAGACCTTAACATCCTATCAGGTAACCTCGAAACTACCTTTTGGGATTGCATGGAAAACCTTAAAACACTGGCTAAGCACAACAAAGTTACTTTGGTGTCAGTGGCAGGGCATAAGGGCATAGCAGGCAACGAACTTGTAAACGAGATAGCAAAAAAGGGCTCTGAAATCAAATTCAGTGGATCTGAACCAGGTTTGGCGATAACCCAGAATGCGATATAGTGGAATGGCTAAGTGGATCAAGAGGAATACCCAGGTTCGCTGGAACAACGAGGAAAGGATGATGAGGCAACCGTCTAAGCATTTAGCGATAGATGTGCTGGCTCTCAACCTACACCATTAACAGGACACGGGTATATAAGAAAGTATCCACACAGAATAGACGTCTTTTTTTTTTTTTAAAGCATTTATTCATCCGTAACATACTATACATAATATATACAACATAAGCATATACAAAGTGTACAGGTATTTGCACGGCAAAGCGTACGGTCCTCATCTTCTTCGCGGGTGAGGAAAGCATTTTCCGCCCGGACTACCGGTATTGAGGACTCCTAGATTTTGTTACATTGTGCTTTCGTATGTATGCGTTTTATATTTGGTTTTTTTGATTATCTCAGTGATTTTCTTCTTATAAGTAAGGTATTTCATTTTCTTGATGTCGATTGGTAATTTATTGTAGACGTTTATAATTTCTGCAGATGGTATTTGGGTGTAACTTTACATGTAACTTTTTCTGCTCTTATGCTAGATGTTCTTCTTGTGTGGTGTTCGTGCACTTGTTTGTTTTTTCTAAGTCTAATTTCAGTTCTTATCATATTGTTTTCAATTCTATACAGTAGTAGTAGATTTTTTTGTTGTATTAACTGTTTTAGTGTTAGTTCTCCTATTTGGTTGTATAGTTGGGTGGTTGGTGTTCTTTTGTCTATGGAGTATATTGTTTTTAAAATTTTGTTTTGTTGTATTTGTAGTCTGTTCAGGTTTCTTTCAGTAGTTTCTCCCCAAACATTGATAAGGTAACTCATATGTGAAGTGAATAGGCTACGATAAATAGATTTTCTCATATGTTGAGGTAAGATATTTTTTATGTTGCGTATCGCAGCTAATATTTGGATGTTTTTGTTTGCTAACGTGTCTACATGTTGGTCCCATTTCAAGTTTTGCTGTATGGTTAGCCCTAGGTATTTCACTTTCTGTACTTCCGTTATTTTATTATTGTTTATGCGTATAGTAAAATTTGGCGGAAAGGTCTTTCTTGTGAATGTCATATACTCTGTTTTTGCTTCGTTGATTGTTATTAAGTTGTTCTGGCACCATTGTTCTATTTTTTGTATATCTTCGTCTCTGTTTTGCTGTATTTTTTGTGGATTTTTTCCTGCGTATGTGATACAGGTATCATCTGCGTAGGCATATATGTCTCCATGTATTTTTAGTTTTAGCATGTCGTTTGTGTATGTGATGTATAGTATTGGAGGTAGATTTCCACCCTGTGGCACCCCATATTCGGCCGTCGAACTGCTACTCTCAACTCTGTTTGCTATTGTAGTTTGTGTTCTGTTTAATAAGTACGTTTTTATTAGATTTAGCTCTTTTCCTGTTACACCGTAGTTGTGTAGTTTTTGTATTAATTTGTTTTTTGATATCGTGTCGAATGCTTTTTTCATGTCTATGAATATTACTACTACTGTATTTTTGTTTTCTAGATTTTGTTTGATATTATTTAACAGATCGATAGCCGCAGACGACGTGCCACACTGGCTCTGGAATGCGTACTGTCTCTTACTTATTAAGTTTTGTTCTTTTAGGTGTTGTGATAATTGTTTGTGTATGTGTTTTTCCAGAACTTTATTCAGTGTTGATAGTAATGCTATGGGTCTGTAATTTTCGGGGTGTAATTTATTACCTTTCTTGTATATGGGAATTATAATAGTTTGCTTTAGGAATTGTGGGTATTGACTTTTTCTCATAACATTATTGATTAGTTTAGTAATAATAGGAGACAGCTTTTCTTTGTTGGTTTTAATAACGTTTGTGGCGATTTTATCAAACCCTGGTGCTTTGTTATTTTGGTGTTCATCAAGTATTTGATAGACCTCATTTACACTTGCTTCTTGAGTATTTAGTTGCGATACGGTAGTGTTTATTTTTTCTGTTCTATCTGTGTAGTTTGGGTTCCTTGGTTGCTTCTCTGCTAGAATCTTGCCAATATTTGTAAAGTATGTATTTATTACGTTACTTATTTCTTGTAAATCCGTAGTTGTGGTTCCGTCTTCTTTTTGAATTTCATGGATTGCCTTATTTTTTTTACCTTTGCCTATTTCTTTCTGTATAAGATTCCATGTTTTTGCTGGCGTTTGTTTATATTTTTGGAATTTGTGTGCGTAAAATATGGTTTTTGCTTCTCTTATTTGACCTGTAGTGCCTTTTTTTTGCTCGTAATATTTTGTAGTTATATAGTTATTGTTTGGATTTTTTATATGTTTCTTATATAGTTTATTTCTCTCCTTTATTTGCTTCATTATAGTGTCATCTATCCATGGGCACTCTTCTCGTCTCTTTATTTTTATTGTCTTTTTATGATTTTCTATAATTTCTTGTAATTTAATTGAAAGTGTTTGAAAGTTGTCAATGGATTGTCCGTCTACATTTTGAATTTCTTGTGCTATCTTGCGGTAGTCCGTTTTTATTATTTCGTGAACCTTGTAGGTGCGAGGTTTGTTTGCAGTGGTGATCTTTGTCATTACAGCATGGTGGTCGGACAGATCATTTGGGACTACTTTGATTTCTATTTTCGATTTTATGTTTGTCGCTACATGGTCCAATATTGAGTTGTTGTTGTTTGTGTTTTTTCGTGTATAATATTTTTGTGATCGTTTATTTTAATATTTTATAATTGTATTCATTAAATATGGATGTGTATTTTTTTGTATTATTGTCCTGCACAGCTATATTTATGTTGAAATCGCCCATTACGAGGTGCTGTCTCTTGGTGCTCAGTATATTATTTCGTAATATTGTTTCTAAAGTTTCTAGGTTTACCAGTGGTGGCTTGTACACTAAGGTTATAGTTATGTTTGGTACTTTTAACAAAATTGTAATTATTTCTATGCTTTTTATTGTTTTATTTAGTAGGATTTCATAGTTTATGTTTTGTTTTATGTAAAATACTATTCCCCCTCCTCTGCTTGTTCTTGAGTTATATACTGCTTGGTAGTTTGTTATTTGGTATAAATTTTCATCTGTTGGGGTCAGCCAAGTTTCTGTCAATGCAATTATGTCTGGATTGTGTTCGGTTTTTGGTATTATTTCAATTTCATGGAATTTATTTTTCATATTTCTAACATTTTGCATATAAATCGTATACATTTTGATTTGCTTTTTTTTTTGTTTTTTTCTTTCTTTTTTTTTTGTTTTCTTTTTTTAATGAAAAAATGAAAATATATGCATTTTCCACTGCATGCTTTCTACGGGGTGAAAAGTTGCGAGCTTTCGATTGCTTTCTAGGCGATTGGAAATGAGAAGGACTTCAACTGTAGGCGTAGATAGGCACGAAACCCCAGAACAGATTTATTAACGTTCGGTGAATTGCTATAGTTCAGCCGAATTAAATTGATTCTGATATTCTTTTTCTCACTTTATTTATGAAGTTTGTAAAAGTAATAGTAAATCATACATTTGTATTAGTGAAAAGGAAAATAATAAGACAATACTTATTGAATAACTAAAATCTATTCATGCTTCTTTTCTATTCGTAATTATTTTTATATCAAAGCATCAGATAATGTAAACCATAAATTTCAGTGACAGAGCTCATAAACAACATCAAAAGAAAGAAAAAAAAGAATGAAAAGTGTTGAAAGTCAATAATCAAATAAAATAACCAACATATGTTTTAGAAAGCCTAATAGTAAATAAAGTACCTATTCGTCGGTAAATAGTATATTATTGAAAAAATATTCATGTTCGGGATATATTAATCATTCATTCATAAAAAAGTCCAGGCGACAGTAATAAATAATCGTCAAGTAGAAATTCTTGGGATGTGCTAATTTTGTACGATCGATACTTCTTCTTATGTAAAAGGGTTAAAACGTTGCAGTGCAACGAGAAAGAGAAGAAGACAGCTTACCACGTTGTTTTTTAATGCGTTGCATTGGAACAACAGAGACTACCATTGCGGGGAGCAATCAACTGAAGAGTGATTTGCCGGAAAAAAGTTACACGAGGTGTTAAACCTAATTAAGGGAACTAACCTGTTTATGTAAGAAAAAATACGCTAAGTACGAAATAATATAGTAGGCGGTATTAAAGGAATAATAAATAGACCTAAGCTGTACTCAGCGCTCAAAATTAATCAATCAATCATCCAGTCAATTGGGGGCTAAAATAACTAGGCTGTCATTTATGAATCTTATAAATTTTAATTTTGTTGTATAAACCTCTTTGAGATCTTCTAAGGCTTGAGATTAGTAATCCCATTGCTAAATCTTCGATTTGTATATAAAATGTCATCATATTCAAAATATATGCTTAAATATATCGACCATGTACTTAATGGAAAAATTGAAATCAACATAATTTTGTTTTACAAAATAAAAAACCCGAAACTCCATAGAATAAAAATTCTGATGCAATATATAAAATTCCTTATAATGACTGCAACAAATGTATCTTGGTCAAATTTTTCTACAAATTTAATTTAATTTAAAAAAGAAACATTAAAACAATTTCCATTATATAGTTAATTTCAATAGAACCTTAATTTTGGCCAACAAAATTACTATGCTAGAAATATTTTAGAAATGATCAAAAAAGACAAAAATAGTGTAAATGATCACACTGATGTTGCTTATTTACTTAGGATTTATGCTACCTATTTTTTAATCTTTAACCTTTTCACCGTTCTTAAACTTTGTCAGTAAGTAAAAAAGAAATGTTTTAACCAAAATTTCTCATTAATGTCGAGATATTTCGCAATACTTGCATCTGGAATCATTTTATATATATATTAAAGTCATGGGCAACCGATACTTTTCAAATGCTTCACAATGTATTCATCAGGCAAAGGGAAAGAAACACCTCCAACGATTTTTTTTAAAAATTGTATGCATATGCCACCTGAGTTATAACTTGTACACTGATAGAAAAGTTTATTTGAAAATAACAATGATCACATCAAACTAATATTAACTTTGGATATTGCCTAACATATGTTTGTGAACAAACAAATAAAGTAAATCATTTGTACTATTCTTTTAAATAAGTAATATTAAATATTCACAATAATATTTTTAAAATAAAGTAATCGAAGGCGGGGGTAATGTGTTTATTTTTATTTAAAAAATATTTATTTACAATTAAGTGATAGGATTTATAGCAAACAGTATCTACTTATTTATTTTAAAGTACATATCATTCTGAATGTTTTTATTTAATAAACTTTATTGTTCATAAATAAATCCTGTCCAAATAAATTATTGAACAATAGCAACAAAATAAACATGCATATGTTTATATGCATTATTTAAAATTAAATAAAGCTGCTAATAACAAAATAAACACCCCAAATAAATTGGTATTTTAAATGTGTTTAATAAATAAATCTTATGCTCTATATAAATAGTTCTAACTAATAGGGTTATGAAGAAAAATAAATAAGCCTTAGTTAAATTCACTAAAGAAAGACATAACTTTGTGGAATAAATACAAAAATCAAAATTTAGTAAAATGTGTAGGTACTTTATTGCATTATTTACTTTAACCAAACTAGCTTTATCTATAATTTTATTAAAAATTAAACATTAAAGCAATATTTCTCCACTTGATCAAGCTTTTGACCCATCAATTGATTTCATTTTGACTGTACTAATATCATAATAGTTTTAAAGCTACTAACAATATATTTCTTTGTTGGTTATCACTCGATTCAATTATAAAAAGAAAGGTTTTTCAATGCTTAGCTGAACAACAGTGATCATCAATAATATATAAAATATCGTAACAACATTTACTTTACACCAATCAAATTCGTCCTTATAATTAACAATAACAATTATATGTAGAATTCCAAGTAAAGCCAAGTGTAACGTTCAAGGCAACTGCTTGCTTATATAAACATTAGAATGTAATGTAAACATGTATGATATGGCCTTATCATTATAATATAGAACTAAGTTTGTTCGAATAAATATATGCGTGGATTAATGAAAGGATACGTAACTGCCTTTAATCATTTGGTCATTAATATCTACATGCAAACCTATTGTTTGTAACAACGGCGGTGCAAGTCAACTTAATTTATTACCCTTTATATTTACTTAATTCATCTGAAAGAAAAACCGTAATTTGCACGTAGGTTTTTTCTTCCTTCATTTAACTTTCATTAATGAGATAAGTAATAAAAGAGTTTAACGATACGTCTGTAGCCATACCTAAATATTATTTTCCATTATTTATTCATTACTAACTTTATGCCATGGAGATCAATTTAATTATCTTAACGAAGTTCTATGATTAAGTAAATTTTATTTCAAAGAAATAAAGCATGTCACTTCTATTTTCATAATATTCACTAGACTGATATTGTCTATTTCGTTTTAAATTTGTTACCTTAGTTGGTTTAAATTATTTGGTCTTTTAAAACAGACCTTGGTGAACTTGGTGAACTTGGTGAACTAATAATCCATTCCTTGGTGAATAAATAATCATTTATGCGAGGCTCTGCTGGAGTGAACTAACCTTTCCATAGCTACTTGTGGGATCATTCATAGATGACCTAAGAACTTTTAAAAACCCCTTTCGCAAAGCTATAAAGCAGGAAAAAATACAAAAGAGGATGTACCAAAGGTCATCCAACAGTTCAAAGAAAACCACTTTGAGGGTAGGTTTCGTCGAGGATGTTGACCTAACGTCCAGTGATGAAATCTCAAAAGTGCAAAAGCTGGTGAAGCAGAGTCAAGATTGCATCGAGGCTCGAAGAGCCGTAATCAAAGGCAACGTTATCCTGCACGCACAAAAAAGGTTAGGAAGACGTCTTCAAGGCGCAACAAAAGTCAAGAAGGCAACCAAGTCCGGAGAGCCAGAGAAGGTTAGGAAAACGGTTAATGCACAGGTGGGATCCGAAAAATACCCACGATCGGAAGGAAATACCCCACCTAACGTACCGAGAAGTAAAAAGCCGACAATTGAAGGGTTAACCTTCAGAGAGGTAGCCAGCTAGCCATTTGTAACCGGACAAGCTTAAGGCAGTCCACGGCTCTTTATTGACAACTTAGGATGACATCCCACAAGATGTACACATCGACTAGGTCATCTTATCGTGACCTGTGCAGATCAAGATAGTGTGCAATGGTGCAAGGAGGTAGTCCCCGCACGTAGGCTTTGGCAAGAGGCAACCCTAAAGGCTCTGGAAATAGCAAGGACGTGAATTTGCACGACTTTTGTGCCTGATAAAAAGGACCAAAAGAAAAATAGCATTGCGCTATATAGGAACTAATGGTGTCACAGGTAGACAATAGAAAACAAAAAAAGTGTAAGCTAATGCCTTTTATAAAAATAAAATTGATGAGTTTCAGGATTTTCAAAAAAGTATTAAATAAGATAGTGAATGATATTTTGCGCTGGATTCGTTAGCGATCATCTTTTTCAGCTTTATACCACTTCAAATTTACATACATGTGCCATTCTGAATAGAAACAATAATTTTTTATTGATATTATAATTAAAAAAAATATGTATTCACAATAACAATAAAGTATTTTTCCTATTTTTTTAGTTTATTTTCCTAAATTAAAATCATTAAATTACAAAAGCGACGAAGCCGCAGGCATTAATTGGTATGTGTTAATCATAGCTGGTCGTGACTGCTCTGCAGATTTCAAATTATTCCTATAAAAAGTTCAATATTCTGATAAACCTGTTCGCTAGAACAATGACTTGCTATAGATATATCAAGGACATTAAATTTCTTATATTAAACACATAACAAAAAAGTATTAGAGTATTATCTAAAATAAATGCACAAGAATTACAGGTTAGATATTAGAAGTGTCTTTACAAGATTTATCTATGACAAGATTATTTTGTGGAAACAGAAACCATTACCTTACAATTAATTAAATTACTTTATAAATAGCAGAGATAATCAAATTTGTATTTTGATTACTTTTTAATGCTGATTATATAAACAGTTAATTTTAACGAACCAACGAGTCTGGCTAAATAAATAATAAGTATTGTTGCAGTTAATTGTACTAGGGCCTGACACTTATGCAAGTCATTCAATCCTATTTTTGACTGCAAATTATATTCTATCGACAAACATGATGTAAGTGCTTCGAAGAACCAATCAACTATTAATGCATTGCGTCAATGTATATTCTCTTTTAAAAATGTAGTCGATAATGTCAAACCAAAAACAAAAGCAAAAGTGATTTCTAATACATCAATTATTAGAGACGTTTTATTCCTCGGAAAGAAGTTTTTTTACACTATGCTGCAGTGTCCTGGCTTCTAGCATTTAATTCCATTTCCATTCAGTATCCTGGAACCCGGTACTGATCTGCATAGGTCTCTGGCTGTTTGATCGAAGTAATAATCCTCTGGATTCATTTCTGGTTTCCCAAAAATAGCACGCCTTTTGCGTCTTGCGCTTCGGATTTACAGGGAAAGTGTTCTCTGTCATCCCATTACACTGCCTGCAGTAGGTATCTCCAATGTTGATCCCAAACTTCTCTAGGTACCCTTTCAATGTACAATGTCCTATTAGAAAACCCGTTACGGTGTGAAAATGATTCCTTCAGAGCTCCAGCAGTTTCCTTTTTTGATGGTCCTTTATAAATAAAGATCTTTCCATCAATTTGGCTGGTTGTATTATTCCAGTGTTTTTTGTGCTTTTCTTTAACCCAATTCCTTATTGCTTTTGTACTGCTTTTTTACATTTCTGGATGCATCCGATACCGATTTCTTGCTAACTCATCGGCTTTTTCGATTCGTTTGATTGCCGAATGTCCGGACATCCGGAGTGAATTTATTGCAGTATGTTAAGCTAGTCAGTTCTCGAATGCACCCTCAGTATCGCCTGATTGCCTCTGCTAGCAAGACCGGAGCATATTTTCCTAGAGGATGGGTGATCGTTGTGTTTCTCACCTCACTATAGACTCCAGTTTCAGCCCTGTTTTCGATTTCGACACCAAATCAATTCTTCGAGTCTATTATTATAGTTGGATTATTTCCTGCTTATCCCATCTATGATTTCAATCTCGAAATTTCTGTTAGAAAAATATGTCAAAATGTGTCTGATCTCATTCTCAAAGGTCGCCTTCCACATGACGGCAATATTTTTGTGTCCCAATTTTGGGATATATCTGCCACCTGGTGGTTCTTGCAATCTGAAATGCCCCATTTTTGCATCCCCTATTATCACTAAATGGAGAGGAGGGAAGTTTATGAGGCTTTCTATTGCTGCTGCCAATCTATTATCAGTTTGTAATAGAATTCATCATTCCTAAATGCAACAGCTTTTGAGTTATTTGCAAATTCTACATTAATTGGTACGTACAATCGCCGATATTATCATTTAGCACTCGAACAATTATCTCGACGCTGTGATGGTGCGAAATATTAATGTCGGTGACTGTACATTTAAGTTTTATATACCTATGATTTTTATCGTTTTCGAAAGCTTCTGGTTAGTTTAAATTCTCTGTCATTATACACACCATTAATCCGCATTTGTACTTGGAGTGTTTATTATTCACAGTTTCACAATTACCAGTAAATCCAATTTAATTGTTCAGAAATAATAAGGAATCATAGTTGTACCCAGAATATCTCCTTTCATTTTCTTAATTTGTTTTTTTTTTTTTTTTTCGGTGTGCGTTAATTGCAAATATGTAAGTGCCAATTCTCAGTATATTACAAGCTGAGCATACAAATTACAGGATTATGAATAACATTAACAGAAAATCTACATTGGAAAAATAGCGACAACAAACCATATAAGCAGTGGTATTATACAGGCTGGGCCACTACATTCGCGCCGGTTCATATAAAAAATTTGGTAACATATTTTCAATTTTCTTTTGGTTAAGGATTATACAGGTTCAGAAGGACCACATTTCAAAAATTATTTTGAAGTATACAGGGTGACTCCAAGAAAAATTACACACCAAAGTTGTGAAAAATTAAATGGAACACCCTGTATATTATGACATATTTTATAGTACGGACTAAATAAAGGCAAGTTGGTGTTAGGTTTCTTATACCTAACTCAACTCGTTTACGAGATAATTTACTATTCTTTAAAATGTAAACCAAACTTTAAGAGGCACGCCTGTCATGCATATTTAAGCTAGATATTTTAAACTATATTTATTTTTTTTAACTAGAGCATTACACTTGATAATAAAATAAAAGTAATGCAAAAAATTATACAGGGTGAACAAAAACATACTTTTAATTTTCGCTATCTTTAAAGGCAAGTAACTTTCTTATTTTAAATGGAACAGCCTGTATTTATTACCTTATTTAGATTCTAATTTTAACGATCTTTAAGATTGTATTAATGCTTCCTATTTCTTAGTAATTTAAAAAAAAAATATTTCAAATATTAATTCCTATCAATTCTTTTTCAAAAGTAGGCTTAGACAAAAGTATCGCTATTATTCATTATACACAAAAGTGATTTGACAATAACATAACTTGTCAGTTGCGGTATCATGTTGTTAGTGGTTATAATGAGAATTTACCTCAAGAGAAAGGATTCATATGATTTAATAATTGGAGAGTGTGAAGAAATTGTTTGCTAGCATCAAGGATTTATGCGCAAAAATATCTATCAACAGACGCATCCGATAAGCTTCTTTAGAATTTGCTGCAAGTATTCCGAAGTACAGGAAGTGTGTGTTTAAGAAAACAGAACGACAAAAACGGTTACCCGGAAATGAAGGAATAATTTTAGTTATCGAATCTCTTGCTGAAAATCCGCATACAAATCAGCGAAAAATAAGTGAAGCTACAGGAATAAGCAGAGGAAGCATCAGAACAATTATAAAGATGAACAAATTTTACCCATACCACATCAAGAAAAGTTAGATGTAAATTTTCTCGATTATGTGTTATTTTCCGATGAGTCAACTTTTCATAACAACGGATTGGTTAATAGGCATAATTTTCATTATTACAGTGACGAGAATCCCAATTTGTTTAGAACCCTAAATCGTCAACATCGATAGTCTGTTAATGTGTGGGGCGGAATAGTTTGAAAGCACGTGATAGGTCCATACTTTTTGATGGTTTCTTAAATGGTGCCATGTTTCTACAATTTATAAAATATAACTTAGCAATACTTTTGGAAAAAATACCTATTAATATTCGACAAAGACTGGTTGCAATTAGACGGTGCTCCTGCGCACTTTCAAATAAGCTTTCGAGAAGAATTATATAGGCAGTACTCCAACAGGTGGATAGGCTGCGGAGGTCCACAGAATTGGCCAGCACGATCTCCAGATCTAACGAGCCCAAATTTTTTTTTATGGCGATATATTAAAAATATTGTTTACGACATACCACCAACCACACCCAACAATATGGAAGAGCGAATAAGAATGGCGTTTCGATCTATAACACCAAATGTTTTGAGTAATGTTAAAGACTCATTTCAAGAAAGATTACGCTTTGCATTGAAACGATGGCCATCATTTTGAACATTTTTTAAAACATTAAGGTTTTTAACATATCAGTTTATCCGTTAAAGTAACATTTCTGAATTTACTTAGTTATGACTTTAATTAGTATGTAGAAAAAGCCAGTTGAAAAGTTAGGCTGATTATTATGGTCTATCTATGTTGAATAATAACAGCAGTTTTGTCCAAGCCTACTTCAAAAAAAAAAAAAATAATAATAATAATGGCTATTTGAAAAAGAAAATTATAAATTACTAAGAAACTATAACAGATAGGTATAGGAAGCATTAATACAATCTTAAAGACCGTTAAAATTAGAACCTAAATAAGGTAATAAATACAGGATGTTTCATTTAAAATAAGAAAGTTACATGCCTTTAAAGATAAGGAAAATTAAAAGTATGTTTTTGTTCACCCCGTATAATTTTTTGCATTACTTTTATTTTTCTTTTCCAGAAATCTCAACCTCAACCCTTTGGTCCTTGTAAGGCACATATATATAAGCAACCCAAGAAATCGTTAACGACTGCGTTGATATTTTACTTTTCCCCCGGATAAACGATTTCTTAAGACATAAAGACTAAATCGACATTTGCTCGAAAGAATAAAAGCTCTTATCAAATACGCCGGCAGGTCAACGTACCTAGGAACGATCCTAAAATAACATTAACCAAATACGTAATATCAAGTTATGTACATATATAAAATTCGCCTTGTTTTGCAGTATAATTAGCAGTCAGTAAGTATCTAATATCCTTTAAATACCGATAGAATACTTAAATTTACATAGCATAACCAACATTTGATACTATCGTAGAAACTCGAACATCAGGTAAGTACTTAATTATGTAAATTTCAATAATGTTACCGGTTCTGTGATAATTTACACTCTAGCCCATCATTCTCTTTCGTTAATCTAAGAGCCGATTAAATATTAACAGATTAAATAAATTATCAATTTAATAATTTTGATATCTACTTTTACCGACTAATATAAAACAGATACCAACATGACGCCAACAAAGTGGTGCTTTCTTTTCGCGCAAAACACCCCTGAAATCGTATTTATAAATAAGAGGCAATTTATAATCAAAATCAATCCTAGTTTAATTTTATTTTACTTTTACTGGAGTTTCACATAATCACCAAATGTTATCTTAATACGATTTTAAGTTAGTTGGCCAATTTTTAGCTATTAAACTTAGATAAAAGATAACGACTTTGTTAATAACCGCTCATGTCGTTTTGCGTTTTTTATTCATTTTTTTTTGACTATTACATAGTAAGAATATCTGTCTGATGGATAGGTTTGTTAAGCCGAAATGTACATTCTGTAAAGCATTGATATGTTACTCACAAAACCAAATAGGTAATATTTGCAACCAAATATTTTCTTTTCATCTAATAAATAATAAGTTGAACAGTTTATTCTGTTGTACATGCCACAGGAAAAATATTTTCTAATGGGCAAGATGCTAAAATTATTGGGAAGGATCTTCAAGCGGAATGAGGTAAGGTAAAACTCTTCTGGGAACCTATAACCAGAAGAGGAGTTTAGGGAATGCATCAATCTGAGTGAGAACAATATTCGCATATTAACAAGAATACTTTCATATTGTAAACTCAAAGGACATCTGAATAAGCTTGGATTCGCAAAGGAACCTGAATCTAGATTTTGTGGGGAACGGAATGAAACACTCATTTCGCCCTCCCTCAAATTGGTATATAGCACTGTGCAACTGAAAGGTGTTACACCTGCGAGCATGTGAAATCGAGAAGGAGATTTACCTAACCTGTGACCTTCTCATAACCTACAATTTATGAAAGGAATAAGATTGGAAGGCTAGATTTTCTTGAATTTAGTTTTTTAACAGAAACACAATACTTACCTTTGGCTGTAACATTTTTTAAATGTTTTCTTGATTTCAGAAAATAATTCTTGACTCAAAGCATAATCTTGTTGTAAAGAAATGAACTAACGTATCATTTTACGAATACAACTTATAGACGGCAGCATAAGATCCTCTTACTTATGAATAGCAGCTTTCCTATTATTGTTGGTAGAATAGATTCGGAATTCATACTTCTTTGTGTTTGCGTATTGCTCACTCCAAGCAGCAGGTTGCAAGTTTGAAGGCAAACATGATTTTTTATAATTTTTTACCACCTAACCTAATCATTCTTCTTTTATCTACCAAATAAATCAACTTTCGTTAAATTTTCCTTTGTGCATTTTTCATGTTTTGTGCACCACATAATATTCGTTATTAATAATTGTTCCTTTATTAGATTAAATAATTAATACATGCCTCAAACCGCATACCGAAAATATTCCATTTACAATTAATTATTCAATAAATTAATCTTTTGTGTAACACTACAGTGAAACGATATCTTGTTTACCTGTTTTACTATACCACAGTCCTTGTTATACCATTGAAGTGAGTTTATACATGCCATTATTAAATTAGTAGGAACATGATAAAGTCGAAAAACAAATTATTAAATACCTTTTAGTAAGTCATATTCGATCACTTTAATTCGCTTGCAAGAATACTAATACCTACAGCTTGCTTTTACAACACTTAAGTGTATTTTCAAACAAGAAGTTAATTTAGATAAGTAGTGGGCGTATGCACCTACAAATATACACTTAATTATTTACTACATGGATGTTAATAAATATCTAACAGTGGCAACCTACAGTGTGGAGCCGAAAGTGTGGAATATTGAAAAAATAAAAGACTTCTATATCGTTTAAAAAAAACAGATCGGGTTTTAGTTTTAAAATTAACATCCTTAATATGCGATTTTATACTTCCGCCCACCCTCTGTTTTTTATTAGTTCGACGTGATTCACGAAACCAAATAACTTAGCGTCAAGGTTTTTAGTAGTTACAGACAAAAACAAACTTTTTGTTCCCAAGGCACCCCAAACTCGTTCTCTGGCGACCGACTCCTATGTCGGGATGTGAATTGTGTGGTGTGAGTGAATTGCATATCAACGTGCTAAAGTCTAGAAAATCTATTATAACATCACCCTAAAATTCAGAAATTATTTCTCCTTTGTTCAGCGTTTCGATGTCCGCACTGTAGTGCCGTTCACGGTTCAATCTCGCTCCGATCTATATGGTCTAAATAATCTCGATAACAGTCTATTATTTTTGGATAAAAAGGTAAAAATAAAAAAATACAACACTAAACTGAAAGATAAAAAAAATGTGGAATATATCCCAATTTTTCACGAACAAAGGAAACGTCATTTGGATAGAATCGAGGAAGAATTTTTTTACAATCATCTGTCGACGAACATTTTAAGTGATGTTTTTGGGAAAACATTGATATACAAAATTTTAAAAACAAACCTCTTTTCGTGAGGCGATTTTCTCCACAAGAAACCTAATGGTTTGTTTAGGTAGTAATAATACTGCTACACTGAAGACTTAAACACTATTCTAAATGAAATGTAATCTCTCAAAATTCTTTATGGATTATTATATAATTTTAGCATGGTTGTAGCATAAGAAATTTCGTATTAGCAAAACAGTTAGCATAAATGTCTTTATAGAGATTCGTGCAGGTAATATTCTGAATCGCGCCAACTTATTTTTATAATTATCTGCCTGCATTCTTATGACAGGTGTTTTGGGTAACTGCTAAATCCTGCGCATTGCTTGGTGGACTCACTCTCCACATACTCACCGAGTTCGTTTGATACTGCTCTTCAGTATTTACTGCGTAACGCGTTGACAACGGAGATGAAAAAGGAGGTAAGGTATATTGTGTTTGAGAGTGCACAGATTCAGAAGAAGCTGATGTTTTTGAAGTTTGTGGCAATACCCACAAGCTCCCTAATAAATCTTAACATTGCAGGAGTGCCGTTGCCATTGCTTTTAATGCCATATTAGTTGTAGCTTATGCATGTGGTATTTATTAAACTCTTATTACAAGAGTAAAGGTATACTGACCTGCCCATGCGATAAACTTCAACAATGTTAGCACTACATTTAGTGAACATCTGAGATCACTTAAATTTTTAGAAATTTGATCTGTGTATAAATATTTGTAACATACATTAAACTGGTAAACATTAGTGCTGTACGTAGCCACTAAAATTGACATCCGAATATCCGAATCGTAGGACCCACCATCCGAGTTCACTATTGCTATTCAGATCTGCTATCTGGATCCGGATTCCTGGTTCGTTCAGATCTACATCCAGATAGTAAATTATTCAAATCCGGATAACAGCTCTGCTATACACTGCGTGGCTTCTGGTTTAGAAGCACGTTCTGGGAACTACTTCTAATCGACATTTCATCCTAAATTGTATAGTTCATCTACAAAGCTGCTGTTGTGGTTGCTGTTAACCTAAAACTGAATAAGTGACACATTGTGATGGGAGTTATAGTATAATGGTAGAAGTTATAATTGAGTTAAACCTGCCGGTTACGGTTCAGAGGAAGATGATGTTTACGATTGGGTTATTGAAGGCTATATGGGTACACTCAGAAAAGTTACTGTGTTGAATTAACAAAATGTTCTTTGTTGAACTTTTTTGGTTATCATGACAAATATTTAAGTTAAACCTGTTTAGTTAAATTAAAGTTTCAAATTCTTCTACTTAACAATAAAAATGATTCCTTTAAGATTACTAGGAAGTTAACACTTTTTCTCCTTAAAACTAAAAATGCGGTTAGATAGACAAATCTGAAGCATTAAATCAAATTACGTTTTAGGTTGTAGCAGATCTATTTTATAGCAGTTTTAAATCCTTAAATGTATTAAAATGATGGCGCTTTTCCCATTTCCATTCAGTACAAAACATATTTAGCACAAATAACAATAGGAGCCGCAATCGTTGAAAGGACAACTCCATTAACCGCTTACTGCGGCGGCGTGTGATCCTTGCCACTCAATTAAGAGCGTTATTAAAACAAGAATATAGATTATGATAGTTCGTTGAATTGAATATTCATTTAAAAGGTATATTCTTTTTCTCGCGATCTATTGCGCGAAGAAATGTACTAAAATTTTCATCACCGAGTAAATAATGGTAGATATCTTGAAAACGACTAGGAATAGGTATAATAATATGCATCCTTTATACCTACCGACAGAGAATTTATTTCTGCATTGAATGATATAATTAGGAATATAATGTTACGTTTGAAAAAAATGAATTTTCTAAGGTTAAATGTATCCGAATTGACCATCAATTTATGAACACTCTGTATACAATTTAGTGGTTTTTTTTTTAACAGAATTTGGTGTGGACAACAATTTTTCTTGGGTACTAGTAAAAGGACATCATTATCTTTAATGGTTTGCAAAATATGGTACGTTTTCGAAAGAGATGAAAACGTCAAAATTTTGACAAAATCGTAAATATCTCAAAAACGATTGAATTTAGGAATAGAAAACTTTAGTCAAAATTCTATTCAAATAATCTGTACAATTTATTGAGGTAAGAAAAGACATATGATTCCATTTAAAATAAGAAAATTACTATTCACTGCCCGTGTAATGGAACGTTTCCGGAAGTTGAAAATATTTTCGCATGATTCTTTAGATGGGGTTTTGTTATTAATTTTTTTTGTCGCGTTAGTCTAGCTGCAATAGATCGCGAGAAAAAGATAGTGGACAAGTGGTTTGAAACACCCTGTATATTTGAATTAACTGATAGGGTTTGGACTAAAAGTTTCTTGAATAAGGTAAAATTTGGTTGCTGCAACCAAATCGTTTTTTTTTTCGTGTGCGGAAGGAGTAGTGTTAACAAAAAATAATTTTTCATGTGATACGTTTCAAAGGATTTGATTGACCCCTTGCTAGTGTTACCATAACAATATAAATTGGTTGTACTCACAAGTACCTAATAATTTTTTTTTCGTTCCTGCAGCAAAAAAAAAAATGGCTAGCAATATACAACCAAACAGTATTATTAAATTCCCTAAATGTTGGTTATCTTAATGCAGCTACTTTTCTGAATGTAGGAAAGACTTCTAGGTGTTTTCTACGAGTTACTAGGATGTTTATAAATTTCAATGGATTCTCAAATTTTGCGGTTATAGTGGTAAGGATTGCAGGATAGGATTTGAAAAGAGTTAAATTGAATTTGGTGGTCGGCGGGCAGTCTTTGCTCAACAAGGACAGGCACAGTTACGGCCGAATACAACAACACTCCTGTTCTGCAACACGAGCGTCCACTGAGCACTGCCGCACGACCATGGAATTCAGTAAACAGCTAAACACAAGCAGCTTCGAGAGGATTGCGATCTTTGACAAAAGAGGAATCTTCCAGTTGGGGTTAGATTTGGACATCATTTTCCCTATCCGATCTGTACAACACCTCTAATGTAATAACTTCTTGTACTAAGGAATTTACGACAGCATTCTTTTGAGCAAGATGACGGTGTGGAAAGGCATTTAAGTAACGATCGGAATATATCGGTTTGCGCCAAACGGAAGGTCCCAAAGGACCAAGAAAGCGGAAAGAATCGTCTCGGTCCTAGATGTTCTAATGCATGTTTGCTCTGATGATCTATAATATTGCTCAAATTTTCGGCTGCTTGATTTTTGCCAGTGATGGCTATGATGTTCCGAGATAATTTCGATTTCATCTATATACACTCGATTTACAATCACTAGGATTATGTTTAGAAGACTTCTTTTAGCATAGTTGAACATATTACATCACACATTGGATACTCGATTTCGAGTAATAGTCTGTTATTAATCTGTGCTTAACACAGGTACCCCGCCATATACTATAGTAGAAATAGCTGACTATAGAGTTAACTTTAATTTTAATATTTCTTATAATTTCAAAAATATTGGTTCATTCTTGTAATCCCCATTACTGCTTTCTCTGTAATTTAATGAAACTTCTTCATGGCCATACTTGATAACTATGCAATCAGTTTTTTATCACTTTCTTTGTAGATTGTAATTTGCCAGCTGTTTTTAGTAACTTTGCGATTTCTTCCCCCCTCCCCTCCCCTCCCCTCCGATTTCCTATGGTTTTATTTTTTTTTATCTTTCGATTTCGTTTCGATAAAATTTATCTTGCCTCCTTATAGAATTTTTAAAAATTTTACACTTTAAAACATCATGCACGACAGAACAATTTCAATGACAACTTAATTAAGTAAGAAAGACGCTGATTACAAATTATTTGATGTGTGCAAAAGCAATAAAACCGCGTATGTTGTTAACACATTACAATCCTCAATTACTTTTCTGTAAGTGGAAAATAAACTCAGGTATGGAATTATACGTGCATTAATATTAATGGAAATAATAATGAATCATATGGAACAAAACTAATACATATATTATGTAGTATGTCAAGGTGTATACATACAAACATAAGTAACCTACAATTATGTATACAACACCTTATTTATTTTTATAGGAAATTTTCTGACCACACACTGCTTCTGCACAACGTATTTACAATACACATTCAAGTTAAACTTGTAAATAAAATATGTACTCTCACACAAAGTTAAACCTGGACAATACCCAGTAAACAAGACAAAAGTAGCATTTTGCTATAAAAAATTTTGCTCGTACGTGCAAATATCTTTTCTAAAAAGAGAAAGATCCACAATTGAGACAGACCCAGAAAAAAAAAACATAACATACATGGCTTGCTAACTATAACAATGCATACACTGTTGAAAATATTACGGTGTTGGCGTTAATTTTACGCTAGTCAAATTTTTAGTGTTGATTTTTACAAACTTTGCCAGACGAGTTTGACTTAGCGTATTTA
The DNA here is from genome assembly GCA_004143645.1 of Protaetia brevitarsis. Taxonomy (NCBI): domain Eukaryota; kingdom Metazoa; phylum Arthropoda; class Insecta; order Coleoptera; family Scarabaeidae; genus Protaetia; species Protaetia brevitarsis. Next base: position 1,622,629 of record RXPK01000280.1, on the reverse strand, counting down.
TAGAACAGAAATGACTAGAATTTCGTGTGAATTCTTTTGTTTCAGATATGAGGATTGACAATTTTTTCTAGACATTCAGAAGCGTCAACCAATCAGAATTTTCTCCTCGGATAGAATATAGAAAACCCACCATATTCTAATACAGTATTGCATTATACGCACCACGCTGCATTGCACGTGGTATCTGTTTCGTGTTTGATTCTCCGTATTAACAATATCAAACAAACCACCAAAATGTGACTGAACTTGCGAAGTGTAACCTCGTGTTATTAAAACGTTAATTCCAGTGGGCATAAAAAATTCAAACATCTTTAAAGATGTATTGGGAAAGATCTATTTTACGCAATTAGTTTAGACTTGAATCAAATACCATAAACATTCACTTAATTTTATAATGGTTCTTCAAAAAATCATTTTAAAATTGGTACGTTTAGTTGAAATAAAACTTGTTGAATGAGTGGTGTTGCATATTTTAATTGAGAAAACGTCTTAAAGAGAGAATATTATAGCACTAAGAAATAGGAGTTGCATATTAAAAAGACGTTGTGTTTAGAAAATGTGTTAAACACCCAATAGAATCGCATTCATTTAGTTAAACAGCTAATAATTTTGTCTAGTCTAGATCAAATAAACATGTCTAGAATTTTTTATAATTCCCACGTGTCAGTTGGACAAAAATAACCCCTTAGTCATGGACAATACTTGACTATCTTTGCTCGTCAAATTTAAACTTCTATAGTTCTCTCGACCAAAATACACACGAAACGAGCTAGGGACCTCTCCTGACTCATTAAAATTAGTCAAAAAGGTTAAAATTTTACAACAGTGTACCACACTTACCGAAACGTTTACCAAAAAATAACCGCCTTTGATTTTCCGCATTAAAATTGATTTATAAACTAAATTCCTATTAAAATATTGCATATAGCACTATTAGCCCTATTTTTACTCATTATATTGCCCTGCTTTAACTAATAATGTAGTATCGTCCGCGTACGCGACTATCTCACAACTGACAAACATACAACAAATACTCATAATTTTGTTAGGTCACTGTAATATGTAATAATAATATAATATATAACAATATTCCTTTATTTTCAAAATAACAAAAGGTGAAAAACATCAAGATACAGAAAGCTAAAGTACTAGACTTAGCACTATAGAAGAAAATATTGTTTCTTGTATTAGATTAAGGAGTGATAATTAAATTTATGTTATCAGAGTAGAGAACTACATTAGTGTTAACGTAGTACATTGGAAGGACTTTAATATAGCTCAAAAATAAGTGGAACCCAAAATGGGAACTTGAGGCACACCTGCGTCAATAGTTTTAACACTATTTCAAGGAACCCCTAGTTGACGATTTAACAAATAGCTTTCAAACCATGCCTTGACAACACCTCTTACGTCGTATTTCTCTTATTTGTATAAAAGTATGCTGTGATAAATACAATTGAAAGCTTTTGTGAAATTAATCGGAAGATTAATGCACGTAAACGACTGATCCAAGGCAGAACAAATTTCTTCTAGAATATTATGCAAGGCCGTAACCGTGCTCTTGTTTTGTAAAAACCCGTGTTGACTAATAGTAAACATATGATCTCTAAAATTCGCAATAATACAATGGATTGCCTGCAGTTATGGAATCAATTTCTTGTCGAATATTGTTCCAGATTTTCTAGAATGGTAAAAACGATTGTGGCAAACTTAACTTTTAAGATATACTTATAAAAAAAAAAACAGAAGTTAGATCCGCGCCACGCTTCGAAGGTCCACTGCTCCTCGAAAAATCATATTTTCTGGAAAAAAGTGCTTGAACGACGGGCGAAAAAATAATTAAAGTGTGGCACCCTGATGGAATCAAGCTGAATGTATCATTCAAATTCTTGGAGAGCAAGAATGAAAAAAATTCCATTATATCAACGTAAGAGAGAAATTTCACGGTTATTATTTTAGTCATCTTCAAAATAAGAAATTGGCCTCTTCCCATATAGCTAGCGCTGGCATGGTGACTAAATTTTCCGGAACCAAAATATTATTCTTGATATTTTCTACCTTTTCAACCCTTCGAACAATTTTTTACAGCTTGATCAAAAATTAATTGCTTTTTGATTTTCCAACTTACAAACACCAGCGTAAACAAACATATTTAGCTGAAAAAAGAGTCATGCACGAATTTGTAAATTATTAGATTTAAAACCCATACTATTGTATATATAAAGAATGTCTTCATTACACAAAAAGAATCAGTGAGAGGAATTCAAATTTTGGCAAAGAAAGTACCTATATTTAATTTATGAAAACTGCAGGCTCTTTTTTATATAACGAACTATAACATTAACGAATAAATAAGTTACATGAATGCATTGTATAAATTTATATTTCTTGTACAAATAAATGACCATTATTACCAAGATTGAAAAGAAGAATATGGTAACAAATAAGTTTTAAAAACACAGAACTCACTAGCCTTTAATTCATTTTTAATTTCATAATTGGAGTTTCTTTAGCCTTCAATTATGTATTTAACATTTCCTTATAAATATTTGTATGTATTTGTATGTATACTATGAGTGTGCAAATGTATGCAGCAAATTATTTGATGAGTGACATGTATAGCATACATCTACATACCTGTGGTACCTGGAACTTTTTTAGTAGCTTCCTACATATATTGACACACAATACAGATGTACAAGTAAAACGATCACCTGAGTCAGAAGTTAATTAAAAACATAACAACTCTAAACGTCGGTTTGCTAGGTTGCTCTGTCAAAACATTTATTGACGTCAAATATGTCGATGTGTATACAAAAACATAATTAATTACGTAAATCCATTCACACGTTCGTTCCCAAGAAATATAAAGTGGTCAAAACGATTTCATTTTGGCACATTTTTAATAGCTTAGTATGGTTTAAGAAACGATATATTAAAAAAAAAGGAACGTTTTGCTCTCTTTTGCAAAACGCGAGGAGCTTCAAGAAATTAATCCGACATTATATAAAATAAAATAAATCAATTTTTGCAGTTTTAAATATATATGGACTGATATAATCATTAAATGAAAAATAAACAGTTACTTTTTATTAATGTTTCTGTATTTAAAACAACCAGATTGTAATTTTAACAAAAAATTAAAAAAATTATATGGATAATATGAAATTATATATTATAATGTTATTTTATGCTTAAAGGTTGTTCGGCGAATGTGTGTTGCAGCATGCTGTGATTTATAACCTAAAAAGATGCTATATAGGAATGGAAACAATAAATAATACATTGTATATTGATTGATGTGGGCTTAATTAAGTATATATAATTACATAGACGTTGGTTTTATTGTTTAGATATATTTAAAATCAAGGTTGAAATATTATTTTAGTATTGATAAAATTTTACGATACACCTTTTACAGGTATACAAATTTACAATCATAGTTATTATCTACATTACCCACTATAAATATATAATTACATTACACTATTGAAAAATAAATAGTAGCTACTATTATTTTCCATATAGATATTAAATATACATATATCTACAACTACCTGGTATTGGGTGTGTTATCACATTTGATTTAGAAGGTATGTATAATCCAAATATGGCACCTGGTGCTTATGCCTTAGAAAGTACATATATGTATTTTTGACATTAGCTTTTTCGCGGAGCAATCACAAATCAGTGACTTGGATTGAAGTAATGAATTTCCTTCAACCAATCAAATTACGTCTGATTTGTGATTACGTCTGATTTTTGATTACGTCTGATTTGTGATTGCGTTTGATGTGCTTCACAAATAAAGCTATTACAACAAAATTTCGACCTTATATATTAATTAGGTCGCATTAAAAGTGTTTTCCCTTACCAAGGATCATCTGCCCAAAAATCAACTTAAACATTTAATTTAATTTTTCTCGTTAAGACACTCATCAGATATCTTCAATTCTTGGAATTTTCAGTCAACTTTTACCGTCAAGATATATAAAATGTACGGAATAGTAAAATAATTAAGAAGTACTTCGGTAGGTACACCAAATTCGTGTCAGAATTGAAATTCAACTTCTTGCGAAGACTCGACTTTAAACTATTAGTTTAATTAAACTTAACTAGCAATATCAATTAAAATAATTTTTAAATTACACATAATGCATAACAAGTTTTTATTCTACTATCTACTTGACGAAACGATTAAAAATATGTGTTTATAACTAGTTATGCACACTGCCCAGACTATGAATGTAGATACATACATAAGATTTCACTCTCATCAATACTATATTACTCGGGACTCTCGGGAGTTTTATTTAAAATTAAAAAATAACGAATTAACTTTATCTGATAGCAGCAAATTACTGGGCATTTGGTTTGACGAGTTTTTGAGCTGAAGGTTCACGGCGGAAAGCCCTTGTATAATCTCAACTCATTGTACTCTTTGTTCCGTAATTTAAAATGCACACTGTCGGACCAGATGCTCTTAAATATATATACTTATCATGGATATGTTTACAGTTTAAATAAATCAAAAACTATTATAACTTATTATAATATACATAACTTATTAACATATTTTTACATATCAAAACAAGTTTATTCGCTGTATTGTTGGATTAATATCAACGGAAACATGTCGATCAATTTTTATATCACAACATGTTAACGTTAGTTGCCATGCACTTGCATTCGTACCCTAGCATGTTACACTTAAGCTATAATAAAACAGATTCGAGCAAATTGCGATTTTCATAACTATAATAATGCTATAATATAGCAAATAAGGATGCTGTAGTCACTCCCAAAACTAGATTGACGTTATTTCAGTAATCCCCACTAGTATTGAGCGTAAAAGTTTACATTAAACTTCTAACGTCTATCAAGGAGCTCAACTCCCTATTTTTAAATAGGGGTTGCGTCAACTTTTAGTTTACCATAGCTTTTACTCCTTACAAGAGTATTTAAACCTGAACTATCTTGCATAAAAAGATACTTAAAGGTATCTAAGATACTTGTTGTGTATAACAAACCATAGTAAAGATACTTCATGTACCTAAAATAAATGGTTAATTATCTTATTATAAAATGAAGAACCTGTGCACATGGAAAACAGAAGGAGTTATCGATAAGATATGAGGCACAGTTTTAGTTCATGCTTTGAAAGGTTCTTTAGGATAGTTATGTAAAATTCTAGAAATTTATTTAATGGCGATTAATATTAACCTCCACAAGTAACTTAGGCCACTAGCACACAAGTGGCTAACTTGCTTATGTGTAAAAATATAAATCTACGATCCTGTTTAGTCTACATGAATATTCTTCCAAGTGCAAAATTATGGAGGCAAATTGTTGAACGAACGAATGTATGTAAGTAAAAGAATAAATAAATATTTTCACTTTTAACCTAGTGAATGGATTTCCTCAAACTTATTTAACCCTCAAAAATTTTAGTATGCATATGAGTTCCCAAACTTAATTTATATCATTTCATTGATTACCTACAACTTTTATCAAATTTCAATTCTTACCAATATTATTTAGTTTTTGTATAGGTATTAAGTGTAATTTATTAAAATACATTTAGAATGCTTTTTTATCTTTGTTTCCAGTTTAATAGTTATATGTGCCTTTTACATCTGAGATAGTTTTTAATATCTATACGACAGATTATTTAGTATGTTAAAAAAATTTTGACGAGTCTGTCATAAGTATCCAAGATACTTTTAGTGCTGATTTAAACCATAATTTTAATTAATCAAACGTTTTTTTTTTTATGTTAATAATATTATATCTTTAAATAATTAATGTTACAATGTTTTGGATTTTCTTTAATAGATATCTATCGCTTTTGTAACTACAAAGCATCGCAACGTTCGTTCTGTACAGACACACATTTATGCCTGTGTATACGCATGTTTATCGGCATTTTTACAGAAAATATTGCTCCTTAATGATTAATTTGTAATTTGCAATGGTGGGACCATTAATAACCGATAATTCTTTTCAATATTTTGATGTTAAAGCAAATATTACATTAATAAATAAATATCTTCTCCGGTAGAATTCTATAACTTAATATAAACAAAGCAGTTCTTTAATATTTTTCATTTAAATCATGTTTTCTTGAAATTCTTGTTTTAAACTATATTCACTCTTTAGAAGATACTTATAACTTCACATTGCATTTACAAGACAAGAAACATTTTTACAAAATATCAAAGGTGCCGACATTTATGTCCATACTGTAACACTAGGGTTTTATTACATAAATAGCACAAACTTTCGTGATATATGCCAACTTAATAGAAACTGAATGCCTATTAAAAATTAATTTTACGATTCCATTCTTCCCTGCTTGGTGTCACTGACCTACTGTTTGCTTTGCCCAAAAAATCGATATAGATTTATTTTTATGCTTATAAGGAAGCATTTCATTAACTTTTAAAATACTTTCCAGAAGTTGGTAATCATTTAATCGTAAAAATGTCGAAGAATTCCAGCATAGCTAATTATTTTTTATCAAAAAACCACAGTTTACGTAATCTCATTAATGAGATTTTAATTATAATTGCAAATAAACTATATAGGTATCTATACATATATAAGCTATTCGAAACGTCAGTTTAGACATTCATTAATCATAGTCTCAAATCATCTACGCTTAAACCTTGAGTACGATAATTGGAAAATTTATGGAATAAAAAATTCGTTACCAAAATTATATGGTTAAAAATTGCCTTGGCCGTGTAATTAAGTTGTAGTACAGAGCTTAGAAGAAACACATTATATGTTGTACATATGCATTGCCCATAAGTTCTGTATGCAGTTGGACTTAAACGATCCATAAAATAAGTTTTAAGGATACTGAACGATCATTCGATATTGGTTTCCATTTCCACATTTTAAACATTACATAAGAAGTTCAAAAAACACATCAATATATTCACAAGCATTTCTGTCCTTTCTCAACTCTCACATAAAATTCGGAGCGATGGAAACACGTTACAGTATAAAGGAAAGGAAGGTCCACCTTCTCACAAATTGTCTTTAATTAAAGCTACCGGTTTCGTCCAAATGAGAACATCCTCAGGCAAGAATTAAAAGCAGATTAAAAATAGTCAAATTTAAAATCTACAAAATTGATTTTTACAATAAATAAAACTTGTATAGAACTTGTAAAACACAAAGCACTAAAGCACTACACATTAAAATCTATTAAAATAGATTATGGAGTTATATTTGGAAAATTTGACGCAATCTTTTATTTCCTTATTAATTAACTCACAGAGAGTCAAAAATGGATTACATGATTTTATATAAAGCCCATTAAACACTATTAATTATTATAAAATTACCGTGACGTAATCACGTATAAAACATGTCCTAATTTTATGATTATAAATCTGAGCTTGATTGAAATCTGCTTTGCATATTCGGTAATTTATTATAACCAGAATTATAAAAAGAATTATAGCCATGATCATTAAAGACCGGATTTATATGCACTAAAAAGTAAAAATGTTAAAATATGCATGTAATATGCTTCTAAGAATATAAAATATGCATTTAAATAGGCAAAATACGTATTTGAATATGGAAAATATGCATTATAAAATCAGGCTCTTTCTTATTCACAACTGATGTCAGGGTAAAATAATGCAGGAAATGAGCTAGAAACATATTTTTAATGTTGATAAAATGAATACAATTTTGATTTAATTATTATTAAAATGGCAAACAAAATATTTTTCTAAATTTTCTGGAGCAAAATTTTGTCTCCTGTCAGATATATTTTTGTAATGTGAAATGGATCATTCGAGATCACAAAAGTTGTTACTGGTGCGTGTTCGTACGGTGGTAACTTTTCTACTGCTATGGTGCAGTCATTGCAACCAGATCCATTCAATACTTTGAATATTTCATACAAAACGGAAAATCCCGGATTCTTGGTTAAAATAGCTTCAAGTTTGGTATACGCTTTTTTGGCAACCACACCTGGTGCATTTCTAAAAGATCCTCAAATGACCGTTATCCTTTCAAGATGCTTAATGACGATTTCACCTGATGCTTCCAGCGCTTTAATTTTGAAGTGAGCGGCAATGTACTCTAATTCACTTTCTATCTTGGGGTGTTATTAAATTATATTTTTTATTGGTCTAATCTCCAAATTATATCACGTCGATACGTGTTCCAATTTCAAAAGCGGTATTTCTTGGAAGCGGTCAGACGGGATGTGCGCTTATTGTGAAATTATTGAAATTTTATAAGTGACGAAATGTACTCAATTATGTAAACTATATGCATTTATTGCAAAATATATGCATTTATTTGTATATATGCAATAATATGCGCCATAAGAATAATGTTATTTTATTTAAAATTATCTGAAACGTTCAGAAAACTTTAAATTAATTCGAAGCCGTACAGCAAAAAAAAAATATGCAAATGCCTATAAATCCGGCCTTTAATGATCATTTATAATGTAAAATAGGCTTGAAGCCCGATGCAGATAAGCGATGATAATCACTGGCAAAAACCGCTTGGTGCGAGCACATAGCTAAAGCGTATCTCAAGAAGAACCGACAAACAACGTCAGCATTTTTTATTTCAGGGGGGAAAAATTTGTAACCTTCAATCTGCTTATTGATTTGCTATTGGTTAGAAGGAACTCAAAAAATGCCGGTTGCGCGCGCCCATTCAGAATTTACTGGCTGTCTGTTCTTGTTGAGATCATCCTTAACGTAGCAATGAACTGCAAATAGTCACTATGGTATTACTGTGAAATTTTGCGTTACAGACGCAACATGGATATTTATCGCAAATCCTTATTGATCTACTTATACACTTATAATAAATTAGCTTTGAACAAAGATATTGAATTCATCTTTGTATTAGGCCTAGATTATTGAAAAGGGCGTTTACATTAATTTTTATTTATTTCGGAAGTGATAAAGTAAATTTTTTTAACTACTTGAGAGTGAATGTAATGATGGCCCAAAGATGCAAATACGAGACTTACTATTCCTCCCAGGAAGATGCTACTATTGAACGTAATTTATATCCGTTTTTTTTTCTTTTTCACAATTAATCTATAACTACGTAAGCACTAATAAGCAAGTTAAAATAGTTCCCCGAACGTTATAGTTTTTGCATTTTACAATAATACGCAATTATGATTATTAAGTAAAAAGTGTGTGATATATTGTATAATTTTCATTTCGAATATTTTATTCGAACCCGAAATCCATTCGGGTTATTTGCGACCAATTATTTTTAATTGTTCATTTTTTCATTCATATTGTGAACGTGGCGACATCTATCAAAGAGGCAACATGTTATTTTTACTTTAATCGTGAAATGAAAGCATATTTAAAAAGACGCAGCCGTATATGCACTTGTGAAACCAATAAGAGACCTGGCCGCTAGATGGTGCGGTGACGTCATAAGTTACTGTGACATTGCTGCTGGTTTGGAGGAGTTGGAGGAGATGTCAAGAACAAACATATAAGTTAGATTTGCCATAGAAGTCAGAGCAATTGTCTCTTGACAAGATTACTTCCTCGTTTTCTTCTTCGCTTGATGATTTCACTATTGTATTAACGGCGGTTAAAACACCAGTTACAATTGATCTGGTACATTGATTATATATATTATAGATATACCAACAGCCACTTTATCAAAATAGGCAATTAAAGTGTCACTAGATGTCGCTTATATGTACATATTCATAAATGTTTCGTCAGATTTATTTTAGCATTTATGAAAACCTAACTACATAGGCGTACTCTAGCGGAGAGTGGCACATCCATTGAATTTACAACATGTATATCTACAGAACAAAAAACGAAGGTGTTTTTTGCGTGTCTACTTCTGGATGCGTAAAAAGTAATAAACAGATGTTAAAAATGTGATATATGCGGTAAAAATATCGAGTATAAATTGTGTTGCAACTAATAATTTTAAATCAAAATTTATATACCTTAACCTTATTTTTTATCCTGGTACATAAATTAAAATAAAACCCATGGTAGAAATAATACGGTATGCTTACGCGCATATCGAAGTTACGTCAGATAGGAGCATTAAATGGCGGCACATATATGATTATTATTATATTAAAATCGATTTCGACCGTGAGGGTTTTGTTAATGCGAAAGTAAGTTTAAAAAATCCGGACGGGTTACGGAACATATTTTAAAAACTTAAGGTGTTTTCACAATTCAATTTTCTAGAAAAACCACGAAAACACTTTGTAAACACACACGAAAGTCGGTACAATCGTAGAAATAAACACGAGCGCTACTAGATGGCGACAAGATAGATAAAGTTAATTTCAACTTAAAACGGGCTTTTTTAAATCAAAGCTGTATTTGAATTACATTAATTGGTGGTTGCGAATAATTTGGATTTTAACATTTTGCTATTTACCATACATGTATCTTATTGTTTTCGATACGCTCCTTAATTACGTCATCTGACCGGACTTGACGAATTTGAGATTCAAAACGAGCATACCGTATTATTTGTACCGTGATAAAACCAAACTAATGCAATAAAGCAATGTGTGAGCGCAAATAAAGATTATTTATGTTGGAGCTTTTATTAGTAGTTTTAGGAGAAAAGTTGTGAATAAAAGTTGAAGTACTAATTATTTTACATAACTTTTATAAATAAATATAATATAATAAATATATAACACAATAACATAAAAGAAAAAAAAAAGGAATATATAACACGGTGATCGGTAGAACGTGTGCATCATATGTGAAATTAGTTTGTCTTTGAATTTAGTAAATCTTTCTTCTAACAAATTAATTGCCTCTGCATGTCTAGAAACTAAAATAACCCTCATCAAATCTGCCTAAAATTTAATTCTATACGAGGGAAGGTCAAAAATATGAAACTACGCCAAGAGTAAAGTATCTCATTTTTTGGGTTTAGAAGATTCTTTTATTAGAAAATGTTGTTTCAAATTTAACGCTATGTCCAATTATGAAGATTCGTTTAATTTGAGCAAAAAAAAAAGAAATTTTCAAATGGTAATAAATATTGTTAAATACATAACCTTACATTGTCAGCCATATTGCTGTTTGAAATGTAAACAAATCGCTAGTAATCGCCCCATAGGTATGATTATGTCGATTTATAATCACTTGAATTGCAATTTGATTTTTCATACGCGATTTAAATTCATACTTTTTCAACGATGTGGTTTATAATCACAATTGCGATTTATATTGTAACGTTTTTCGGTTCTTAAAACGTTGTCGGGGTTTTAGAAAAACACACAGGCGATATATTTAAATTCACTTATTCTATTAACACTATTACGGTAATTAAAATCTATTAAAAATGCTTATTAACTATATCACTTAACCACTAATGTCTTTATTTATGTAAACGATATTTATATTACATGTACTAATTCAAACGCGACCGCACTATCGAACTCGTATCGATTGACTGCCTCCTGGCCAACCCGACGCGTTATTTATACTGGCGCGAACGTCCAGATTGTCGAGGGCCTTCTAGAACGTCCTCGAAGATTCTGGAGAATATTCTCGAATCTTCGACCCGTGCTGCCTCTGTTATTCGTCGTAGGTAGTTCTTCTTCGCTATGCCAGCGCCATCTAGGGACGCCTATCGGAACCGCCAGTTGAAAAGTTGGCGCTCGTTACACTGCTCCCTCCTAGATCTGTTCCGTCCGGAACAGGAACTATCACCTCCATGAAGATACGAACATTCTCTCCATTCTTACACGACGAGGTCCGGAAGAATGCACGCTACCGTTCGTCGCCTCCCTTCTGCTGACCGCGGTTGTAGCTGCATACTAGGAACTCTATTCCAGTATATCGGAAAATTTCTTCGAGCATGTTCCTTACGACCCTCCAGTCCAAGCCATCCAATCCACAGCCTATTTTTGGCACCCTGATCTTATTGATCTCCAGCTCCAACAGCTGCTCTCTTAAACTTATCAGGCTGTCCCACATCGTCCGGTAGGTTGGCTTGCCAACTGAGGCTTCTTTGGTCACCAAGTAGAATAAAGGCCGTTCCTTTCCTGGCAAGTGCAGAGCCTTGCCCACCTCAGGGTTCAGGCTTCGGAGATCTTGGACACCACCAAATTTCTTCTTGAATACGGTAGCTATCCCTTGCCCATTCTTAAATCTTGGGCAACACAATGTGCTAACGCGCACCCTTCAGGAGCCAAAACAAATCCTCCTGAATCTCCGTTGTTACATCATGACGCACTTTTGCGGCATTCCCATACTTGTCCATAAACTCCTCATAGCCGAGTTCTTCTTCGGGGAGTCTACAAACTCGGACCATCTGCTCGTCCTCTTGATTGTCCCCAAGATAAGGAGCTAGCGATTAAATGCACCACTCTTGCTTTACCATTGGTTTCTTTCTGATGCGATAGATGACGTCATTAATTCGCTTTATCACTTCGTAAGGCCCGTCCCACGATCGTTGCAGCTTAGTGAGAAGCCTCGACGTCGCTGAGGATTGAACAGCCAGACCAGTCTCCAGACTGATATCCGCCTTCATTTGCTCTGATGTCGTAGTGTTCCTTCATGCGTCGCTTGCTTCATGGATATTGGCCCTCACCCGATCGTGAATATCATCCATTCGCCTCCGCAAGTTCGAAACATAGTCATCTCCAACTACTTCTTCATTTGGTTTAAAGCCGAACTAAGATCGCATGTAAGCGCAGCTCTCGTCCAAAAAGCACACTAGATGGACTTTGCCAGTGGTTTCGTGGACCGATGCTCTATACGCCAGCAAGAATAGATGTAGCTGCTGGTCCAATCTCGCTGGTGGTCTGCGACAACTTTTGATAGATACTTGATAACTGTCCTGTTCATGCGCTCCACCATGCCATCTGATTCGGTGCAAGGCAGTTGTTCGGGTCTTGCGAATACCCAATTTTGCACACCTCTTGAAACACTGCTGATTCAAAATTCCGTCCCTGGTCGGAGTGAAGTTCAAGCGGCACACCAAACCGACTGAAAAGTCTTTAACTAAAGTCTCAGCCACTGTAACAGCTTCCTGATTTGGTAATGCGTAAGCTTCCACCCATTTGCTGAGTAGTCTACTGCAACCAGATGTATTTATTTCAAATCCGTCGTGGGAAATGGTCCGGCAATATCAATCGCAATCCTTTCAAAAGGACTGCCAACGTTGTATTGCCTCATAGGGCCCTCTTCCTTTGGGAAGGTCCATTGCAGCGCGCAAGTTTACATCTCCGCACCAATCTTCACGTCATTCTTGCAATTAACCCAATAGAATCGCTCTCTGACCTTCTCTATAGTCTTCCGGACTCCAAGATGCCCTCCGATGTTCCATCATGAAGAAGCTTTAAAACTTCGGAATTCTTGCCTTCGGAACCACAATCTGAAGTCTGCTATTGGTCCCAGCTTCGTCTTCTAACACTCGTCTGAGAAGACCATTTTCCATTACCAAAGAGCCCCACTGAGCCCAATACGATTTTAGCTCTGGCGAATACGGTGCTACCGTTTCCCAGTTAGGCCGCGCTTCTTGCATCTTCACTCCATCACACGCTTCAAAACTTCGTCAGACTCCTGGTCAGCTCGGATTTGTCTTCAGTCCATCTATCATCTATGACAGTAGTCCTCAAGCAGGTGCTCATTTTCTCTTCGGCACACAGCAGTGCGTGCAATCCTTGGAACAGGGTCTCCTCGATAGTGTATTCAGCGTTTCATGACTGGTTCCAGGCCGATGTTCCGAATCAAAGTCATACTCTTGCAGACGCTCTATCCATCTGCAACCTGCCCTTCCGGATTCTTGAAGCGTAGCAGCCACATCAATGCCGCATGGTCGTTCTTAACAAGAACTTCCTGCATAGAGATATTTATGAAAGTGCTCTATAGACTAACTACGGCAACAGCTCTCTCCTGGTCACACAATAGTTGCGTTCCGGTTTCGACAGCACTTTGCTGAAGTAACCGAGCACTTTTTCGTGGCCATCTTGAACTTGGGACAACACGCCTCCGATGCCCACGTTGCTGCATCAGTATCCAAAATAAATTTTCCGTCAGCCTGTGGATAGCACAAGATGGGCGCAGTGGTCAGCATCTGTTTCAATTCTTCAAAGGCATCCTGGCAGCTCTCTCCCAGACGTAGTCTCTGCCCTCTTCATTAGTCTCGTGAGAGCTTGGCGATGTTAGCCAAATCCAGGAACGAATCGTCCGTAATAAGTGCATAGCCCAAGGAACTTCTTATTTCATGCTTGTCCTTCGGAACCGGCCAAGACTTGACCGTTCTGTCTTCCCTGGTCAACCGACACTCCATCTCTGATACTACGTGGCGAGGTAGTGCACTTGCTTCCGGAACAGGTTGCACTTTTTGGGGTTAAGCTTCAAATTCGCTCCTTTCAATCGCTGAAATACTTGCTCAAGTTCTTCAAATGGTCCTCAAAAGATTTTCCTAAGACAATTATATCTCGAGTATACCAAGCAAGTTTCCCAGGATAGTCCTCTCAGTACGTTGTCCATCAATCTTTCAAACGTCGCGGGAGCATTACATAACCCAAATGGCATGACGTTAAATTGCCACAATCCTGTTCCGATCGTAAACGCCGTCTTCTCCTTATCCTTCGCCTCTACTTCGACTTGCCAATAACCACTCTTCAGGTCGAGGGTCGAAAATACCTTACACCCACCTAGGGTATCTAAAGTGTCATCGATTCTGGCAAAGGATAACTGTCCTTCTTGGTTACATTATTTAGTTGTCGATAATCCACGCAGAACCTAGTTGAACCATCCTTCTTCTTCACCAGTACCACTGGAGAAGCCCATGGACTGTTCGATGTTCAATTACGCCATCCTGCTCCATATCCTGTATAATTTGTTCTGCTTCGGCTCGTTTCGCCAATGGCAATCTTCTGGGGCTTGGCGATCGGCTGGGCATCTCCAGTGTCTATTCGATGTCGTACAACATTAGTCCTGCCCTCGTGTTCCGGTCTTCTGCTTGGAAAAGATCTTGTAGCGTCCAAGCAGCTGTTTCACGTATGGCGTTGTTGTGTTGTCAAATCCTTGCAAGACAAGTCAATGAAGTTATTCAACCATCTAGGAAGCGGATCTGGAGTTGTTGTTACGCCATCCTCTTTGTTGACAATCGACGACACACTAGCACAACTTCCCAAAGGTACGCCCTTCCTCAGTTTTACTGGATAACTATTGACGTTCATCAGTCGGACGGGCAATTTTTCTCCAGCTTGTATCACTGCCTTAGCAACCAGTATTCCACGACCTTGACCGCTAATCGCTCCCGGTTCCAGCATTAAAACTTGCCCTTGGAATATCTCCACTCACGCTCGCTTCCACAATGGTTTCACTGCGGCTCGCCACAGTTACTTCTTCTGCCAATACTACGCAGGCCGACATATTCTTGCTGTGGTTGAGAATAACTTCTTCTTTGCCAACCTTCAACACTCCTGCTTGCAAGTCCAGTTGAAACCAAATTCTGTCATTATGTCCATGCCGAGGATTACGTCTTGTTCTATATCCGCAACTACTACACGATACTGGAATGCAGTATCACCAATACGGAAGTGTGCCATCGTCTCTCCAACACGTTGACTGATTGCCCAGTTGCCGTACGTAGCGTCCACCTGGTTGGATATATCCGGTTCTTCTACTCACTGCTTCCGGCCGAAGTATGTCATTGTTGCACCAGTATCTAGCAGTAAATCTCTCGGTTTTCCATTTACATTACCATACACGACGAGGCTGCTAGTCTACATCCACTGAGGCAACAACACTGGTGTTACTGGGGCATCAGCTACATGGGTCGACGATCGCCCTTCCGTCGGCCCTTTAGTTTTCCTTCGGCTTTGGTTTTTCGTGGATCAGGACACCGACTACGTACGTGCTCCATCCTTCCTGAATTCCAGCATCGTCTTCCTGGTTGCCTAATTTGCATGGATTCCATTTCTGTCATTAATTTCGTCATCATCTCGTCTATTTTCTTCATAATTCCTTCTGCTGGCCCTTTTTCCTCGTGAATCCCACGGACGCGAGCATATCCTTCGACCGATTGCTTCACGGCTTCAAAATCTAATGCTTCAACTAAAGCCTGGTTCCACGTTTGCGGGTGAGCTAGCTTTACTGCCTGTTGAGTATCCCTGTCAAGCAGGCCATCCAGGAATTTTTCCACAGCGAGAGTCTCACACCATCTTCTGGTACCGTTGGTACGCAATCTTAACCAGACGAACGATGTCAGCTCCATACTCCGTAGAGTCTCGTCTGACCTCTGGCAGCGAGTCTTCAACTGCAGCGATATATTGGCTGCCGATGTTTATTACCGAAACGCATCCAGATGATTAAGTAGCGTTTGTAATTTTGTCGCTTCGACGAAGGAATAGCTGGAGTACCTTCAAAGCATCGCCGCGCAGAGCCATTGATAGCATGGCTGCTTTGTCGCTTCCGTCCACCATATACCGTAGCCATTGTATCCAGCAGCGTCAGATAGTCTTCCAAGTGCGTCTTTCCGTCGAATGTTGCAGGTCACATTTACTTTGAACCGCACAGATGGGCACTGTATTTCTTGGTTCCATCTGACTGCTTCCGTATCGATAGAATTTCGAATTTCTTCTGTCTTCGGTATGGCCCCAGAATAAATTTGTTCTAGCACCTTAATGCGACCGTCCAATTCTTCAATCATTCTAGATTTTTCTTCTTGGAATTTTCTAGAATTTTCTATAACTTTCTGAGAATGTTCTAGAACTTTCTCTTCCAGTTTTCTAGAATTTTCTATATTCTTCTCGTCCATGTTTTCAATTTTTTCTAGAACTTTCTCTTCTAGTTTTCTAGAATTTTTCTGAGAATTTTTTAGAACTTTCTCTTCTATGTTTCTAAGTTCTACTAGAAGTTCGCCATTACCACCAGACACTTCAAACAAATATGTCCCAGGATCTTCCCCAGCTGCTTCTATTGCTCTTCGTAATCTCGACTGAAGCTCGGCCTTCCTTCCACTCGTATCTTCATCCCTTTCTTCTAATTCCCGTTTGAGATCTACCACTTTCAAGTCCACTAATTTACAGTATTTCGCCGCCATTGTTTCTAATTAAACACTATTAGTCCACTAATATATCGCCAAATACCCCACACCTGACACCAATTGTAACGTTTTTCGGTTCTTAAAACGTTGTCGGGGTTTTAGAAAAACACACAGGCGATATATTTAAATTCACTTATTCTATTAACACTATTACGGTAATTAAAATCTATTAAAAATGCTTATTAACTATATCACTTAACCACTAATGTCTTTATTTATGTAAACGATATTTATATTACATGTACTAATTCAAACGCGACCGCACTATCGAACTCGTATCGATTGACTGCCTCCTGGCCAACCCGACGCGTTATTTATAGCTGGCGCGAACGTCCAGATTGTTCGAGGGCCTTCTAGAACGTCCTCGAAGATTCTGGAGAATATTCTCGAATCTTCGACCCGGTGCTGCCCTCTGTTATTCGTCGTAGGTAGTTCTTCTTCCGCTATGCCAGCGCCATCTAGGGACGCCTATCGGAACCGCCAGTTGAAAAGTTGGCGCTCGTTACAATATTTACAAAAACACCTAATTTTTAGAATCTTTTAGGAGGAAAATGTTTTTATGGTTGTTTCATACTTTTTCAGGGAAAAACCGGAGTGAGAACTTAACAGAACAATAAAAAAATAAAAATTAAAGTATTTCTATATTGGTCGAAAATCGAACGTAAACATAGGTAGACTTATTATACTGATTTTCACCTTACGATTATATTTCCTGTACGATTATTTTATATTGTAGATATTTGCTTTACACTGGTAAGCATGGTAGCGTGATAACAATATTATAATAATAACAATTGCATGAATGTATCCATAGTTTGTCTGCATTTTCTTACAATTATCAAATTTAACAATTTGAATATTTCGTATAAGGCGCGGGCAATCATATGCGTGATAAACAGCACCATCTGTTATTTAGAAGCGTAACACTGTTCAAGCTAATGAGTTCACATTGGTTGAGATCTTAGATATCTCACTTATATTTTGGACCAGGAAACAGTGGCGGCTTATAGCGGCGTGGTCCAAAAGCTCAAATTTAAGCGTTGCCATTGTCTCTTATGGACGTGGTTTATTTATATTATATATAATCAATGATCTGGTATCACCTGCTACCATGGGCGCCCCCTTTCCCTCCGTAAATTTTGGCGGAATACAACAAAAATGAAACATTTAATTGATAAAAACGGCAAGAATTACCATTTGCCGGTATCATTAAGTTGCACTGTGTAGAGATAGATTAACAGAGACAAGCACTTTTTCCCGAATACGACTTCTCATAACATTATCACAACTTTGTTCAGCAAGTACGATCCAGGGGTCATTCAGTACTTTACGCATAGTGAAAACTTGGCTACCATCTACCATGACAGAATATCAATTAGACGGCTTATGTTTAATGAGGTTTCATCGAAAAATAGTTGCAGTAGAAAAAAAAGGAACTAATCAAAAAAATGATTGGCAAGTTTACTCAAAATCCATTTTTATTTACGTGATAATTCAAAGTTGGGTTTTGACAATGATATTTGAAAATATAGTCTCTTTGGAGTGATCGCAGCAGGGGCTAGGTGCAAATCGGAATAACGAATGTATTCGAAATACAAAAAAATCGTCAATGTTACCACTTTAATAAAAATTTGATCAAGTGTGTGTTTTTTTTATATACCGAATTCAATCATCGTGGAAAAGCAGATCTCTTTTCGCATGTTACACATTTACTTCTATTACTATTATTATAACATTGTTTTCATTCATTGCATTTCAGTTAGCATGAGTTTAAGGTGTAGGGAGGGTGGGTATAGTTGTAACACTTTTTATATTTTCAACCTTAGAGGTCATCATTGATTAAATAAAAATATTTTAATGGTACCATTTTCATTCACCAAGGTTCATCTTCTAAGCTTACTGAGACAGAGAATAATTCCTACATTGTACATTGACAAATAATAGAAGAAACAAAAAGGGCAGTCGAGTGTTACGTCTTACCCCATGGGTGGGTACAGTTGTAACAAGGAGTGGGGTAAGATGTAACAAGAGAAAAAAAGAAGTTTGAAATTAATATTTTATTTATTTATTAATAATTATTTTTTAGAATAAGTGAAACTGCTGCGCAATGTTTTCTTAGTTGCGCTAAGATTTTTCACATTCTTTCACTTGGCTTTTTCTTCTGCAAGGCTTCGATTGTAGAAAAAATAATGTTGTACTCGATACATATTAACGTCACAATAATTTACAATCCTATTAATTTGACAATGTCAAGAAATTCTTGACAAAGTCACATATCCAATTTATTATAAAAAATTTTGGCAATTGTAGAAAAAATCATGTATGTAACTCGTTGCGAAAGAAGTGTTTTAGGCACTTGACGTGTTGACCAACGCGGCTTACACCTCGTTAGTCAATATCACGTCTAAAACACTTCCATTTCGCAACTTGTCACATAAATAGCTATTGTAAAATCCGCTTTACAGTTCCTCCATGCTATGAAAACTGCGTGCAACAAAAATTGCCCGCATGCGCATTCAATGGATTTAGATCAGCTGAGTGCAATTTTACTTGCATTCCATGTGTAATACCCGGAATAAAACATGGGCAATTTTTATTGTATGCAATTTAAAAAAAAATGCAAACTGTAAAGCGGCCTTAACAAAAATACTTACCATTTGAAGGTGGGGATAGTGGTAACAAATATTGGATATGGATGTAACAAGTTGTTACAAATATCCCCACACCCCCTATTTTTAAATTTCAGCAATCATTAAACACACACCCGCTGCAATGAACCGAAGTTCACTGTGAAAGCAGCTATGAAGCTCTATTTTATGCTAGCCAAGGATGGCAAACTTACATAAAAATTATTTGATAAGCTTTTTCAAAAAATGGGTGAGTTTTTAACTGCCAAGTGTGAAAAATGTAGACAATCTATTAATTTAAACTTCTATGAATGGTTTACGCACCTAAACTTATTTTTTGCATTTACTATATGGAGCCAGATGGAGCTACGCATATGTTCGAATATCCCTGGGGCCCTATTCTTGAGTCGTGAGAACACAAACTTCGCACGACTTTCGTGAGATAGAGGGCGTGGTTATGACGTGCTTCTCTCAAATTTAGAAAAGCGTATTCTTGAAATTTACCCGTGTTCACATCTACTAAAAATTGAGAGAACGTACTTTCGCTTGTCCGGAGTAGGCGAAAGCGAAGATTTCAAGAGAAATGAATACACGCGAAGTGGGCGATAGAATTAACGTTGCTCACATTATTATTATTCATCTTTGCTTTGCATATAGTTAGGTTTTGTTGGTAGGGTATTTTAAGTGAATTAAGAAAATTTTAAATTGATCATCGTTCGTTTTATCATGACTTCTCAAAAATGGACGTGGAGGATTGTAGATAATTAATCAAGTCAACCTTGATTTGGTGGGGACTAAGTTACAAGCCCTAGAGATTCCATGGGTGAGAACGGTTGTGTAGACAAAATGCATTCGATATGCCAGATACACAATTTGTCAAAAATGTTCGTTAACAAAACAACTGACTCGGATACTAATAGAGCTGATCTGTTCATTTATAATCCACATGGGGGAATCTGCTTTGTCAATGGAAACCAAGGTATGTTAACACTTATGCAATTTAATGATGTAGTTTTTAATATATATTTTTTAGGTACTTGTTGCATTACATTTTTATGGCATGGAATCTTATCAAGAAGGATTGGAAAGCGTAGTATGCTGGTGTTAGCCAAATCATATCTACGATCCTGTCATCAATTGCGTTTAGTATAATGTTTGAAGATTTAGTTCTGCCTGTTTCAACTGGATGCTTTTTTTAGCTGAGCAGCTTTTGTCTTCGCATTTTTCTTCGTATCCTGCCATTATCTATGAAACATTTTTTGTAAATTATAAATAACACAGATATTAAATTTTACATTACTTTACGCCCATGGTACCAGTCTTTTATTATAGCCCCTTCTGGCATGAAATGGAATTGTAATAATAATAAAAAAAAAGATCTGACAAATGTTGCGTTTTCTTTAATGTAAAATCTTTTGTGAATTGCTCACTTTGCAAATTTGGATTTTGTTGCATAAACTTAACTAATCAAGCTTCCTTTTGAGTATTCTTTACTGGACCACTTCGTGGTTTGACATTTTGCCTGATTTTGTTTAATAATTAGATTGTGGCAGATCGATATCATGTAATGTATTCACCACCCCAAAATTGATAAATAAATGTATAATCAGTCGTGTGTTATTAAAGAATTCTGTGAAGATCTAGACCTTGTTTGATTTCTTTTTCCTTATATTAACAACTCACACATAGTCAAATATGGATTTTATCAAATGTGCAATCATTTTATAGCAGCGGGAAATTTCATATTGAACAAATGCAGGCAAATGTCTTTAGAAACAACAGTACAAAATATATGGCAACAGCGATAACGCGGATCGTGTAGGAACAGTATAGGATCGCGTTATCGCTTGGTGTCAAAAATACGGGTTAGCGCCACCGAGAGAAGTGACCGTAGGATGTGATCGCTCCTTCTCCTACACGAACAACTCACTTCTCTCGAGTTCGAGAATAGGGCCCCTGGTGATAAAATTTCTGCCGAATTTAAGCTTTATTTTGCCAGGCAACCCAATATGCAAACAAAGCATGCCCCATCTATAAAAGAACGTGCAAAGTTTGAAACTGTGACGTTCATCATGACCGAAAATTGCTACTCATTTTTTAAATTTCTTTTTCCTTAAAATGATCTATAAAAAAATCCGTCTTTCGATTCTCTTCATAAAAAAACTCTTTTATTCATAAAAAAAATCGTTAAAAAACATCAGTCGATAGACAACAAAAACGTTAACATTTTTACTTCTTAATTTCTTTTAATTTCGTTATACTATTCCTAATTAATATAGGGGAATAAACTCGTTACCGACTGTAGGAATCTATAGACTAGAAACTCATCCTTAATAAATATACGCTTTTCAGGAGTGGGCGATTTATTAAACGCAAACCGAATTTATGGTTACAATTGGTTGATTTTTTAAACATACTATAAATACGAGATATATATCGCCCCCTTAGAGACCAGCGCTTCCCAGATGACGTGACAGTGAAAGAACTATTAGTTATCGAAACCAAACAGCAAATGGACAGACTTTATTTTTACTTAAGTGAAGCTCTAAAACTATTTTTATGGCAGAATAATATCTATTTTATAGTAGTAGCGTTAAATTGTAGTTAGTTTCTTGTTATGTAGTTATAGGTGTATTTATAGATACCATAGATAGGTATATGACCGGATCCCTTATTTGTTAAAGACAAATGTATGTCTATGTAACAAATAAACAATAATAATTAAAAAATACGGGATACACAAGCATTGGTAATCATAATATCAAACTCTTACACAATTGCAGAAAAGGTCTTCAACTAAAATTGCTCGAAGCATATGAAATTGAGAGACAGAAAAGGAAAGAAAACATAAATCTACTAAATGAACGCATAGATAATACAGTTTAACCATTGTTAGTTATATACTTAATTAACGAGTTTTTAATTTTATTCTATTTTTATTTCTTTCTTTTTATATTTCGTATATCTATAGCATTACCAAATTTCATTTATTCCGTTTATTATTCTTACAAAACAAACATTTTAATTTATTATTGAATTCATTTTATTCTAGGTATATATTTTTCCCTCATACGTTGTTAAGAAGTTTTGCATTTATATGTATATGCACAACGCAGTAATATCCACTCCTCTGTCGAAATCCACTCCTCTTCAATTTGATATCCACTCCTCTGTCGAAACACACTAGTTTTACATTTCGTGACATTTCTCTGTTTTTCCATTAGTGACAATATTTTTTTTTGCGTTTGTATAATGTCAAACGCAAAAAATATTGCATTCACTTTCAACACTATATATATATATATAAACTCAGTAAAAAACATTTTTTGTAAACTTCGTACACATGATGAAACTTTTTCACAACTTTATATTTTAATTTATATTATAATTCATTAATATTTTATTAATTGTAATTACTTTTAACTTGTAGAGAGTTGAAAATGCAGTTTTTATAGATGGTAATAAATTAAGAATGGAACGAACAACTCTTGTTTTGCATTTGAATACATTTGTAAAACATTTGTGAACATAAATGTAAACAGTCTGATATAACGAAAGGCCAAGTTAGCTCTCTAACTAACTCAAAAAAAAACATCCCTCAAAAGGGGAAAATAATGATAATGATTTTTTATATAATGCCCAATAATCAGTATTTACTTACATACTTGTTTTTAACGTGATAGCTTAATTAATTCTTGGAAAAAAAAATTTACCAGTATGCGAATATCTCGAATGGGTTGCATTTTTTCGTATTCACAATATAGCGATAGTGGTACCCATTGACATTAATTGCAGCTCTATAGCTTTAGCTACTGTTCAATGGCTTATCGGAGTAGGTACAGCCTTTGCTAAATTTATAAAAAAAAGCAAATTACTTACTCAGAAAAGCACACAGCAGTCTTAGACTGTGGAAGTTATGGGGAAAAGCCGCAAAATTAACATGCTATAGTAGTAGAGCATAGTAAATTATAATAGTTCTTTTAAAAAGTACCGAAATTTTTCTTAAGGATGATAAAATATTTGAGATTAGTCGCATTTTGAAAAGTTTTGTACAGATACTACCAATTCAATAAATTGAAATTGAATTTCTGGTACATTCGTTGCCCAGTGGTGTAAGGACACTTATTGGTACACACAAGCTAGGATATTTCTACTGCAAGCGGCAATGCTCTTTTGTGCACTGATGCTCATTACAACTTTCTTGCATATTATGGGCCATACTGTGATCAAAGTTTAAAACATTTATTTCAAAAATTATCCCAGATTGCTTACAGGTGCAAAGCAAATATTTTTTGTTAAGGCATAATATTTTTTTACCATTCTTTATTAAGTTGTAATAACAAAAAATGAATGAATATATGGAAGTCTTTCTTATAATAATCTATAAACTACTAGCCGGCAAGAAATATGGTCGAAACTTGATTAATTCAGCTTCAGCTTTCCTTTCCTTATAATCCTCATATAGTATTTGTACGTATCTGAAACAATCATACTTACAATTATTAGACAACAAAATGATAGAACATGTTTACTTCAATAAAACATATGTCAACGTTGGTGAAAGTAGCAGCAAAACCAATCCACCAGCTCGAAGTAAATCCATTGCCCAAGAAGATTTAAGTCTAATAACATCGTAAGCAGTATACCTTGATATATTTTGGTAAGTGTTGCTTAACAACAACCTTACGAAATGTTCTTCCTGCAATTCAACTTGTATGCTATTATTACGAAGTAAATTTAAATGCATATAGTGACATCCAGCATTAATTGCAAGATTGTCGTTATAACTCTTGTCATCGTGAGTGATTACCATATATACGTTATATGAATTAATGTTCTTCAAAATATCATCTGGAGTTAAGTTTGAGTCGTTGATAGCTAAAACATACAAATGCCTACAGGAACAATAAAATTTTCCTCAAATAACTGGATTTTCTTACGTTTGATTCAGATCTAAATTTTCTATTGCGGAAATTGTAATATCAACTTGGTTGGGCGAAGTATAAACATATTTAACAATTTTTAATAATGGAGTAGCTGGAGGAGTATACACTTCTTCCAATAATATCACAGCTGTATCCCATTTTATTTTAACAGTAATTTTGTTCGAAAATATCTCCACGGGTACCTACATTACATATTATCTCTTAGATATGGAAAGATGTGAGTTTAAATGTATGTACACATACAACCTGATATTCTTAAGGAGATACACACGCTTTGGGACTCGAAAAATCGATTCTTTCTTAACGACTTTTTTATTGAATTAGCACCCGTCTTTTTCAGGAGTCTGGTACCCGTTTAGTGCACCACCCGGTTCCGGGTTGCCTGGGTATCGAGCTTTACCCGAACTCGGATATTACCCGAAATCGAGCTTTACTCGAACCGGGTATTACCCGACTTCGTGTTTGACCCGAAGCCAGATATTACCCGAAATAGAGGTTTACCCGTGCCGGGTATTACGCGAAATCGGGTATTACCCGGGTATCGAACTTTAGCCGAGACCAAGTAGTCCGTAGCCAAAAACTTCTTCGGGTACCCGTGTGCACCGGAAACCGAAATGATGCCCACTATCACGACTAGTGTTTTAAAAAAAGAATCCCTTAAAATGTTTATAATCATTTTCCCCTCACATCTGCAATACACGACTAATAAAATAGTCTAGGATGTCCAGTATATATTTGCAATTGATAGCATAAATTAAACTAATTAAAAAAAAGAATTAAATTTCAGTATAAGTAGTTCTAGTTGTCGCGAAGTTCTCGTGTCCATAATTCATATTGCGTTTTTGTCAACCACATGCTATTAACCACAATCGCAATGACAGAAATACAAATATTTGTAAATTGGGGTTAGCATTTTGAGCAAAACCGCTTAACCTTAAACCCCAATGACAGCGACCTAAACGACGCGACCGCCCACACGATTCGGGGTTTGCCGCAAGGTTCGTATATACTAGGTGGCCTCGTAACTTGCAGGGGAGGCCCGGGGAAAGGGGAGGGTGGATACGCGATGACGTTGTGATGAAGCGCCTCACGATCATTTTCGAGTCAAGGAAATGTTCCACTGGCGCACTATAGATGACACCACCAGCATTTTCTATTGTTGTACGTTTGTAGTGGTAATATTTCCATAAAGAATACTGCGGTGCCATCTATAGTACGCTAGTGTAACATTTCTTTGACTATAAAATATGGTATTGGGGTATTCTGTAATAATAAAAGGAACTTGAAATTATATTTCAAGACACGTTCTTCTTGACATAACATTAATTGAAAAAATTCCTAAATTAAGATTTTTGTAAAAAAATAAATATTTAGTCTGGGAGTACAAATCGGCATTTGTTTTTACATATATGCACCACTTTACTTATTAAACACAGCATACGCGATGACGTGTACGCGCTCCTTCTCTTGATGGGCTGAAAAGTTATGAGGCCACCTAGTATATACGAACCTTGGTTTGCCGAACTCCGAGCAAATGCGGGAAAACGCCGAACGTTCGGTATGCGAGTTTAGTGTGATAGCATTGAGTGATTGCATGAATTAGGTTGGTGTTGGTTCAGAAATTTTGACTGGTTATGAACCATTGCTGTCACTGCATAACTGAAACTCTTTTTTGGTTTCGCGGGAAATCCGGCAAATCATAAATATTTGAAGTTCTGTCATTTTGGTTGAGCATGACAGAAACTCAATATGAATCACGGATACCAGTAATTCATCTTTAGGTTATGAAAATTTGACAACTACAATACTTATGCTATTATTTAATTTCTGTTATTTTTCAGTTTACGATGATGAATGTATGGGTAATTGGCTATATATACAATAGGTAGTTTTATTGAAACGTTCGTCGTAAAAATTATAGGTTAATCAAAGAAATATTTTTTGCTCAAATTTGTTCGCCATTTTTTATCCAATTATCTACGAGCATCATACACCTGTATGAGTAATATTTACAATGAGGCGAATATGTTTGCACAAACACGGTCCACTGGGGATGTATGGATTCTTTATCGCTTCAAATTGAGGGCCGTGAAGAAGGAAGGTGGTTTTTTTTAATGATTATATATTAATAAATATCATCTAATTTTTTAATTTATTTGCCCCTTTATAGACAAAAAATCATATACGCATTTAAACCAGATCATCACATAACAATATACATTTCGACCCTCTTTAGTAAAATTCAAGAAATTTGATGAATTATGAAAAGAGTGGTAAGCTTTTTATTATTTAGGATAACATTGCAGTTATTTAATTACTTTATCTACACATTACTTTTAAAGATTAATTTTTATAAAACTTAAGATCTTTAATTTACTTGAAATACATCAATTTAATGTAATAATGAATACTAAAATTGCACTCATATCAATATCAAAAAAAAAAAACACGTTGAATTGTTTATTATCTTTGCCAAAACTGTCATTTTCAGCATGTCGTATGCTGAAAATGACAACTTTGTGGTAGTAGTAGTTTCAGTAAATAAATTTGTATCTATTACCCGCTGTCATATGTAACAGTTATTAAAAACTGTAGGTATAATGTATCACTAGTAAGAGACAAGCTCACTAGACACCTTTTCAACTCACTCTAAATACCTTCCCGAATGTGTGGACGGGTGCACGAACTCCGTCTAGCCGAACATTCGTGCGCCATTTTCCAATGCAGGTCGGGAATAGGCAAACAGTTTGCCGACTAGTTCGCCGAACTCCGAACTGCCCGTCCACACGACTAGGAGTTCGCCAAACTAGTGCTCGGAGTTCGGTGAACTCCGAGCGTGTGGACGCACCTTAACACTTATCTTATTCATGCATATTACCCAATGATACCACACTAAACTCTCATGCTGAACGTTCGGGGTTTTCCCGTTTGTGCTTGGAGGTCGGCAAACCCCGAACGCGACCATTCACACGATTCGTATAGAGTTCAGTTCGGTAATTGTCGAACATTCAGAGTTCGGCGAACTCCGATCGTGTGGAGGCATCTCTAGAAGACGGAAGTAAGAAGATTTATAACAAAAATTTAAAGTTGACGTTTAGGTATTTCAATTTACTAAATATTGTTAACAAACGAAAACTATATCGTTAAAACATTATAAAACAATTTGGCAGACTTCTATTGAGACTAGGACGGCGAAATCTATTTTCCATGCTGCTGCCTTAACCCTCCCTAGCACCGGCACTGCTACTAACTAACCACTACCGTAAAAACCCTATATTAATTAACTCCAAAAAGCTCTTTTGAAATAAATGATGCTAAACTTAAAGAGATTGGATCAGACGTTTCCAAATTATCAATAGTGGCCAAAGCTCCTTAAAGGAATTTCGAACTTTGTTACAATATAATGCTTCTATTATTGTTATTTAATAACTTGAAATATTATTTGCATAGTAATTCAAAGTTGGTGGTTAATTAATAACTATTAATCTTCAATGTAAGTCATTCGAAATGATTATTTTATTAAAAATATCTTTACCGTTATATTATGTTTCGTGGCTTCACTGCCACTTGTTGTAAGGGTTTTGTTGAAAATGCAGGTATTGTTGAACCAACCTTCAATAATATAGATTCTTCTACCCGTTCTACCCGAATTCGCTTCACTTTTCCAGTTTATAGTTAAATCACTTTCATTCCAAGATACTGGAAAAGGTGTAACATCTAAAACAAATTGAAAATACTTACTTCATCGGTGGCATTGATGGCAATATTAATGCGACAAAAATACTTTTTTTTTTATTTTGGCTGAAAAGTTCTAAGTACAGAATTTTGCAACAAATCCCATTAAAAAATTCGATCTAAAAGTTAGCTTTCAAATGTTTGAACCGACCACTATGTAATTCGCAGTTGAAGAAGGACATTGAAAACCAATTACCAATAAAATAGCCTAAAAAATCATTTCGTGCAACTTAAAGCACTGATCAACTAAAAAAACTCTTAGCTACGTGAGTCGTCTTTTAAACTTAAATTCATATGTTTTAACGTGTTTTACGAAACCAGTTTTTCAATTATGTTTTGAGTACTGCACCTGCATCTTTATCTTCCAAAAACTTAGTTATAGGGATAGCAATTTATTTATTTCAAATAAAATCTTATGGTCTTATAATATTACTTAAAGACGATTTTTAGGTAATATAAGTCTGCACTAGAAAGAAATTATAAACAGGAAAAAATTATAAAGTTGGATGTGCTATAAAGCTCAAAATATTTTTCTTAAATAAATCATAGTATCATTTACGACTATCTAATTGTTATTAAAACTTAAAAATAGAAAAATTCTATCATTAAAGAAAAGCTACACACAAACCTTGAACATACGTGCTCTTCAGAGAATTGCGCGGTAAAATGAAGATATAATTGAATGCTCTTTTGTGTCTTCCAGAACCTGAAAACATTGTCATTGAATGACGAATATAGAATATAAATATATATTTACCTACGTTTTAACTGAACACCAATTTCCTTGTTGTTGCATTTCATATTTCTAGCCACGCAAGTATCTGAAGGCATACAAATATTAAATGAAATTAAAATGTTGTGCTAGGAATTTTTTAAGTCCAAAAAATATTATTTTAGCTGGTCTTGACATTTATCAAAAAACAATATCCTTTTTTAGTTATAAATTACTTACAACTGAAAATGCAAATTGTTCCAGCAGTATGTATATTATAGGAGCAGCTGATTCGGTTATTTCTTTTAATAAATGTGTGGAAGAAAAATACAAATTCGAAACTGACGTTGGCTTCCAGAACGAAATACTTCCATAAGCAAAATAATGAATCATTTTTCTAAAAAATATAATACTGAAAATGTTTTGTTAAACTTCTTTGTCATTCCTATTTTGTAGTTTAGTTGGCTTTTACTTTTCCCCAATTGTCATCGTTTAAAAACAAACAGCTTACCTTTGAAATGGTCCGAGAGACTAATTGTTTAATCGGTAATAATCTAACATCACTTCCTGTTAGAAATTCAATTTTTATCCAATGGATAAGAAACAATTAACTTATTTGATTGTGTTTTAGAACAGATATCTCTATTTGAAATATCTGTAAAAATTCCCTGAATATGTTGAAAAACCATTAACACGCAAATTACTTTTCTGAAAAAAACGTGTATTCTAGAAGGTGTATTTACGTTATAAATACTTACAACTGAAGACAGTGTTTTTGGTACAAAAAGTCCATCTACATAGAAATAAACAGCACGATATAGGTAAGCGGCATTGTAATATGATGCTGACACTGAAGGGAATGTAATGTAAAATTATCGATATTTGTCGGTGATACGGGTTTTACCTCTGATATTCTTTCGACGACTCACTTTTATTTATTTAAGGTGTCATCAATTTTGTACATGTACGTAAACTATGTAAATCGATTGAGTTTACGTTACTTCCTTCAAAATATTTGCTATAACATGAAACGCAATCAGTTATCTATATTTACATATGTAAATAAATTTAAATACAGCAATACACTTACTCTCTCTGAACCATGTAAATGTACCACGCTGGCAAAAAGTAAAAAACCACTAACATATAATAATATAATAATAATAATTATAATCAATCATAAATCTCAAAAGATATCACAAGGACTGTAGCGTAATAATGGACACATAAATATCCAATCACTCCTGATACATCAGATTTGATTAATTCGGGACAGTTGTTTCGAGAACACGTGGGTTCCCATTATCAACCGAAGACCGAATGAATTCCGTAAAAATAAGAAAAACCTATTACTTCAACATGCACTGCTATCTTTCTATAAAAAGTGAAGCGCTTTTTCTACCCCTACTTGACCCTTCGAAATACCAAGAATTAGCGACGAATGCGAATCTTCTTTTTTGTACCCTGATAAAGATATCAAACTAGAGTGTTGCAGGGGTGCCGCTTCCCTATTCAGTAAGTTATTTAAATGTTTTTTCATATACTTGATTTGGTATGCATCTAACTCTTTCGATGGTTGTACATTTTTTACTAATTCAAGGTTTTCTATGTCGATTTTATGTCCGGTATCGTTTATATGTTGTGCAATGCTGGATGATTCAAGTCTGCCATATCGATAATTTGCTATATGCTTTTTAAACCTGGTTCCGATCACACGCTTTATTTGTCCAATACAAATTTTATCACATCCCTACAACCAATTTTGAAAATGCCGGATCTTTCATTGGGATGAGGTCGCGAAAGATAATTTCGCGTTGCCTAAAAGATTTCTTAGTGTGTTCTGCGAGGTAAAGCAAATATTCACATTTTGTCGCCTAAACGTTTTGAAATATGATGAGAAGGTAGTTTAACAGGTTTTTAAAGTTAAAACCGTGGCGCTTCACCCCATCATGAATCTATTGAAGGAAATGCTGTCTGCATGTAATACCCGAAGACAACCTAACAAAAAAATTGTCAACAAGCAAAAGACATTACACGCAGTTTGGACACCACACAGCCAGAACAATACCAACAGAAGAATGTATTACTAACAAGAGATGCCTGTAAAAGATAATTGGAATAGCATATGGGGAACACTTGTGCAACATAAAAATTCAAATAACTCACAGAAGAAAAAGGAGAAAAACTAGGTATACTAAATAAAAACGATGCTTGCTTGGCAAATTAGCAAAGCAACTGTAGAGAAACAGCGCAGAAACCATTGAGTTAGAGAGCACCTGAGTCAGGCCAGATACAACATTTTTGGCTGAAGTAATTCCAAGCGATATATGAACAGCTTGCGAAATCCTGGACATATTTTCTACAACATCTAGGTAATTACCAAGCTTTATGACAAAAGGCATCACTTATTTAATCTCTAAATAAAATATATCTTTGAAAGAACCATCAAAATATAGATCAATCATCTTTTACAACGTACAAAATTCACCTCTATTATTTTATGACAAAATTTATGAATATCTGGAAGATAATGGTCTGCTGGATGAAGAAAAAGATGTGGGAAAGAATCAAGGGCCTACAAAAAACAGATCATGATAGACTTGTCGTAAGGGATCATGTAAATCGGGCAAAGGAGATTATCAAAAAGCGCTTGATACAAATAAATTAATACAATTGTTATTGAAAGCTTCTACAACAATGGTAGATGCAGGTGAAATTAACACTAAACGAGGATTTTTTCAGGGTGACGCTCCCCAGTCCCTTACTCTTTACTTTGAAACCGCTTGGGGCAATCTTGAACTTCTACTATAAGGGGACAAATGGAGAACAGTAAATGATCATGGGGATAACAGAATAAAAACATTATAAGTACCTCGACTGCCTACGTACATACCTGCATACATACACAGCACTGCTAAAGACACGATAAGCAACAAGTATTTCTCCAGGCTTCAGTCATTACTGAAAATGAAGCTCTTAATCAGAAATATGTCCAAGGCCATCAATCGCTACGCCATCTCTATACTTACCCATGAATCTAGAATTATAAGATGGACGCAGAGACAGAGTGGTCTATGCCAATATGCTAGATAAAAATATCGCCATGAGGACCACTAGAGGGTGTCCTCAAAGGGGAGTACTGTCACCACTGCTGTGGAGCTTGGTCGTGGATGATCTTGTCAGATCATTAAACGACAAAGGAATATGGACGCAGGGGTACGCTGATGACATTGTCATCGTAGTTAGGGGGAAGTTCCCAGGCGTGGTGGCAGGCATCATGCGTAATGCACTGCGAATGATGGAGGAATGGTGTCTTTCACAAGGACTCTCAGTTAATCCACAAAAAACAAAGTTGGTTGCCTTTACCAACATGAGAAAACTCAATGACCTAGGCGGCATTAGACTGCTTGGGCAGGAGTTACAATTAACCAAGGAAGTAAAGTATCTAGGTGTTACCCTTGATGCGAAACTGAGCTGGAAAAATCACTTAGTTAAAACAACGACCAGGGCCCCGCAACTATTCTGGCGCTGCAGGAGGGTTGCTGGCAAAACCTGGGGATTAAAGTCGAAGGTGATTCATTGGCTATATACTGCCGTGATAAGACCAGCGATAACATACGGGGCAGTAGTCTGGTGGAGGAGGACAGAAGTGTCCTCCGCAGCGAAGCTGCTAACCGCTGTCCAGAGACAGGCATTGCTAGGTATCACTGGTGCAACTAACAGTACAGAAACCGCCTCTCTGGAGACCATTGTGGGCCTCCCCCCGCTGGAACTCTATGTGATAGCGGAGGCAATGAATGAAATCCTTAGACTGAAAGCCAACAACCTGTGGCATCCAACTTCAGAGTGGAAGGACACACTTATAGTACGGGCACGTTGCTGGACGGGCCATTGCTACAAATGCCCACGGACAGCATGGCACCCGAAATTATCTTCACCGAAAAGGTGAAAATCTCCATATCGAACAGAGACCAGGCACGTAGTGAGATCACTGCTAACGAAAACTGGTACACAGATGGATTCAAAACCAACCAGGGGACAGGAGCCGGTACTTGTGGGCCCAGTCCTAATCAAAGGATATCCATAAGCCTGGGGAAACATACAACGGTCTTCCAGGCAGAGGTATTCGCCCTTGAAGCCTGTGGAGAAATGATTGCAAAAGGGGAGGAGGAAAATTAATATAATGACTGACAGCCAGTTATTAAGGCAGTCTCGAACCCTGTAACTAGGTCAAAACTAGTTACAACTCTGATTTGGGTGCCGGGACATGAGGATATAAAGGGCAACGTAATAGCCGATGAACTAGCCAAGGAGGGCTCTAAGAGACACTTCATGGGCCCAGAGCCTGTATGTGGGATTACTAAGGATTCCGCAAGAAGGGAGATCTGGACCTGGTTAGATAAAGAAAGTACAAAGAAATGGAGGTCGACTGAAGGTCAACTCCATACCAAAACGCTGATAGAGGATGGGGATGGTAGTTTCTCTGATAACCTACTCAGGCGCAGTAAGAAAGAAGTTAAAACCATTACTGGGTTGGTAACTGGACACTGTCCTCTGAAAAAGCATCTATACAACACAGGCCGTGTAAGCGAACCGTGGTGTAGAAGATGCGAACTACAGGAGGAAACGAGTTTACATGTAATCTGCACATGTGAGGAACTGAAGGTACTCAGGCAGAAATATTTCGAGAGAGATCTATTGGAGCCCTCGAAGGTCCTCAAGATTCCACTGGGGAAGATACTGGGCTTTATAAAGAACACCAAGCTGCTCGAGTGGAAATAAGAGAATCAATAGGGATGGTACAATGAGCACCTAGCTCAGGTGCCCGGACATCAAGTGCCCACCCTAACTTGAATGAATGAATGAATGAATGAATGAAGATGGGCGGATACGGAATTGAAAGCGATCGAGAAGAAAACGAAGGTAGAAGCACACTGATTCCATGGATACTGTAGCATCACAGGCTCGGTTACAAAATGGAAATATATTTCTGGATATGGTAGGATCGATATTCGCGATGCAGGGTTAAATGGTACCAACAAGACCATTTGTCCGCAGATTATATATTATCCCAAAACAATATTTTGAACGTCAAAACAGAGTAGCGAAGATGGTTCAACAAACACTTCTAGATATTTATATGGAGTACGAAGACTAAATACCGCATTACAAATATGATCCGCCAGCAGTTTGCTAGGATGATGAAGTCGGCATGTATTGGGATTTATAAGTAACAACTGTCAAGACAAATCCAACAGTAAGCGCGATATAATCCTGATACTAAAGAAAACAGCTTACTTACATCATTAAAGTGGCCATAGCACTTGCCTCTAATGTTGAACAACTCACAATCACAAAAGCAATAAGTATCTGGCATTGGCAGATAAAATTCAGTAAATCTGGCCAGTGGCGAAGGTTATTATAGTAAAATGTTTTGAACGCGAATGCTAAAAATGAAGCCTTCATCATCATAAACAGTAGATCGTACACCTCATAAAACGGCTCCAAGCGGTCAACTTCATTCACAGCGAAGATAAGAGAGAAAAAGTAACGTTATTATATATAAACAATTTACTATTTAATGTTGAATACGCTGAATACACGCATTGGGAACGTTAGCATTCCAGCTGAATGCTCGGTGAACCAATATGTAAAGCTTATGATGAGTTAGCAGGGAAGAGATCATCGGCCTCATATATAGTCCTAGAGCCTGCTCTAGGAGTATCCAAAAACACAGCAGGAGAGCAGGTAACAAGTTGGGTAAAAGAAAAACACAAAAAATATTGCGATAAAACAAGCAGGCATAATCATGGACCGACCTTTATTAAAGGATCATCAAAGAAGAAGACTGAAGAACTACTGCAGCTTAATAGGAATTATCTTCACACCGTAACAGTTCTCCTTGCAGGGCACTGCGCACTGAAAGGACACCTACAGAAAATTGGGATCAACATTGAAGATATCAACTGCAGATTGTGTAATGAGATGACAGAGAACGCTTATCACCTTCTGTTAGAATGCGAGGCTTCGGACGCAAAAAGACAGGCACTTTTTGGCTGATATAATTTAATGAGTTAGAGAAATGGAAGGCCAAATACAAAAAACCAAAAGGCTGCAGTGTTGCCGAAGACTTCAGGTCAGATGACTTCCACAACAAACCAAAAAAAAACAGAAGCTATTAGTAAGCCGCTTTTCTCTTTATGCCTCTACAGGTTAAACAACAGTTAATTGTAAGCATTTTACTTGTTTTAGTAGGTGCTTGTGATGATAAAAAAGCACTTTACAAGAAAGTATATACATAACAAGTAATAAAATAAAAAAATATATAATCTACATTTATCCTTCATAAGATAAAAACACAAAAGTTAAACTTTGTATCATAGCGTGCAAAGCATAAGCACAGAAAATGCAATGTGTCTCAATAATCTAAATATTTTAATTCATCTGTGTAATCTAGTTTTCAGTGTAATTAAACCTAATTTACATCCCAGTATTCTATATGTATTAGTACTGTGATCATATCTTAGTTTTTAATTAGATTTGAAAGTACTTTGGTCGGCTTCAGCTGTTGTCGTTTTTCGAAGATCCAAAAATCGTTGTGTATATTCGCCAGTGGCATCGTACTTCTTTTCCAATGGCTCCCAAAGTTCTGGTTTATTATCTATTAGGAACGAAATCAATTTTTCAGATCCTATTTTCTGCTTTTCAGAACATTTCGTACAGTTTGTTTGTATAGCATCAGGCATATTTCCTGTAATAAAAATATCTTTATTAAAATTAATGGCACGAGCCATCCAAACTCCAAACAGCTAGATAGGTTGTTATATGCATGAAACGCACGCTTCTGTTCGTAGTTGATGTGGCTCGTGCAGTATAAGTGAACAAAGCTAAATAAAACAAAATGCCTGGTAAAAAGCATTAAGTTTCCTTACACAAAACCACTTAAAAATTAAGAGACATTCATACATACGTTTCAATTCCAGTCCTTCAACTGTGCAGGCAACCAAATCCAATAAGCATTCAACATACTTCTGCAGTAAACGATCGTTTTTTATAAGATTATCGATGTCAAAATCATCATATTTTGTATTATATTGCTGGGCGTCTACGCCTAGAAATATCATTGCCGTAAAGCACAAAACAGTACGTAGCTGTAACATGGCTACAGAACAATTGCTCCAAAGGCATCTAATATTCAATTATATATGATACTAACAATAAGTACAAAATAACAAAGGTAATTGCATAATTTTATTCTTTTTTATTTTGACCAATAACATGCAATGCTTATATTGTTCTAAAGCATTTTACTTAATGGCAAATAATGCAATAGTTGTGTAGATATTTACAATTACCAGGAAACAATTTAAAAAAGTATAATTTTTATAAAGTTTCTTATAAGACGTATACAGGCTGTTCAAAATGTGTCGCTTATTCTTGCTAACCTTGTTATTAGATATTTTTCAGTTAGTAGTAGTAGTATGCAGGGTATATCAAATAAAAAAGTAAATTTTGTTTAGGTGTTAATTACACGATATATAAAGCACAAACCCGCCGAAACCGGATTTCATCATTAAAAACTAAAAAAAAAATTTAGAGCCAAAAATTATTTAGTCCGGGCCTGATGAAAGGAAACGTCATCTTAAGTACCCCCTAAACGTGGTATTATGTATAAATACATTGCACTCATTCAGTATTATTCTTAGTGGTATGACGTAAGTTCATTTAACGTCATTCTGAATAAATAAAGGCCAATCGGCCAGTGTGCCCTTGCAAAAATAGCAAAACTGAGGCATTTTAAATTTCTTCTTTTTATAAAATAAACATTCCTTATTTGTTAAGAGCATTCTACGTAAGTCTACAAAGTATTACTTTTAATATCCTGATAAGACGTTCGAGTTTCACCGGATATGCGACTTCAGTAGTTACAAAAAAAAACGTAAATATTTTTCTTTTGCTTTGTCGAATCGAGAGTTAGTTGTTAATAAACGGTAGCAACAGTAAAATCTGAGTTGTTTCTTTTGGATTTATTTAATCAAATAACGTAAAATGAATTGAATCGAATTACACAGAAATAAGTGTAGATACAGAAAATTTGCAAGCACGCTTCTCTACTATGATGTCGCGCGAAAATGAATCTATGATGTCGTTTGTATTCAAGAGGCGATCCACACAAAACTAACAGTCTGGTATGTGAGGTATACTCCGGACAGCATTTAGGGTGGGCACAGGTGCGGCTTTAGCCCGCGGCATTTACAAAATATTTTTTTCTCGTTAATACTTACAGATAGACCCCCTGTGCATTAAGACTTTTTGATCGTATATGACTACAACTGCTACATATTATTATATTTACCTCGATATCTGATACATCCTGTATATGTTTGACTACTGGTGCATATGTATACAATACATTAAAGAATACACAACGGATATAAAAACAATAAAAAGCAATGTGTACAACAGTGGAATTATAGTAGCAAATAATAATAATCGCAGGTTCCAGTATATGTCTAAAAGTTAAAATATAAAGTAGTAAATACAAGTGTAACACAGAATTGTCACAGCGTTCAGAGTCCCTCAAAGTACTCCTCCAAGGAGTATGATGCTCGTAAAGAAAGAGTATTTTTGAGTTGTTTCTTAAATAGTTTATTATTGTAAATTTTAATATTGTTGGGTAATTTATTAGGAATATATTTTAATACTTACTCTCACATAAGAATTATCTATCTTCGTAAAGTTATGACGGATAAATTTAGGATTACGAGTAGTGTAATTGCACGAATCCGAATTGGTGAGATTCAGCCCCTGGTGTTCATGCACATCATGCCGTAAGAAACGCATACAAATGTGATATGCTAGACCGAGCTTAATGCGGATTGTTCGCTTCTGTAGCAACAGTATTTCGTTCATATTCGATGGAGTTGTCCAAAAGAGCAAACCATATGAAACTATGTATTGAAAATGTGCGAAGTAGATCGTTCTTAGCGTATCGGTGAGACACAATGTTTTCATCTTATATAACACATATATACATAGCTTTATGTAGTTTCGATCTTACTGTTTGTAGGTGCTTCACCCAAGTTAAATTTCTGTCAACTGTAAGACCCAATAATTTATAACTAGTAACGTGGTAAATCACAGTGTGATTTTCAACCTGTATATCTATGTCTCTCCGCACCGAGAAAAAAAGATGTGTTGATTCAACCAATAATTGGTTCACTCAAGAAATTTTTGTATTTAAATATGCTCAAACCACCGGAATATTTTAAATCAATTACGCAGAATTAGTTGCACTAATGTTTTGAATCAACCTACAATTGTGGTTCATTCAATAATCTTAATGTTGGATTAAAATAAATGTTTGTTCAAATCGGCCGCACATGCATAGAGTTAACTAAATTTGTAGTTCCATTGACGGGTAAAGCAAATAATTGTTTGAATTAACACATATAATTCAACTAAAATATACGTTTTCTTTCAATGAGATTACTGTTTTGCAATAAAATTTAAGTGTGCTGATTTAAACGAAAACTGGTTGAGTGAATGTTCAAAATAATAATTTTTGTTGTACCGACATTTTCATTTTTCTCAGTGCGCCAGCCAAAGACCACGACGTTAGTTTTCCCGAAATTTACTGTCAAGTTATTCGCTGAAAACCAGCCAACAAGATCTCTCATACATGGAGATGGTGTTTTTTGTTGGCACGCAGTGGTGCAGACTGTACATGATCGGTCGGTATTATGTGTATAATACATATACGTATATGCATATAAATGGATTCACACGCTTTGCCAGGGGAGTATGTACTAATATTACACATAAACAGTATTCTTCGAATCAAAGAAATATTTCATTGCCGCTATTTAAAGAACGATTTCCTTGCACTAAAATAACACTATTTTTAATTATTGAAGGAAATGTGTTTTGACTGGAAAAAAATGGTTCTTGCAAATAGTCGCAAAGAAACATGTCTTTGATTTAAAGAATTCTTTTTCTCTGTGTGCGCTACTGCGTACTAACAAAAATCACCATCTCTACTCATAACCAACTCACACCTACTAGTTACTTCATCGACGCTGTCACCCGCTGTACATATCTTCTGCGTATAGCGTTGATTTTCCCGAGATATTGAAAGGTAAATCGTTGATAAAAATGTTAAACAGTAGCAGGCAAAGTATTGAACCTTGGGGGATGCCAGCTCCAACCTCCCTCCACCCAGAACAGTAGGTACTGCTAATCCCTTCTTTGTTGACATAACGTGTTTTTACACATTAGTTCTATCAAATACAATATAAATATATATATGTATACTAGTATTATATTTGGTTCTATTTATCAACCATGTCTAGAGATTTCCCACGTACTCCATCAAACTCAAATTTACGGAATAAAAGCTGATGATTGACCAGATCGAAGGCTTTTGATAGATAGCAATTTATACAAGCCATCATTTCTGATTCATTTATATCTAGTAATATACTATCCATAATTGTTGTTCATCCTGTAGTAGTCGATTTATTTCTAATGAAACCCACGCTGATTAGAAATTTAGATAGTTATATCTGTTAGAATAATTTAACAACTGATCCATTACAATATGTTCAAAGATTTTGGACAGAGCAATATAGCTATTGGTCTATAATTATTAAATAAACAATGACGATTATTTTCCTTGTAAACAGGTATGATTTTAGCAATTTTAAATGCGTTTGCAAATTTGCCCTCACTGATGTATGCATTGATAATATTCTCCAACAGGTCAATAATATATTCGGCAATTAATTTAATTAATGGTAATTGGAATATTATCGATACCTGCAGCCGGTGTGTTATTTAATCGTTTGATTATGTATGAAATTTCGTGGTATTGCAGTAAAAAGTTAGGTTTATAAAAAGTTGAAATAGTTGAGAAGTATTCGTTAAATTTATTAAGCTGGTTTTACACTTATCAATATTTTCATCAATCTAAATTTAGACTCTAAAATTGATCAATTTGTAGTTCTTGAACTAGAACTTATTGCCGTTTTATACTTGTCAATAAATATTAGGATCTTCACAGAGATCAATATCTATTTCTTAAAATAGAACTTGCTGCTGTATTACATTTGTCAATCAATAGAACTTGAAATCGGGAATATTAGAATCGGTTAGTTTCTTTTGTAACGTTCGGGGTGCTAGCGCTCTGTCACAACAGGGATATTATTGTTTCTTGGAGTGAAGTTGCATACTTAAAACAAAGGCGGGTAAAGGTTTGAGGTTAAGCATTTTCTGTCTCGAAGATTACAATTTAGATACTTTTCAGAAGAATCAAATAATAACTGCCAATAAATTATTAAGTATACAAATAGTAAACACCGAAACTAAAACAGGTGGGTACAATAATACAACGTGAATGTAACCAAATAGATATAACATGACCAGAAGTATAACCCAACCACAATTGCACAATAATACTGCGAACTATACTTCGGTAACCAGGTTATAACATTAATCTGAGTCAATTATTTCACGAGTACCAATTACGGAAATTTCTACAGAATTGAAGATAATTTGATGCAAAAATAGAACATGTTCTAAGTATGTTAGTTTCTAGAACTTGACCAAGTTCTTGAAATCAATCAATTTCTTGACAGATGTAAAACAGTTGGATATCATCTTAAACTTGAACAGAACTTAAACTTGAAATTGAACTTAAAATCGAACTAGAAGTTGACAAGTGTAAAACCATTATTGACATCAAGTCCTCTAAGGCCTAATTATTGATCTAGAAATTGACAAGTGTAAAACCAGCTTTAGAAATTTCATTGCGATCGGCTCTTCTACTAGGTTCTATTTCTAATTCAAAATTTATTTATTTTTATATGGGTGAGTTTACGAATTTATAACATTCCATGTTGACTTAATAATGTCTTTTTTGAATTTGTAATCTTATGATTAGTGGTTAAACTTTTAGATAACTGAGTAAATTGTTTTAAGATATAATTATAGTTTGCATAGTAATTTATTAAAACTGGATCAGCAAATAGTTTTGATAGTCGGTGAAGTTCTCTTTTAGTTTCACATAATGTGCGTAACTTGAGTTATCCAAAATTTACAATAATAGGCTATTTTACATTTTAACTTAACAAAGGTGTAATAAGATTTAAGCATGTCATAAATCACATTGCCTCATTTATTATATAAATTATCTGTATATAATAAATTCCAAGCAGCCGAAACAGTTCTAAGTACCGTTGCCCAAACCTTTTCATTTCTTTCTTGATTTCCCAAACTTTCAGCACATGATTCCTATTCCCTCTGATTTTTTTTCTGGAGATTGACAATATAACGAATATAATATGTTCATGAATATTTGGGGATGGTTAATGCCATTCACCTGCGCCACAGCGTCAACCACCGACAACGAAATCCTTTGGTTTTTAAACAATTCCAGGTAGCATAAACTTCGATATTTTTTGGACAATTGTTTTATTCCTAGACCTGCATTTTTACCCAGCATAACACCGTCGCTGGTAGAACCACTTAAATTATTTTTTAAAAAAAAATATCGGAACTGAGCATACATACCTATCTCTTTTTTTTAATTTTCTGGTTATCGTATTTACGTTTGGTCAAGCAGTTTAATCAAATCAAAGAAAAGAAATTCTTGACATTTCTCATTTTTGCATTTTATAACAAATATATTCTTTAAAATATAATCAAAGTAAATTTGTTTACTTAAGGGCAGTTGACACTATGCTAGGTTTACTAGCACTAGTCAACTAGCGCCAAAGATGCACAATGCTAGCAGAACACTAGTGATTCTGCTAGCATTGTGTTATTTCTTTTAGCACTATTGGAATTAAATTAGGTTTGTGCTTTTGTTTACCAATAGGATAATTCAAAATGAAGTCAGTTAAGTAGAATGAAAATGAAACCGTAAAATTGTGTGTGAAATTGTGTAAGGATTATCAAGTATTATGGAATTTTCAAATTGGGATCTATAACCTATACGTTTATGGGTGATTGTTCTGAAGGAATTCTTCCAGTAATATGGTAAAAGATAATTATTGATTATTATATAGATATTAAAAATTGTTTGTTATAGGAATCAATCAATGTAGCTGATCATAAAACTGACTATGTGAAAAAAAAACTGTAAGTATATTAAATAACTACCATTAGAAAAACCTATTCGAGATAAAAAAACGGTCAAAAGAAAAGTTACAGCATTACCACACCACATCCCCACAGTTATGAAAAAAATGGAAGGTCTGAAAAAAATACGGGCGAAAAAGATGAGTTCGATTATTTTGGTATAAATATTGCGTATCAATTAAGAATGTTAGCTCTTCAACCGGTCTAAACATGACAATCAGATATTTAAACTATTTAAGGCGTGTACGTGTCGATCATGAAAAGGAAAAAGAACACTCTCTTCTCCTTCTTCAGACAATTCTTTTTCTTACTTGTCAGCTGCACAATCACCATATTATAAAAAAACCAAACGAATATGCTGAAAAATTTCAACTGTAATCAAAATGAAGAGAGCATGATAGCGATTTTTTGTCTGTCACCAATTAGAGGTGTCCTTGCAGAACAACATTTTTACTTTTAGTAGATTTACAGGTATAATGTGTAATAATAAAGAAACACATTTTGCAAAATATATTCTTTACAAATTTTAATATATTTTTCGGCGTTAAAAAAACTAATTCTTGTAAGAAAATAAATACTTATTTAATTTTTCAAACTATAGTCTATTGCCAATCAACTGCCCCATTTCCCATAAAATATTCGGTGTAATTTACGCGATGAGCAGCTTTTTATAATATGCAATTACAACAGCACCACGAATATCCACCAATAAATCCTTGATTGTTTGTTATATCTTTTCTCCATAATTCACGTATAATAATGTCAGTATCAATATCAGTGATCAACTGCACCGGCTAGCATATAAAGCCCTGCCGAAGTCCTTCGCAACTCGCAACCAATTGTGTAAAGCACATGTTTTTACAATATTACCAACTTTGTCTGGAATTAGCTCAATACTACGTAAAAAAAAAAATCCCAAAAGCATTTTCTACTGTTCTTCTTGTTCTCTCTTGAAACACAATAATTAAATATCCTTTCCTTTTTGGACATTCCGTATTTTGTATAAGGTTTCATCAAATTTATTTTTAGAGAAAAGGCATCGTCTTCAGGAATAATACCGCAATCTGGAAAGCATAATTTGCCTTCTAGGGCATTTTTAAACGTAAATCATTAAATATACAGTCTTTCTTTCGCCCCACATATACATATAAATTCATGGTTACTGTCAACCATAGCAAATAGTACCTATTGTACCGTAGTAACACTTATAATTGTAAAAATCACTTTCACTGTCTGCAGGGCAATTTATTAGGAGATGTTTCCCATCTATCGCTTCACAGAATCCAGGAAAATTATTCTCCACTTTTCTTCGGAGTTTGGCAATTTTACATAATTTCGCAAGACTCTATGTATGGCTTTCAAAAATTGTACTTTTAGGCACTCTGTTGATGTTTTAAGGTAACCTGAAGTTTTAATTCGGGAGATAAAGCAGGGAAGCTTTAGGGAAGCTAATATTGATATTGTCTTGGTCTGTATTGTTGTGTAGTATGTTCTGTAATGTATGTTTTGATTTAAAAGATGGTTTTATATTATATTGTTTAAATAAATTATTTATTTTATTTGAAGTGTAGGTGTATGTGAAGGGTTTGTCATTATATTTCATTGTATTTTCATTTCTATATCATGCTCAAATTTCATTTATTCAGTTTATTAGTCTTACAAAGCATTCATTTTCATATATGTATAAACATTTTATCTTAACACTGTTATTACTGAATTTATTCGATACTATACAGTGTGTCCCACGTCTATTATCCACACATTTAGTCGGAAACTAATAGAGATAAAAAGTTGCAATAAAATCCAGTGGATGAGTGGCATGAGACGACATTGCATATCAAATTCTACCATTATAACACACTCCATATAAATAGCCTTTCACGCTCTCCCACTTTATTTTCTTAAATTGCACCCCTAATTTTTTTCGCAAGTTTTCGGTAGCTACCAGGCTTACAAATACAGTTATATGTATTTTTTTATTATTATTATACGAAATGTTCTCAAAAAGTAGTTCCCAAAAATGTATGCAGTGCGAGCATAAATGCTGGACTGAAATAACAATGAGGAACACCAATGAACGCATGTCAATTGTGCAATATGACAGAAACGAAAAGTAACTTTGATAACATTAGAAGAACAATAAGTCTCAAACACGCATTATAGTTGATTATTATAAGTATGATATACCAAAATCATCTACTTATTCTGCTTTACGAAATAAAAACGAAATCTATTTTTTTTTTTGATTAAATATTTTATTCTTTTCAAAGAAGACCTTCAAAATGCCGATCATTTTCGATTAGGTAATGTTCATACCTATGAAGAAGCTCTGTTGTACAGGCTCTTCTTATTGTCTCTGAAGAAATATCTTGGCAGGCTTGACATATTTTGTTTTGTAAGTCCAAAACATTAACTGGTCTTTCGGCATAAACAACCTGCTTTAAATATCACCACAGGAAAAAATCAAGGGTATCATATTTGGTGAGCGTGCGGCCCACTGTGAAATTGTGCGTCCAAATACTGACTAACTATGTGCGAATTATGAGGCGGGACATTATCCTCTTGCCACCATTAACGCTCCATATAGTCTGAAAATGTGTCTGTTGTACCCAGTGAGGATTCTCGACAGACCAGTAATGGCTGTTGTGTCGGTTGACCACTCCATTATTGTGGAACCAGTCCACATGGTTTTATTAAGGAAT
Organism: Protaetia brevitarsis; assembly: GCA_004143645.1. Classification (NCBI taxonomy): domain Eukaryota; kingdom Metazoa; phylum Arthropoda; class Insecta; order Coleoptera; family Scarabaeidae; genus Protaetia; species Protaetia brevitarsis. Next base: position 1,577,688 of record RXPK01000280.1, on the reverse strand, counting down.
TCTGGGTCATTACCAAGGCGCCAAAATTTGAGCTATAAAAGATAGTCTATTTTCAGGATCGCTAGGTCGCAAAAAAAATATACAGATTTTTTTATTTCTCAAAATAGAATAAGTAGATGATTTTGGTACATAATAATCAATAATAACACGTGTTTGAGACTTATTGTTCTTCTAATGTCACACACACTGTATATTTTGAGCTCATACGTTTTTGCCATCATCTTTAATATTATTTCTACTACAAATTTTATGCATTTTAAAAGTGTTTATATTTTATATATACACAACACATTAATATTAACTTCGAACCATTCCTGCGTTGAAACTGAAACACAACAGTAACTCTATATTTGGACAACACTTTTCTCTGTAGTTTATTTTAATCAATGACAACATTTTAATTTGTTTTTTCTTGCATTGACGTTATAGTAAGTATTGCATTATATAAGCACTATAATAACTATCTACATAAATCCAGTAATCTAATATTTCTTTTGTAAGCTTCATACACATCATAAAACTTTTTCCACAGCCTAATGTTTGATAAATTGAAATTGCTTTTAACTTATAGAGAGCCTGAAGATTATAGATAATAATAAATCAGAACAGAATGAATACTATATGATTGCATTTGAATATTTATCCATTCAAGTAGAAAATATCCAACATATTGTTGAATATGTAGAAAAAGAAACAAACAGAAAACTGCACATTTTTTTCTTTTCAAGTGAATGATTCCACATACACTATGAAATTTGGGCGTCCTTTAATTTTAACGATTTGATTCCTGGAACACGTTCCAAAAAGAACAGATCGTTCTGGTTCTATGATAACACTGGAAACATACTCATCGTCCGGTTACCCGAAAATATACCTGTATAACACCAGACCACTATATATCAATATCTTATAATTGTAAAAAATAAAACATAGCAGTTTTTAGTTCATGAGCATTCATTTCGCTTAACTTTAACCTGCAAAATAAATGAATTAAACTAAGGAGTACGGTGATAGTACAAGGCAGTCTCCATGAAATTGAGTCAAGTGATATTGCGTCAAAATTCCCAACATGAATCCTATTTGTTTGGTAATTACATGTACCTGTCTACCTTGAAATTATTCCAGATGTGAAGGTATATTTGAAAATGTTCAACATATTTAACACAACAACGATTAGTTTGCATAAATATTTACCAAAATGAAGGTTACCCTGCTGATCTGTGTTTTCTTGTTTGATTCATTTCGCACTAGTATGACACAAAACTCGCCAGGAGTTTTCCTTTCGAAATATAAAGTAGATGTGGATAATGTAATTTCGAGCAAGCGACTGTTAATAAATTATAGTAATTGCTTGTTAGAAAAGAGCCCGTGTACTGTCGAAGCTAGGGAACTCAAGAGTAAGTATATTTTCTTTATAAATAACTAAAAGCAACAGATTTGTAATTCCAATTTATGTAAATAATTTAGCGTGTGATTAGCTCTTAAAACTGGATTAAAAGATACATGTACATAACAGTTCCATTCGTTCATATACAAGATGTAACAAAAATGGGGTGTAAGTTTCTTTAGATATTAACTATACGACATATATACTACAAAATCATTGTAAGCTGATTTCGTGATTAAAGATAAAGAAAAATTAGGGCACAAAAATCATTTAATCCGGATCTGACACAAGGAAATATAACTTCTTGTCAAACAGTTTGCTGCGGTAAATATTATGTATTCATTACGCGTTAAAAGTATTATTCTAACCGTTTGGAGATATCGAAGAATTCATTGAACTTTATCTATATAAATTAAGGTTAGTAAGCTAGTGTGTTGGTATGAAAATAGCAATACTTAAGATATTTCAAAGATTCCTTTTTTTCTAAAATAAACATTCCTTGTTTCTCTTCGGAGTTTCTCCGGATATACGAATTCAATAGTTGTAAAAAAGTTTCAGGCAGCTGAGTACACGGGTATCCGAAATTTTTGACCACGGACTATCCGATTTCGAGTACCCGGAATCGATTTCGAGTTCGATGGGCCGGTAGTGTGCTGGACGAGCACCAGACTCTTGAAAAGAAAACGGGTTTTCGACAGCCCTAGGTGATATGTTGAGGAATCCAGCAGTAACTGAAAATATACAGGGTATTCCACGTAAGTGGTTCATCAAAAAGATATGATGTTCTATTATTTACTTATATTTGAGATTTTGGCACTATTATCTGTTCGATTGGAACTATAAAAGTGAAATACTTTAACCAAAATACCACTTCCGGTTGAGCGGCATAGACGTCAGCTTTATTATTTTAAATAGAATATCTTTTTATTCATGTTTGGACTCTACGACCATAAATACGTCAGTCTTTATTAGCTACTCCTATAGCTACATGTTACCGTTTTTGAGTTATTTAAGTTTTTCTTTTTTTTTAGTAATAATCATTGCATTATTCAGAAGTTAATGCTGCAAGTAGACTCCAAATTTGCTACGTTATGAATGTAAATGATATTCTAACATACAGGCTGTTCAAAACTGAGAAACAAAGTGACATATTTACGAAAGCAGTAAACTTCTTTTTTTTTTAAAGAACAACTTGTATTTTAATTCGAAATTAGGAAGTAAAAATCATCCCCTATAATTTTATATCAGCATTTGTTGTGTTTTCATTTTTTTTTTCTCTTTATAGACTATAGGTAGAACGCCAAACTTATTGTGTCACAATAAGGAAGGCGATATAGTTCTATTTGGCATAACTATTTAATAATGAATATGTATTATGTTTTGTGTTATAGTTAATGTAGATGCCAATAAACCGTATTATTATTATTATTTATTATTATTTTCTATACCTTTTTTTTATAGATTTTGGGTCATGAGCGACTTTTTGTTGAACAGACTAACTAGCCCTATCTTTAAATGTTTGTAGCTGGCTCTGAATGGGGTTAATGTCAAATTCATGTGTTATTCTTTGAGTAACCATACTAGAATGTCGCTGTTCGAATAGTCGTTTCTATTAATATTACGTTGTACAAAAGTATAATTACGATGATATACATAAACACTTATGGTTAGTCAATGAATTTGACATTAATCCCATTCAGAGCCAGCTACAAACATATAAAGATAGGACTAGTTAGTCTGTTTAACAAAACGTCGCTCATATCTCAAAATCTATTAAAGATAGGTATAGGAAATGCTTTATATAAAATGATAGAGGATGATATTTACTTCCTAATTTCGAATTAAAATACAGAATGTTCTATTTTAAAAATTGGAGTTTTATGCATTTGAAGATATGCCACTTTGTTGCTCAGTTTTTGAACACCCTGTATATTAGAATGTAAAGTGTATGTACCGTTTCTTAGAGTTATATCTACATTCATAACATAGCAAATTTACAGTATTAACCGATATATGCATTTCTCAATGATGCAATGACTAAAAAAAAAGAGAAACTTAGATAACTCAAAAACGGCATCATGTAGCTAATCAAATAGCTAATGAAGACTAACGTATTTATGGTCGTAGAATCCAAAAATGAATAAAAAATTAGATCATTCTATTTAAAATAACAAAGTTGACGTCTATTTCCGGTCAACCGGAAGTGATATTTTGGTTAAAGTATTTAACATTTATAGTTTCAATCGAATAGATAATGGGGCCAAAATCTCAAATAAAGGCAAATGATAGAACACCATACACTTTGAATAAACCACTTACGTGGAATAGCCTGTATAATTACATGTTTCAATAAAGATAAGCAGCTTTATGCTAAATAAACTAATATATTTCACTTCACAAATTTGCTAAAGGTTTTGTGTGTTTGATTACTAGAATTCCGAAATTTTGAAGAGATACATTATTAAAATAGTTGTTCTATAATATTCTTTCTATTTCTATTATTAAACTATATCTACTGTTTGCACCTATTTAATTTATAATTACTCTTTTTTTTGTTTTTGTTTTTTGCTCTTTAACCGGCAATAAGTTATCTAAGACAATGAATAACGATGAGCGAAAAGAATAGCGGTTTGGTTTGATGATTAAATCTATAATAATAATAATAAATAATAGTAAAGACAATAAACTCACTACACTACGCTAGTCACACTAAATAATTGAAGACAGTCCTTGGTTTTTCTTGTTTCAGGGGCCATATTCTTCTCACAAGCAACGTTTTATTAAGGATTCGAATTAAATGTATTAAAACAATTAAAACCTAAAAATAACTTTTTTATGTTACGTATTTATCTTGAAATATGTCCTATTGATTCTTACAAGTGACTTGCCTATAATTTTTAATATAAAAACTTCGAATTTGATTTAGTCCTTTTTAAAACGTTCTAAGTCTAATTTTATTTTTATTCTCTTATTTCACAAATCTGGAATGATAAAATTTATTATTTAATTTCTTATTGCACTAATCTTACATAACAAATATTTATTAACTACAAATGATATCAAGTGTCAACAAAAAGTGTTTATTATTTTTTTAATGTAAGGAATAACATGCAAAGAAAATAATTCTATTGATAAAATTTCTGAAGAATGTTAATCCCGGTAATTTGCCCCTTAATGCTTTTTAAGGAAATCAAACCTCTGATAACATACTGCTTGTAAAACGCTCGATGCAGACACTAATAGCGGTGTTTCTTAATTACGTATCAAAACCACCAAATTCAATAATGAACTTATATTCAACAAACATCAATATGCATATTTACTATATTTTTAACTGCTTTCCTTGACCTAATAGATTAAATTGTTAAATTAAAATGTTCTATAGTCTAGAAATACTTCTGAGATTGAATTTCACAATTTGGCAAACATCTTTGTAAATAATAATTAAGTTATAAAATTAATAAATTCTCATATATGTATAGTCCTAGGAGCGACTACCCAAAAAGAACCAAAGAGTGTGAAAAACCCGATTTCAGGTAATAGCCGAACGATGTGAGCAAGATAATATATTTTTCATCTTCTAGATTGTTTCTACTCTAGTCTTATTTTTTTTTTGTAAAATTTCTTATTTGATTTTGCAGCAATTTGTTTTTTAATTTCGTTTCTTGCTTTGAAATGCCCCTTTTATCATTATTATATTATTATGTTCTTTTTTTGTGTATATATTTTTAACGGTTTACTTAACACTATAGTTTTGAATAATTCAATAAATTTCAATTCATAGATAAATATACATTACGATACATTTACAATGCTCCTTTTCTTTATAAAAGTTTATGTATGTGCAAGCAATTTGTTTTAACGTTAAATTTATTCCTAAACATGATTTTAAATCCAAAGCATTTTTAATTATACATTTCCTTACGTTCATTCTACCTATTTAACACTGCAAAAAATCTTGAAATCAGTTCTCATTTCTATCAATATACGGAGGCTGCATTCTTGAGACCTTGACTTTTGACTATATTTAGTACAAGCTTGGCATTTATACAAGATAAATCAATAACACATAAAAAATTAATAAATCAAATAATTATAATTTAATATATTAATAATATCAACTCAATATTTCTGGCAAAAATCTTTTGGGCTGCGGGTTTCACATAATACATTAAAGGTGAAAAAATCCGCTTTTATCAAGCCGATTTTATTGGTGGTGATTAAACGCTTGCAGTGATCGACTGCAATTGATTACAATATCGTTTATATCAATTATTTACAATTATTTATTTCTAATAGGCCTAGGTATCGTATCGTATTTTTAAAAAGATATAACAGTCAGTTTTTACAGGATATGGAAATATCGCTTGTAAGAGATAAAATAATTATTATTATTTATTATTATTAATAATAATTATTATTTTTATGGTTCATGAAATTATTACACGGAATCAAAAATTTCTATTCATTCCTTCTTTCTTACAAAAGTATAAAATTTATTTTGAAATTTTTTAGTTCTTTGATGTTTTAAATACGCCATTCCTTATACTATTCCGTAAGACATTCCAATTAATTTCGATGTTCTAACAATTGTCTCGTCTTTATCCCATAATTCTCACTCTTCAATTATTATATACATTCAGGATTATCTGCTGTATACCTGCTACAATAATTTCTTGCACTAGCAACATCGTCTTGTATCGCATCACTACTTTCACTTGCCGAAATATTACTATCCGCGAATACATCGTTTCTTGAATGTCAGTAGTCAGTAGTAGTGGAATCAGTAGTCCACGGTCTCCACATGTTTTTATTTCACAAAAAACATTTAACTTTGCTACAACTGATATCCTTAACTCTGTTTTCTTATATATGTCAATTTGTATAAATTAGTTAATTGAGCGAAAGGGGTGTTAATATTTAAAATATTCTTTAATACAATTCTATATATACATAATAATAGTTAAATTTTGGTGAAGGAATGAGGTTACTATTATAAAAACGAAATTTTCAAACAGAATAGGAGTTTATTTGAAGTTTGCTATTTAAGCCTTGTGCGACGTTTCGGGTCCAGGTGACCCTTCTTCAGACAATTAGCATTATAAAAATGGGAAAAACATCTGAAAAATTTTAAATTTTGAAAAGTTGTTTAAGTCAATTAAATCAAGAAAGCAAGAAAAATTTTGAATGAAAGTTAAATGGTCACATCAATCAACAGCCTAGACTTAGATTTTAAATTGTCTATGTATGTTAATTTTACTATGTTTTTCCAATTTTAACAGGTAGATACTCAAATTGATGTGACCATTTAAATGGTTTCAAATGTTTCTCCCATTTTTATAATGTCAGTGGTCTGAAGAAGGATCAATACCCGATCAGGACCCGAAACGTTACACAAAGCTTAAATACCAAACTTTAAATAAACCCCTATTCTGTTTGAAAATTTCGTTTTTATAACAGTAACCTTATTGTACCCATATTATAATATATATGATCTGTTGAAAATTAATTGTTTACTTTAAAATAATGAGATTTAAATTGTAACCAGTGGATTCTATTAAGCGAAACATAATTAATAATACCCAGACAGACTACAGCATGTAGTGTACAGAAGTACAGGTCTTTAGTTGTTCAGAATAATTCGTACCGCTTGCTCGTCTTCGACTATATTTTTTATTACAAAAAAAATCTGTTCTACATTTCAGAGATCATACCGAATGCATTGGCTACGCAATGTGCTGAGTGCAGTGACGATGAGAAGAAAGCTGTAGGCAAAATTTTCTCGCATTTGTTACAAAACCATCGCGACCTCTGGAATCAATTACTGGATAAATTCGATCCCGATGGTACATTCAGGAAGCAGTATGAATTGGACGAGGATGATTACGACGATGAAGAATGATACTTCTTATTAAAGTTTTAATTGAACTGTGTACCAGAACCGTTTAAGAAAAATTAGCATGCATCTATCAGCGTCAATTTCAAGGTTAAGTGCTACGTATTAAATAAAGTAGTAATATGCATGTACAATGTTAAGTTCTGCTTGTGACCTTGTATAATGTGCCAATTTTTTTTATAATATACAAAAAAGAACTATTATAATTACGTAATGACCGCATTAGTAAACTCTAAGTGAAATATAGGTATTATTAAAGCTGGTGTATGTCTACATAAAGTTTAATGTTTTAGTCAAATTATACGTCTCCAAATGTATGCATGCAATATATTGTAAGAAAAAGGAATGTTCGTTGTTTTCTAAAAACATAATTGCTTATTAAACAACCAAATACTAATTAAATATACTATAATACTATAATAAAAGCAAAAACATATGCAGTCCATATATTTCTAACGATTATTATTTTTTGCTTACAACAACCGATTCCGCGAAAGCTCTTAAATGGATTTTGAAAAACTGATTATTTGCTTAATACAGAAATAAAAGTATTTATATCAACGAAAATGTAAAATTCAAATGAGGATCGGCAGACTACGCCCGCCAATTAATTTGAAGGAATGGTATCTATCAATCCACGTTCAATTCCACATAGCCTTCAGTGTCACAGAAATATTTCAGCATGGCCGCAGCTACAGCATTACAAACTAACTGTGATATTGCAACAATATTTCTGCGAAACCCACCAAGAGCGATATACTAAACTGCAACATTAATGTGATTGTATTTCTACAATATTACATTTCTTTCTATCGTCGGTGAATATTGTAGTAATACTTTCGTGGTATGCCAGTGTGCTATATCACAATAAACCAATATAGTAATATTTCTATGACATTTCAGTTTGATTTATCGCATTGTGCTATCGTATCGTAGTGATAGTGCATATTCTACTGTTGTTTTTTTTTGTATGTTATCGTCTGTTTATACCACTTACCACTTAAACACAGTTGGGCATTTAATCCATTAAATTTTTAATCAATTAAATTTCTGATTAAAATGATTAGTCGGAGATTTAATTAATCCAAATTAATTTAATTCAAAATTAAATTAATTGTTAGTTGACAAGTAACTATGTCATCCTAGTTACTTGTTACATAGTAACTATGTCATTAACGAAATAACGGATAACCTCGCAAAAAAAGGGGCTGGAATGCCTTTTGTAGGGCCTGAACCCTTCTGCGGGTTAAGTAGCAGTACAATACTGAAGAAACTAAAAATAGAAATGGAGCAGAGAAAATCCAGTTATTGGGAAAATGGCAAAGTAAAATTCTTCTGGGAACTTATAACCAGAAGAGGTTTACAGAATGCATCAACCTGAGTAAGAACAATGTTCGCATTTTAACAGGAATACTTTCAGGCCATTGTAGACTGAAAGGACACCTGAATAAGCTTGGATTGGAAAAAGATCCTGAATGCAGATTCTGTGGGGAACAGGATGAAACACCCATCCATCTCCTCTCAAACTGCGTAGCACTGTGCAACTCGAGGGCATTTCACCTGGGAGCATGTGAAATCGAAGAGGGAGACTTACCTACACTGGGGCCCTCTGACATCCTACACTTTTTAAAAGGAATAGGACTGGAAGGCCAGCTGTAAAGCAGCAAGAATAGGGGACACAATAGATCTTTTAGGTCGCAGTGTAACACCACCCTTTTACTTACATACATACATACATACATACATACATACATACAACTGTCATTATCAGTTATTTATTCCTTAATTTTTAATCCGAAATGGACTAAATCTGAGTTTTATTTTTATCGTATCCTAACTCGATATTAAACCGCAATTGTGGCAGGACGGTAGCAAGCGGCAATAGCCAACAAAGAGCGTATTTACGTGGTATAACGTATCAATCATATGCAGCTCCTATCAAAAAAAAAAGTAAACGGCTTTCACAAAAATATCTGCCCCAAGAACATTTAGGACGAACTGTAGCTTTTATTACGGCCATTAAATAAAAGAATACAATATATTAGGGGCACAATCACCTACGTATTCTTCTTATTAAACCAAAAAAGGCAGATACATATTCCATTCCATACGATCTACCATGTACGATCTTTATTGCCACTTGCGACCATCTTGCCCTAATTACGGTTTAATATCGAGTTATAGCAGAAATACGATACGATAGCAATGAAACTCAGACTTAATCCGATTTAGATTAAAATTAACAATTAACTAACCAGTAGTTACATATTTAATTATGAACCAACATAATTTTAATCCGGAATTTAATTGATTAAAAATTCAAACGATTAATGTCCAACTGTCAGCATGTGTAACTAAAAAATAATGATTAAATTAAATCAATCCGGCCAGACCAAAGATTAAACAGATTTCAATTTTAATCAGTCCCTTCAATTAATAATTGAAAATTTTTATTTCAACTTCAATTGATTAATTTGATTAAATTTTGCCCAACTCTGCACTTAAATAATTATATTGACGATAATTAATATAATTGTTTAACATATTATTCCTGCAAAGACTTTATTTGAAGTTTGTGATTTCAACCTGTTGGTGTCGGTTTATACGTTCTTAAACAATTATATGCATAGACTGCCGTTGTCTGTTCCCTGCCAAGTGGTCAAGTGTCATGGGAGTAAATGCAGATAACAGGGATTAATGTACAAATGAAAAATTCGTACCTATTAATAGATTGCGTAAATATTAACGTTTTTAGAATGATATTTTTTAATTATTTATTTATTTTCCCGATGCCGATGGCCCCCGATACCCTTTAACCGACTTCGTAGCTCAAATAATAACGAAGTTAGAAATAGTGGGCACTTAACTTAAAACAATCACAGACCTGATAGACTGCCAATAAACCGTACGCGCAGGTTTACGGCGCACCATCAACAGTTAGCCGGACATCTTGGCACACAGGCGTCATCATCACGCGTCATGCTTAGGTTTCCTTATGTTTAGTTAGTACCTTTCTAGGAAGTATTTGCGTTGAGTTGTTTGTGAGTTGGTCAAATCACAGTAATATACTGTCATTCTGGTAGGTTTTAACTATATAGACAGAGATTTTTAGGATAACATTCGCGGATTACGAATGTAGTGCAACTAGTGCAAAACAAATTACATTGTGTTTGAAGATAATGGGAATATACAGGATAGTCAATTTACAAAAAAAATCCAATTATCTCAAAAATGCTTCATTCAATTGTTTCCTCTATGTAAAATACAATTAAACTAGAAATTAAAGAAGATTTTGTGTATTCAGTGTTAGTTTAACTGAATTTGTATCTTTAATAACAACACGCATTGAATATTTTTGGTTAAAATGCGTAAACGAATGTGGGGCAATTTTGTGCTCCTAAAACCGTACAGGTATTTTACTTTTAAAAGTAATACTTCTAACTGTTAGATAATTTTTCCAAAGTTTTTCATGTAGCCTGAACTATTCATAGTGAAATTTCGAAATATCGATAACTTTTCCAAGTTTTATGTAGTCTGGAATACTCACACACATATAAAAAAAAATCCGGGAAAGATGTTATCCGTGCGCTTAGTGTTGTTGGTATTTGGATAAAGAATTGTATATACCAAAGTGTTACTTTTAATCAAATTTGGTGTAACTATTCACTTTTTTTGATTAAATTATATATTAAAATAGGAGTGAAATAAAACGAGAAATAATTTGACACCAAAAAGGATAAAATCAACACATTTATGACACCGCAAAGTAAAGAAATTATCCGAACAAAAAAGCAACATAGTTGTTGTATTACACTGCATAATAAAATATTTTATCTACATTGCAGACAGCTAACACCTATTTCCATAAAGGTGAAAAAAAGGCCATTCTTTTTTTTCATTCATTAGGTTAGGGTGGGCACCTACAGCCCGGGCACTTGAGCTAGGTGCTCATTCTACCATCCCTATTAAGTCTCTTATTTCCACTCGAGCAGCTTAGTGTTCTCTATAAAGCCTAGTATCTTGCCCAGTGGAAACTTGAGAACCATCGAGGGCTTCAATAGATCTCTCCCGAAATATTTCTGCCTGAGTGCCTTCAATTCCTCACATGCGTAGATTAAATTCGTTTCATCCTGTAGTTCGCATCTTCGGCACCACGGTTCGCTTACTCGACCTGTGTTGTATAGATGCTTTTTAATGGGACAGTGTCCAGTTACCAGCCCAGTAATTATGTTAGCTTCTGCGTCTGAGTAGGTTATCAGAGAATCTAGCATCCCCATCCCTTATTAGCGCTTTGGTGTAGAGTTCACCTTCAGTCGATCTCCACTTCTTTGTACTTTCTTTATCTAACCAGGTCCAGATCTCCTTTCTTGCGGAATCCTTAGTAATCCCACATACGGACTCTGGACCCTTGAAGTGTCTTTTAGAGCCCTCCTTGGCTAGTGCGTCGGCTATTACATTACCCTTTATATCCTCATGTCCCGGCACCCAAATCAGAGACACCGTGTAGTCTTGTGCCAGTGTATTGAGGGATTGTTTGCAGTCTCTAACTAGTTTTGACCTAGTTACGGGGTTCTAGACTGCCTTGATGACAGCCTGGCTGTCAATAATTATATTAATTTTCCTCTTCATGTAGCCCCCTTTTGCAGTCATCTCTGCACAGGCTGCAAGGGCGAATATCTCTGCCTGGAAGACCGTTGTATGCTTCCCCAGGCTTAGGGATATCCTTTGATTAACGCTGAGCTCACAAATACCGGCTCCTGTACTCTGGCTGTATTTGGATCCGTCCGTGAACCAGTTATCAATAGCAGTGATCTCACTACGTACCTGGTTTCTGTTCGGTATGGGATTTTCACCTTTTCAGTGAAGATAATTTCAGGTGCCATACTGTCCGTGGGCATTTGCAGCAATGACCTGTCCAGCATCGTGCCCCTAGTATAAGTGTGTCCTCCTACCCTAAAGTTGGGATGCCACAGGTTGTTGGCTTTCAGTCTAAGGATCGCATTCATTGTGTCCGCTCTCACATAAAGCTCCAGCGGGGGGAGGACCACAATGGTCTCCAAAGAAACGGTCCCTGTGCTGTTAGTTGCACCAGTGATTCCCAGCAATGCCTGTCTTTGGACAGCGGTTAGCAGCTTTACTGCGGAGGACTGTTCTCCTCCACCAGACTACTGCCCCGTATGCTATCGCTAGTCTAATCACGACAATATATAACCAATGGATCAGCCTCGGCTTTAGTCCCCAGATTATACCAACAACTCTCCTGCAACGCCAAAATGGTTGCGTAGCCCTGGTCGTTGTTTTAACTAAGTGATTTTTCCAGCTCAGTTTCGCATCGAGGATAGCACTCAGATACTTTACTTCCTTGGTTAATTGTAACTCCTGCCCAAACAGTCTAACGTCGCCCAGGTCATTAAGTTTCCTCACGTTGGTGAAGGCAACCAACTTTGTTTTCTCGTGAAAGGCACCATTCCTCTACCATTCGCAGTGCATTACGTACGATGTCTACCACCACGCCCGGGAACTTCCCTTTAGCCACAATGACAATATCATCAGCGTATCCCTGCGTCCATATTCCTTTGTCGTGTGATCTGATGTGATCATCCACGACCAAGCTCCACAGTAGTGGTGACAGTACCTTCCTCTCCCCCTTCCCCCGCTCTCCCTTGATGACACCCTCTAGTGGTTCTCATGGCGATACTTTTATCTAGCACCTGGGCATAGACCATTCTGCCTCTTAGCATGCAGACAACCCATCTGCTAGTCGTGTAGGCAATGTTCCGGTCCATTAAGGATCGGTTGATCGAGGGCGTTGATGTGTTATCAAAGGCGCCCTCTATGTCTAGAAATGCTGCAAGGGCAACTTCCTTTTGATGTAGGCTCCTTTTGAGTCCTCCCACCAAACTATGCAGGGCAGCTTCTCTTGATTTGCCCCTCTGGTATGCCCATTGCAGAGGATGCAGAGGATATCTAGCAAGTGCTCCTTCTGTAATGTTAAGGTCTATAATTTTTTCCATAATCTTCAGCATAAAAGATCTGAGACTGATTGGTCTAAAAGATTTAGGATGGTAGTATGTGTCCTTTCCAGGTTTCAGAATGAACACAGCCCTAGTATCTCTCCAGGCCTTGGGAATGTAACCCAACGCGTGGCTAGCCCTAAATATCTCCAAGAGGGGCCCCATGCTATAGGCCAAAAAAACTTTGCCAATATGTGTTTGGCGTGATGATTTAAGTAATACAATTTTGACGTAAATCTACTACTACTTTGTTTGTAACTGTACCGACTTTGTATATAAAATAAAGTTTTTATAAGAAAATCGTACTTGATATTATATGTCCAAACAAATACTTTTTTGTTGGTAAGGTACCGTAAAGTGGGGCAATTCCGATCAGATTTATGTACTATTTCTGAGCTGCAATTGTTATTATTGATCGAAAAAAATTGAAAAAAATTATATATAATCATACATCTATTAGCTACAAATACCATCATGTATATTAACCCAATGTATTAAAACACTATTTTTTTTTTAATACATCAAGCGTGATTGGTTTTGCCCATAATAGGGGGCAATTCCAATCCCCATCTATTTCTTATAAAAACGATTTGATAGCTACACGAGGTAAATCCAATAACAAAAATTTGAATTTAAGAAAAGGAAACTCACGAAAATAACAGAAAATATGTATTATAGAAATGGCAAACAGATAAATAATGACATAAACTATAATAATTCAATAAACTAAAACTAAAACAAAATTTCATTCAACGCGCTCCCCTCTCAGTTCAAAAACGTAGCTTCCCCTTCTATGACCAGCTGGATACTTTGGTTTTTGGAAATTTCCTAAATTTCGTCAACTTGGAAAAATACAAAAGTCATCTTTTCTCTTCCTTAGAAACTACCGGTTCTTTAAAGTATTCGCAAGTAATAATAATAATAATAATAATAATAATAATAATAATTCATGCCTTCGCATCCCCCAATAGCTTCCGCCAATTATAGGGTAATGAATGGATGATAATGGATGAAGTGCTCTATTTTACTGTCCTGATAGCGCTTTGGAGCTATTTGGGGTTATATTGCTGTCTCTCGCCAGGCCATACTTTTTTTTTATAGTTTCTCACCATAATTTTCAATAAAACCAACGTAGAAACATGAGTATGTCATATTTCTACGTTGTTCTAAGAGCATGTTCTTTGTTCTTTTACTTTTCAAACTGATCGGTATTACCCCATGAGGTGTTAATTTTCCTGTTACTCTCTTGTTATTCCAACACTATCATAAAGTCAAAAAAAGAAACGTTGAAGAATGAATGACAATTGATTCTTTTCACCTTATCCCTTTTCGAAAATTCGCTTAGTCCTAATGGGATTCCCCAGTAGTAGTTTGTTTCCGTCTGTATGAAATATTACTCGTTGTCATTCCATCGGAAATTATTTTTTAACACAGGAAACTTTAATGCAATACTTAAAAAGCCGTTAGTTATCTATGTTATAAACAAAGTTTATTAAATGAATGTGTTGCAAAACTTTCTTATCCTTTCCATAGATGCTAGACTAAATAATTGCCGTAAAATCAGGATTGATCGGTTTTACCCCCATGCGATCGAAATTGCCCCACTCTACGGTAATCTACTTAAATAAAAGAAATATCTTTTAATAATAATTTTAAACATAATAAGAAATAATAATTTCAAATTCAAATCGCTTCAAATAAAACAGTAATATTAATCTCAAGTTACTATATCTAATTCAAATAAAATAAAAAAATTATTTTACTTTATTTTTAACTGTAATTTTCCAAATTGTAAGTTTTTGCTGAGAGATATTAATATTTTTCTTAGTAATATTACAATGTTAGAGATTTTTTTTCTAATAAAAAGATTTTTTTCCATTAATATTCACGTAAAATAAACGTCTTTAAAATAAATTTCTACTTACTTCAATATAGTATATAATATGGGAAAATTTCTAACATTTCGTAATTTTCCTTAAATTTCTGTACATTCGCCCTCATTCAATGCGGATAGTTATCACAAAAAGAGATTTTTCACCAAGAAAAATTACCTATTTTTTTTTAATGTGCAACGTTAGCTATATAGTGCGCCGACATTTTGAGCAGGCTGCAGATGTGATAGTACGATTTTCAGATCACTGTTACCGACCCACTACCATCGCTTGTAGTGAAGCCAGTGAAAAAACATAACTTTATTCTAGTTAAATGTATCAGCAGTAGAGGCGGTTGAAAATCCGCACTCTAGTAAAAGCATAGAAAATTATTAGCTGACATTCATTATTACTATATTTTTAAATTATAGCACCATGAAATCGTTGAGTTATGCATTTTTATAATCATTTTCAGAATTGTTAGGGATGTATCCTGTTTCCTCAGATGAAATAAAAGAAACATCATCTATTCGTTGAAATTGGCTCGGTTCCATCAGAACGCGATCCTTTCATTAAACAACTAGAATTTAAGCAGCACCAAGTATGTAAAAGTATACATTCATACGCCAAGTTCTTTCAAAAGTGCTTCAACTTAGAACATTTTTAAATAAGCTGCGGTTAATATAGTGATAAAATTAAATGATTATTCCGTATAAAAACACATAATCAATGGTCATTTTGTTGGTATACACACTCAAACACATTTGCGCGATAGACAAATTTAAGTGCGTATGTCAGCACGTAAAAAGTAAGACCGTCATTTCTACGTGTAGTATAAGTATATTTAACGATTCCCGCCTCATTGAACATCGCGTTCGTAATTATTACAAAACGAAACTCTATGAAGAGAACTCCGATCCTATCGTTCAAGGTTATTTAGGTTTATTTTCGGTGCGAGAAAAACATTCTAAAATGTAAATGCGCTCCTTTAACGATATGATCAAAAATAAGTAAGTATCTTTCGTGACACCTAAGTTTAATGTCGTTTATTTTGCACGATATATGCCTAATTTGTTTAACATAACGATCTACGATTTTAGGAGGATAAAAGTGTTAGCTTTCGTAATATTTTTGTTCGCGCTGCGGGCTGTTGGCAGTGCTGATAACTTGGAAGTGCCGAGTTTAGTGCAGTTAATTAAAAGAAATAGCAGCAGCGATGAAGGATTTTGCATAGCCTTCGATGACGAAGCGTATTCTGCAATCGAGTGGTCTTATCCGATACCTAAAAATGAAGCCGAACTTCCCAAAACAAGTAGGTAGCAAAAGATAATAACTATTAACATGATGCCTTAAGAGAAGTTAACAACTAATTAAATAATTACCACACACATTCTGAAGCTAATAATAATAATTTAATCTTAAAACGTGCGCATTAAAAACCAATTAAATAAGTTGATTTTTTTAACTCGTCTATAGAATTCTGAGAGCATTAGTTAACGTGCTCATCATGCTGCCAGATGTGCACATATTAATTCAAAACTATGCTACTGTGTATGTACAAATTGTGACTTTCAATCGACAGTACAGAACTTATGAGAAACTCACGTTGTTCGCATTTCCAACTCAAGCCTGAATGACCTATACAGTTTAATTATAGAAATTTACATCATTTGTTTGTATCTGAAATGGAAAAATGTTATCGCTAGTAATCCGCAATAAATAAACATTAATGAGTCATATCTTTGTTATTAAACCCACATTTTCAGATTAGCTACTATGTATGCTTCCCTTTTTTTTGTGTTTTATAGATTCCTTTGTTTGTTGATTTTATTAGATATTGAATAGAATTGCTTATATTTCAATGATTTTATGTAATATGCAATTAAAATTATACACATACACACACTCGTATAATAAATCATAATATTTATGCCACATGTAAGTGCATTTAACAAATAAAAATGTCTGAACGTATTTTTACGACCAATTGCGTCAAATACAGTTCTGGAGAAGATATGCGTTTTCATATATCTACAGTTGGTAATTATAGCTCTAGGGCTCATTTCTAATTTTGTTATATTCTTTTAACTGAAAGTGAGAGAAACAGCATTGCCACATTTGACATTGTAATTTTTATTCATTTTCAAGTTAATTAAAAAATTCAATCATAATACATAAGTAAATTAAATTTCTTATAAGTTAGCAAGTTGAACTTGGTTATTACATTATAATCTATATTTTTTTCATAATGCATTACTAATGGCATTTACTTCCAAAAATACAGAAAAGTGGGTTCATAATAAAGTAGAAAAATATATTTTGTTTTGAAAACAAAAACATATTATCCTAAACTAAACAAAATAGAGACAGTGAAAAATAAACAAACTCATATAGGTATAGTATCAAAAATATATTTTGTTTTGAAAACAAAAACATATTATCCTAAACTAAACAAAATAGAGACAGTGAAAAATAAACAAACTCATATAGGTATAGTATCTAATGTTTAAAATGTCGCCATCTTATTTCCTGCTAAAATTAAAGTGGCTTTTGCAAGCTTTCTACATAATGATGAAAGTGTTCTGTAGTAATAATTGCAGCGCTCCAATGTGATATTTGGCGCTATAAAGATAGACCAAACTTCTAGGATGTCCTGAGAACAAGTGAGGCCATCAATTTAATTCCTTTCTTTAATCCATTTCATGAAAATTAAAAGAAACATGTGATTCAAATAACCACAAACTTATCAATCAAACAAGATGGGGCATCTTAAAAAAAACAGATATCTAAATGTATCTATAAGTTAGGTTTAGTTCCTTTTATACGGCATGCAACTAGCAGGGCTGTTGAACCCGAAACTCCATTTCCCAGACCAGATAACTCAAAACTGGCTAGTACATTGGACGCGAAACGATTTCCGTTAAAGACGACTTTCGACACCCCTATACAGTGTGGCCCACATCTATTTTCCCAGGCATTTACTCGGAAACTAATAGAGATTAAAAGTTGCAGGAAAATCCAGTGGAAATGAGATGACATTGTACATCAAATTTTGCCATTATAACACACCCCGTATAAATAGCGTTTCACCCCCTTCTCCTACTTTATTTTTTTTAAATTCCCCCCCTAATTTTTCGGTAGCTACCAGGCTTACAAATACAGTTCCAGTAATGAACCATTGATTTGAGATGATTCGTTATTTATCATAGTTATTTTAAGACAGTTTTGTTTTCTATTTTGTTTGTACAATAAAAATTATCTTAATAGTTACTGAAATTCCCCTTCAAGGTAGTTTTGTTTAGTCTTGTTGCATCTACATATTGCTATTATTTCTATAGTATCTACAATTAGACCTATTGACAGAACCATTCACCATTGAACTAATTAATAAAAAAATAATTAATTCGAAATGATAGCAATTTATCTTGCATATTTTCTATCCAAATATATCTAAGTTTAAAACGGCTTAGTAACTTCTCCTTAGACATTCTAGAGGTTTAATGATCTAAACAAGTACAAATCATTTTTTTCTCATCCTTTAACACTACGACTATAGATTCACTGTTATTATTTCATAGTAACAATAAGTTTGCTTACCTATACAGGTTACGCACTTTTAAATAGGGAACTTATAACCAGAAAAAATTACAGAAAGCATCAAGCTGAGTAAGAACAATATTTGCATATTAGCAGAGTACTTTCAGATCATTTGAGTAAGCTTGGATTTGCAAAGAAGGAAGAAACACCCATCAATCTCCTCTTAAACTGAGTAGTACTGTGCAACTTAAGAGCGTTGCTTTGTGGCAGCATGTGAAATCAAAGAGGAAGACTTACCTAACCTGAGCCCCTCTATCCTACACTTTCTGAAAGATGGGATTGGAAGGCAGCAATAGGTCTCTTAGGTCGCAATGTAATACTCCATTCATACATATATACATTGACGTATTTTTTTTTTAAATAAGATTTTCTAAATATTTTTCTCGGTAAAAAAGGGGATAATACAAATACTCTGTGTTAGATAATTTACAGCGTTCCAACTCATCAGGCATTCGTCTTTCATATTTTTGTACTACTGTATGTTCTACTGTACTCTAATATAGGCAAATAACTGATTTCTTAGTACTAAAATTATATGATCAACCCAAGTCATTTAATGGATGTTAGTTAATTCTTTACGCATTTTATGTTCTCAAAACATGAACTTGTTCTAGATGTTAGTGATCTACTAATTGGGGATCTGTTTAGATTAGTAGCCGTAAACTCATGACAAACAAGTTCCTATTCGATCACGGAAACTAGAAGTTAGTAATTCGATATATTCAATTCCCAAGCACACAACAATTGCTTTACAAAAATAATTTATCATTGGCAATGAAAAACGCAGAAGTTTTTATTGAAATAGCGATATTTACTATTCAGATTGTATATTTTTTTTCCTACTATTTACTCATTTTTTAATCTCTTCAGTACTTTTCTGTATTTTTGCGGTAAATACATTTCCAATGATGCAATGTTAAAGGCTATTTAAAAAAAAACATCTCTTATGATAATGCAAAGTAGAAGTATACCAAATATTTCATTGATCACGTATTAATGCGCTAGTAATTTAACAAAAAAAAAAAAATATGATTGAAAAAACATTTTTAAATCATACGAAACTTTACTTTTAATTAGGAAACGCAATTCAACATAGCTCAAGTCCAAAGCACTCTTTCTAAAATTTCAGTCGTTAAGAACATTGTTATTAATTTATTAGCATATCAGAAAATATTTATTTTGTTAATTCGCACCTTTATCATAATCATTGTTCAGTTTTCTTTACATTAAAAATGTATTTTTCGCTATACCTACTAGTTATATTAAATATTTCTGTATATGAGTTACATTCAAGTCGAAAGCATAACCATAATTTTCGGACACGTTGTATAATGTTTTCGAAAAATTCATACGTTTTCGAATGCTACCTTATCATCAGTTTAGGTGAATTTTCCAAGTTGAATACCTTTATAGTTATAGAAGTTTAGATGCATTCATCCATCTGTCAATTTTTTTTTAATGCAAATATTTCAAAAATGGTTGAAAATAATAACAAAGTTGTTTTATCAAACTTACTTTAAAATTGAACGAGAAATTAAAAAATGTAATTATATGTAAGTGTTCCATTTAAAACAACAAAGTTGACAGCCACTTCCTGTATAACCGGATGGGTCAGATAATTATAAAAATACTTTAGTTCAACAGCGTACGTCGGCTTTAGTATACTGCGAAATTTTCATCATAATTTTCCAATATACATTCTCAATTAATGTAGTTCCTCGTGAGACACCCCGTATATGTGAAGATAAGAAAAAGAGGAAACTTACTAACACTGCAAACATTCATATTATCTTAATATTTTCAGTGTCTTCTTATTTTCCCTCGCCGATACCATCCTATGGATGCAATTTTGAAGAAAATAATGACTGCAATAAAATTTGGAACTTAAAAAATTGGACCAGACCTACTCATACCTCTAAAAACTATAAACCTATCTTAGATTCAAGATGGGAAGGTAATTACCGCCGATTTAATATATCTGCCTACTATAGTTACATAGCGTTGCATCAACCAACTAACTACAATGCACAGATTTTAGAGCATATCTAGTCAGCAGCGGGACAAAAATTGACGAGTATAGGACTGAAATACCAACCAACTCTGATATCGGCATCTCCTTACGATCTGCTGATTCCGTCGATATATTACTGTGTGAAGGATTTAACCCGGCATCTTATCCCTGCTATAAGATAACATTAGGGGGCGTTACAAAGAAGAATATTAATATTGAAAGTTCTGAAACTAAATCCAATGTAACTGTATATGAGGTTTGCGTTTTATTTATACCTAATACCAAATGAAAAGCATTAAAGCATTTGTTTCAGAGCGAATATCCACTTATGTCAGTCGACGAGTGGAAACACTTTCAATTATCTTTATCTAGTGATGGTAGAATAGGTCTCATGGAAATTAATAAAGAATTGTTTGTTGCTTAGTGATCTTCCTCTTGTAAAACATAAGATTTTATATCTTTTAGTTAACAGTACTTCTCCAGCTTTATGGAAAAACATAAAGAGCAAGTATTAGTCCTCAGTCTTGTGTAAAACTTTTAATATCATGTAATTCCAGATTATTTCCTATCTACTAATGTGTCACAGTACACAGAATTTGGACCAGCAATAAATGTTACCAGCTCATCTCTTTGCTTATCAATGTACTTAATGATGTGCAAAAATTGTTCTATTTATTTCTATAAAACTATAGGTATCGATAAAGAAATAGTATTCCGATTAGATGCTAAAAACAACGTAGTTAAATAATACATAAACAACATTCAAGCCATTATCTACTTTTAATTTTAGAGGGAAGTATCTTCTGAATGGAAGCATATCAAAATAACTATCGAAAACCTCACTGAAGATATCCTGCAGTTATATATAAAAACAAACAGTGATGCAGTTGATCGATTTTGGGCTATAGACAATGTTAGAACATGTATCCAAGATGGTAAGTGTATTGGAAGAATAACCACTGAATGTACTAGACATTTGGAGTTTTAGAATTTAAGATAAGACGTTTAGTAAAGAGCGAATTCAGTACAAATATACAAATTAGAAATCCAAGTTTTTCATGTCACTCCTTGGAATTTCCTCAGTGGAGACCAAAGCCAGAGTTGTTATCAACTGAAGGTAAGAAAATAACATTTTACCGCAGCTTTGCATATTAGTCACCAGTAAAAACTATAGTAGTAATAATTTAGGTTTGCCAACTGTATCCAATTTTCCAAATACAACATCGATCCAGTTGCATTGGACACCATCCACACAACCCTACATAATCAATTATAAGGTAAAATTTTTAAACATATTTTTTTATCGCTTACTCCAATGTTCCCAGGGCAGCGAATTTGCGACAGAACTACTTCTTCACAATTCAAAAACGTTCAGCGTTTAAAATCGAATGGTTGGGTCGTAGCCAAACCCAAGGAGAAAGATATGCTAATTCAGCACCTAGTACCCTATACTCATTATGACGTTACATTTATTGATCCATTGTATAGTGTTAATAAATCTTTGTCAATGTACACAAAAGGGAGTGGTAAAACGCATCTCTAAATATAATATGCATATACCATTATTTCATTTTGCTTGTAGATAAGCCAAATCCAGATGAAATTCCTACCATTAATATTACAACGAAAACAAGAGCAGCTACCATAAACATTTCTCTTCGAAAGTGTAGCAGTTCCTACGGTCCAATATTATATAAAGTAGGTATAGTACAACAATCCAAATCACAAATTTTAGTAGATGGCAGGGTACACACTTGGAAAGACTTGGAACCCCACACAAATTACACTTTTTGTGTGCAAATAGCTAGAACCATTACGAATCTCGACAATCCAGCATTGCGAACAACCGCTTATTACAATTTCACGACCAAACCTGACGGTAAGTTCCAACAATCTACTTAACGGGATAACCCATTTCATAATTTAGTTGCACCATCATTGGAATCTGTCGAATTATAGAAATCAGTGCAAAATCTGCATCTTTGTCGTTACAAATTGCCAAAAAAATCAAATGTATTCCAGTACTCATTCAAATTATTGGAAGCACTCCGCTTTTGAAAACACCCAACCAGAACATTTCAAATATAATCCAGTGTGATCTGTGGAAAGATTGGTATTGTGCAAGCATTAATGATTTATTGAAGAACGCTAACTATAAGTTTAAGATTAGCATAAAAAATAACAATACGAACACATTTGGTTCTGAATTTCAAATTGGGAGAAAAACAGCCAATGTTGGTGAGGAAAATTCTTAAAAGAAGTAACCCATTAAATTAATTATTTGGTTTAATCACACAGCTCCGGGAACACTACGAACATATCTTACAGCGTGGCAAATTCAGCGAGGAAACAGACTTTTGCAATTTGAATGTTTCGTGGACACATCCTTACGATCACAAAGTGTGATAAAAGGCTTTAAAATTATTCTAGGGAAGATGGAGTAATAGCGGAAGACGTTCAAATAACGGGAATATTTGCCTGCATATTGGCACGTTGTGTAGGATATAATGAATAATAGTGATATAGAATTTGATAAATTTTTAAATGATTTTAGATAAGAGATTACCTTATTCAAAAGCTATAACATGTCCATATATGCCTATAATGTCGACTGTAACGGTTAGCTGCAACCAAAGAAGTAAAAATAGATCATATTGGCCAACTATATCGATTCAAATGCCTAAAAATTGTGCGAATAGTAGTAACTCCATTACCGTTCAGGTGCCTTAAATTGGATTCTCGATTAAATCCAGCACCCTCTTAATAGTAGTCCAGAGTAGCAACAGCGAGGAGGCAAGCATATCACAACCCTTAAAATATGTAGCAGAAGAACTTTTATGCCTTCAGAACAGGACAAGCTGGCTAGCTGGTGCGTGAAGGTAACTCGATAACTCTCTGAATCAGTCATTCTCTGCCAAAACCAAAACATAATCAATTTTTCAGTCTCACATCAAAACGTCATAAATATAACTATTGGAAATGATGTTAGAATGTTTGTGATGCATTAAACGGGACAACTGTAAATAAAGCTTTGACACCAATGTTAATTACTGTTTGAACTTCATTTTTTAATAATACTTACCACGATGTATACCACATGATGGTATACCACCAGAAAGAAACGTAGTTTAAACGAAATTAGTGAAGAACCCCAAACAAACGTACTTCCTGCAGGGTCAATCATTGTACTTACTTTGTTGATAATATTACTTATTGCCGTAATCGTATTTGGTATAGTATGCTATAAGTAAGGAAGCCTTCAATTACCACTAAAGTAAAATAAAATAATATATTTTTTTAGGCGAAATAAACGTAGAAGGAGAGTCAGGTGTGAAGGAGAGCATATTTATGAAGCTATGCCGGATGATGAACCTAATGAAGTTTTTAATGTTGTATATAATGCTGTATATGATAAGTTAAATCATGATTAATTTATTAAAACTATGTATGTATGTAATGTTTTTTTGTTCTATATCCAGTTATGTCCCTATATGGTAAGATTAAATCAGGCAGAAATTTTTCTTATTATTAACTGATATACCTAAAGATGTTTTCCATCAAACGGAAGACCAACTGTGTGGTTTATTTTTTTTTTTTTTTAGAACTTTGAAAACAAAAAAGAAACTGAGACAAACCCAAGCTCTTGTTAGCACCAACCAAACTACATTTTGTTCTAGCATAGGTGATTCTAGTGTTGTTTCGCTAGCCGAAATTAATCCATACCTAATTGTCGCACTATCCCCCTAGGCACCGCTTCCTTCGCTAATTGATCTGCCCTCTTATTAGCGATTGTACCTACGTGAGTCCTAGTCCAAGAAGTTTTACCTCTTCATCCTACCTCCAAATTTAAGTTCCCTCAAACGTATATCTACGATAATATACCAGAAATAACGCACGCCTTGTCTGCCGAAATAATTTTTCTTTAATTTACACGCCCACATTGCTCCCGCGCACAACATTACCGGTTTTATAGCGCCCCTGTAAATTGTACCCGCCGCGTTATCGTTTAAACCCCGCTTGACCCTAACCAATGCCACACACACTGAGTATGCATATTTAAAATTTAATTAATTATCTAAAATATCCCCGAGATATTTGACAAATTCTTTGCAATAATTTCTACCCTCCCCTAATTTAAATGTAGGGTTCTTTTGCCTCGGTTTGCCAAAAAATACTACATTAAATTGTCCACATTAAAATGGAATTTATTATCTAAACTCCAATTTAAAATATTTGCTAACGCCTTTGCTATTTTTTAACCTATTGATTTGCCCTGTTTTAACTATTTACATAGTATCGTCCGCGTAGGCGACTATTTTATCACTCTCTGGGTAATATCATTTCAAGGAGCCTATCCTACAAAATGTTCCAATACCGCGGTTCCAATCGCGAACCCTACGGACAACCCTCAGTAATTTCCCTTGTAGTACTAACACCTGGTTCCCCAACTATCACGACGCTATTAGAGAAATATCCACTAGCGATTCTAACTAAATTATACCCGGTATACAGGAGTTCCATTCACAAAACACACAGTTTTGATACTTTTAGGGCTTTGGGACAGCCTGTATAATATGAAAATAATTTTAAAAAAATTACTAAACAGACCGCCATGTATTCTAAAGTGAAACTTTCAGAACTTGACATATTTTGGCGTAATAATATTCCGTACCGTATACGCCGTAAATAGCCCTGTATACTTATATCTTCCGAACTATTTTCTAAAAAATATTTTATTGTTCCAAGTTAAGTAAAATTAATAAAAAGATATAAAATGAGCCACCCCGCTACCATCTTTATGATTAAACAACAAAATTATCTAAATTTTGAATAAGACATTCTATTTTTTAAATTATGGGAAGTTTGGTGAAGTAGGTAACGAATAATGTAGTGGCGGCTCGTGATAATATTGAGTGGTGGGGCCAATCACGGGCAAACTCCCCTCTCTCTTCCCTCTCCCCCTCAATTTCATAATTTTACAAAGGGCCATTATTACAATCGCGATTTAAGGATTAAATAATGCAAGGTCGAGTTTATTTTTTTTATTTGTATCGATTATAAGTCTAAAGTGAAGTTTAAACCGAAGATTATCGATCTACGGTTTAAATCGCGATTGTAATAATGGGCCTGACTAAAATAATACCGACACAACAAATTTAATTTAGAAGCCATTTTAAAATGAAAAATACGTTAAGTTCTTATCGGGAATACTTGTGTACCTAAATATACATACTAACGTATTTCCTTCAGGATTGCATATAGGTACTTAATTTTTAAACTGCATGCACATTAGTCACTTGTTTAGTTCAGGTGTTTTTGTGATTTTATATCGACAAAAACATAACACAACACAGAGCACATAAGTTATTTAAGGTAAAGTCAGGTAAGTGTGTAACCGGAGCAAGTGTGTAGATTGGCTACATTTATTTTTAAAATTAAAATAAGGATGTCCTCTGTTATATTACTAATGTACTAAACTTCATACTAGTTTTACAAATGAAAATTCACATCTGCTAACGTGTAATAACTTAGATATCTTGTAAATTTATCATACCTTATTAAAAAGGCATCAGTATAGGGTAAGGCGGGGTAAGATGACGAATGGGGAAAGATGACAAATTTAGTTTCTCTCACATTTTATCACAGATAGCAGCACGTCCCAGCGTGCATAAAAGTCCCCCAGTGATGAAAATGTTACTCGCTAAATTAAACAAATGCGCGTGCGCGTTGATGCAAATTCTAGTAAAAAGTTCATATACAACGTATTTCATTGTAATTTTTGAGTGTCAAAACGCAGGAAATCAGCATTTTACAGTAAATTTTTCAACTTATTTACTATAGCATTCTGAAAGTACCACTCAATAGCTATTAATTCATAAGAGACCCATATCTTCTACAATCGTTCTGGTTAATAATAAACGTTTTTTTGGCAAAAATGGCGCGAGGGGGAAAGATGACGATTTTTCAACGGGGAAAGATGACGATTAATTTTTCGTCAACTTACCCCTACATGTAAGGACTGAGTCTAAAATCTACATTGTGTAGGTATTTCATGTGACTAAGGTTATATGCCCCCTTATAAGTAATAAATAAATAAGTGTGTTTTCGAATCTAGACGAGAAACAACACTTCAAGCATCAATATGCCGCGAAAATATGTGCGAACCAGTGTCAGGAAAACGTGGGAAAATAAGGACATGCAGGCAGCCACATCAGATGTCGCACGCAAGGTTTCAAGTCTGAATGCTGCAGCAGTAAAATACAAAATACCTGAGCCTACAATAAGGAGATATTTAAAAAAAGAGTTCATCCCTCAGAAGGAGGAGAAATTGAAGTGGAATTCCCCCAAAATTTAGCAAGGTTCAGAAAAACCTTTTCTGCAGCACAAGTTGAAGAGCTCAAGCAATACGTAACTGACATTAACAAACGAGCCTTTCGCCTATCAAGAAAGCAATTCGCTAGTATATGTTTCGATTACAGAAAAAAATGGGGTGAGTCATAGATTTAATGCAGAAAAAAGAAGCGCTGGTGAAGGCTTCCTCAGGGAATTCATGAAAGAATGCGGACTGACTATGAGAAAACCTGAGCCCACATCAGTTGCTCGGCTCATGGCATTTAACCGAGTGAACGTTGGGAACTTTTATGAGTTACTTAGGGATGTCAGGTTGAAATACTTATTCACAGCTGAACAAATCTACAATGTCGATGAGACGGGATTTTCCACTGTTGCAACGAAAACTCCAAAGATTATCAGCCCTGTTGGTGCTCGTCGAGACATTAAAATTTCTTCAGCTGTACGCGGGGTTACGGTTACCTGTGTGTGTGCCATGAGCGCTACTGGAAATTACATTCTTCCTGGTAGGGTCATTTCTTTTAACAGGAATACAGGAGTTCCTGTTAAAAGAAATGACTGAAAGAAGCGTTGGAACAGAAAAAAAAGGAGGAAGAAGAGAAAGAGCTGAAAAGACAGAAAAATTTGACTAAAAAGACAAACAAAAAGAAACCACGACGTCAACTGAACTTCCCTTCATCTTCTGACGACGAGCCATCTCATTCCGTACCTTACATCGACACTGATGATGATATGGATCCGCCGGATTTCGAAGAAGATAAATTGTGCATCATATGCTCGGAAGAAGGAAAAGATGAATTGTGGTATCAGTGCTTTAAATGCTTTAAGTGGGCTCATTCTGAGTGTTTCGGGTGGGATCAGAGAGAGGCCAGTCATAGGCCCTATAAATGCGATTTCTGCACTTAAATACCTCCAACGTCATGTTTCGTTTTAATGTTTCAAAGTTTTATAAAAGCTGTTTTTGTTTTTTTGAAGTTACATATTAATAAAGGTATTTTTTTTAATATTTTTAAATCCCCAGGTTTGTTCCTCATCTCACCTCACCCTGTTCGTCATCTTACCCCAGCTAAGGGGTAAGATGATGAAAATGACATTTCTCGGAAAAGCCCGTGATTCGCTCCTTTGAAGATGAAAGAGGCAATTGAAAAAAAATGTTTGATATAAGCAAGATATGGATCAAGTTCTCATAAAAATTTCAGTGCTTAAATCCATTTAGAATGGCTAGGATAAATTGTAGAAGCTTAACCTCGTCATCTTACCCCGCCTTCCCCTAGTATTACACACTTGGCCGAACTAAAGGATAATGCTATTAATATATAAAATGCGGAACGATTACACACTTGCCCCATTTTGCTGGGTAAGTGTGTAGTATTGACACTGTTTAAAATTTCTTTTTTTTTCTAGTAAACCGTTGATAATTATAAAAGGCGTATCTATTGAAGGCTTACAACTGGGCATATATTACGTACTTCTATATGTAAAATTTATCAAAATGTCTTATTATGTGAACAGCGTTACATTTTCTTCACACTATGCAATTTTTACTACACACTTACCTGACTTTACCTTAAGCGAAGATCGTCGAGTAAAATGTAATGGTTATTTTATGCATAAGCCAACGTATTTCTTACAAAGAAAGGGAAACACAATTTTTATTTTCTTTGTTTGTTTGCCTAAGCAAATGGCTTGTTTTTTTTTTTTACTTAAAACACTATTATGATGTATTTTTCAGAAATAACTCCCTTATTATATTTATTATTTCAATTTCATAGTTTTTACCGTAAGAAAGATATGAATGGTGGTTCATGTTAATTTGAAATACTACAGTTATTAATTTGCGATTTCATCCTAGAATAATACTACACTTTATTACTATAATTAATAAATATTAAATATTCTTGAAACCAATTTTTATTGCGGGGAAGTGCTAAACTGAAGTCGTATGCGACGGTCCTCTACACGTTTCTACTTTCATTGGTCGATCTTCGACGGCCGTCTGCGTCTGACTCACGTGCTTAATGCCGTGATAGTGGGAGGAAATCGCAACGTTCGTTGTATACTTAAATGTGTGTGTGTACGTGTGTGTATATTTATCGGTATTTTTACAGAAAATAAAAGTTCTATAATGTTTAATTTGAGATTTGCAATGGTGGCTCTTTAAGAGGAGCCGCCCTTGGAATAATGAGTGAGAATTAATTTTTGCATCCATGACTGAATGATAAATTTACAATAGTAACTATTTTCCTACCGGTCAGTAGCAACAGCGATTATGTATATTAGTCATATAAAAGCTAAAGTAATTAAAATATAGAACACGTTGGTTGCCTGACCTATATATACCCAAATTATATTAATCTAGTTTGCTCTAATTGCAAGAAATATGAAAATTTGACATTACAACTGATTACTCTCAATTTCTTACCAAGAACAATTGATTTTAATTGAGTAATCGCTGTGTGAATGGCCACTGCAGATGCATACTGTTAAAGCTAAAAACATGTGGGCGATGGCAGCCAAGTGTGGCGGCGAGAAAATCAATAAAATTCAAAGAAACGGACGTACAACGGTTCCGTACAATACGCCACGTGAAATTTCGCTCTCGTAAAACAATCAATATCCTAGGTAAATAAAATATTTACGCAATTAACAGAGTAACGATGACGCTGAAATAACATTTCGCCCATAAATGTGGGAGATATGCCGAAGAAGATACCATTTACTGTCAAATATGTGACCGGTAAGAGAACAATTTCTATTTCATGCCCTTTTAGCCGGATAGAGTTAATAACGTTGCAGTTATTTATTAGATGAAGATCCAAAATATAAAGGCACGGAATTAAATACACACGCACCAACAGTAAAAGGCTGGCAATCGTCGAAAAATTGCGACTATCCCCAAGAGATCGTACTGCAACTGGAAAGAAGATGCACTTTGGACAAAATTCAAATATTAGCCCATCAGTATCTGATACGTAGGTTTTAGTAAACTTATACGTAATATATGAATATAAAATTTATATTTTCTCTGCTTTCCAGCATCAAAAATAGAACTTTTTTCAAGCAACGACGACACAAACATGGTTTCAGATGCTACAAGTATAAATTGGGAATATTTAGGCTACATAACCCTGTCTGATAATCAAAGCACTGGTTTTAAAAGTAGAGAGTTGAAATCTGCAAATGTTCCGAAATGTTTGATTTCGTTTATAAAATTGAAACTGCACAAAAATCATAATAATTCCTATAACATAAATAACCAAGTAAGTGAAAATATCTACTCTACTAAATTTAATTATTATGAAATTTTTGGAAAAACTATGTTTTTCTTTTACAAATAATAAATTTTTGATTTCCGTTTTTCTAGCATTAATTGATTTACTTATAGCTTCTTGAAATTGCATAAAAACCTCCAGTCAAGTACTTATTCCCTTAATATTATCCATCCTGCCCTTTGTTCTGGTTCGGTTGGTGATGCATGATTTTCCTGTGTGTATATATATATATATATATATATATATATATATATATATATATCAAAAAATTATAGCTATTTTATAAAAAAAAGCGTAATTAACTTTAGAAAAACAAATTTATTTTAGGTCAGCTTAATCGCTATTAACGTACTAGGCACCGAACTAGAGAAACGCATTAATTGTCATACCGACTCCAGCATCGCAGAGAAACTCCAACACATATTTAGCGACCCCGAATACTCCTCACCCTACGACGACTTAGCATTCGAAATGTACGTCGATGCGGAAGTTGTAAAAATCATTAAAGACATGGAAATCAAAAAACATTTAGCAGTATTAAGTACCTAATCTCTTCCCGACATTTCTCGGCGACAATACTTTAAGCACTTACATCTTGCAGATGAGCGATTCGAATACGCAAGAAAATTGAAGCAGGCTATGGAATGCCTTCGCGAAGCTGGCGAGAAACTCGGGAAATACGAATTGGAAAAACGACACGCCATAGAAATGGAAGATTATGAAAGAGCCAGACATAAAAAGAACCAGATGGATGAGTACAGGACGTATGTTTACCAGCAACTAGTCGTGGAACAACTCTTGGAGGAAGCAGGTGTACGTAATTTCTAAAATATATTATTGGTTTTTTTAATTTTAACACCTTCGGCATAGATCTGTCCTAAAAATGATGAATGTAATGAAGACGTGGATACAACCCGGACCTTAATGTCACCAACTTCTTTGAAAATCTCCGAGAAAAGAGCGCCTTCACCAAATTTTACAGGATTACAGCAAGGCCAAATTTCCCCTCACCACTTGACCAGACATCATCAAAGTCCAAAAACTGGCTCTCCAGGCACCGGAAGTCCCACGAGCATTCAATCACGTGGATCGTTCAGGAGAAGAAATAAATCAGCGGGTGCTATCGTGAAATTCACACCTTCGAGCCAATATGAGGAAAAGCCGTTACGCGGCTCTGAGACAGTAAGTTTTACATAATTGGTCAAATCCGATTAGTCCACGTTTAATATTTCAGTTCACACAGACGAATGAGTTCTAAGAGAATGTCAAATGGAATACGACACAAAGCAAACATCGAAATTATCCGAAAGGGAAAAGAAGCAAGCCGCACTGCTATAGTGGTATTTGGATCGGATTTGGTTGAAAAATTTACTCGAAACACTACCTTGATAAAGAGGAAGGCTTGAACAGATTGAAGGAAGAACTATAAGCTATGACAACTCAAAGAATGCACACAGCCTAATAAAACTGCAAGAGCCGCAATATTCCTATTGCATAGATCATTAAGGGTAAAGTGTTTTCCGTTTATAGTTTAGCCAATGAAGTTATCCGCTTATTCTTCGTGCAATATGTACCAGGACCGGTAAGATGTAGTAGATATCTGAACAAAAATTGAAATCTCCACAAAATGCCATATTGTTTTATGCTTAGCGTATCGCCTGCAGAGGTTTCAAGAAGCGTTGATAAGTTCTACCCGAAACTACTAACAAAATCTGGAGATACCAGCGCGCGTATTTCATCATATGGCTGTGCATACAATTCTCACAAGGCAGATTGCAACAATGTCAGTTTAACACTATTTTATATCTTCTTTACTGACGCTATTATACTTACCCAAACTTGTTTGTTTCAGAGAATTACATATAATTCCTGTTCATCTAAGTAGACCTGTGAACAGCAGCACTCATCCTCGCCTAGTCTTTAAGCAGAGCTTGAGATGGTGGAACACCTATAATAAACCACGGCATATCTAGTGATAAGGCGAGGGTAGGTATATAAATATCGTTACTTATCCACTTTCTTCTTTAACCGAAACCATTACGCTGCATGACGATCAGTGATTGATCAAGAAGGCGTTAACTTTTATCATTAAGATTTTCTTTTCTTTCTCAATATTAGTGGCCTCACATGTAGAACATTATCAGAATTTGGATCCAGCGGCTTACATCATCCCGCGGAAGCAGTTTAGAAAAGTAGCTGAGAGAATTTTAGTGTTAGTTTTATAAAGTTAATCCCAGATTGGTTAGAAAGCAGTTACCTCCGGACGACGACATAATAGACGGATTTGCTTTATCGACAGTTGTTTCACGAATTCGATAAAATCGATATCCAGGTAAAATCACTTGGTAATTTAGAAGTCGAATTATAAACACAGAACTTTAGGATTTTTTGTGTCACAATATTTGCATTAAAAGTAATCGCATGGCCTGTAGCAAATAGATGTTGCGTACCTTCTTATGATGCGCTTCTGGCAAAAACTACCAATTCTTTTTAGCGAAAAAGGAAATGCTCGACCGAAACCGTGTAATTCAATGTGCTATGGTAATCATCCCGAATTGTATAAGTCCAGAACCAATGAAATAAAAAATGGTATAAACAATGCCAAAGTTCCTCAACTATACCTCATTTGGCCACGATAGTTGCGATCACAGTGAAACGGCGATTACATACTTAATAGAATAACTATACCATAACAAAAAGCGTAAGCGGCACCAATATAGAATGAAACGGGGCAAAAGAAAGTCGAAAACGATGAATGTTAGTTCTGCGAGTGGTTATTTCTAGTCCTAGCAACAATTCACAAAGGGAAGAAGATGAGAAGTATGTTAAAGCCGCAGCACGATTAGCTTGGATTAAGTAACGGTTTTTCTAGCATTGCCTGTTTTGCCAACAATCGGAAACTAGTATTTTAAGCGTTAGCAATTCAATGAATTCCCATTATTGGAGATCTTGCCCCATGCTAGTACGATGTAAAGAATGTAGCCAAGTTGTGGAAGTATCTGCCCTAACAGAACATATGCTTTTGGAATGTGAACAAAGAGAGCAATATACTCAATGTTCGCAATGTACAGAAGCTGTAAAATTGGATGAGTACGAATGTCATAGCGATAAATGTAGAGGTAAATGTCAATTATGTGAAACATTACGCTACTTAAACGCATAATTTATCTCAGAATTAACGGAAGGTTGCAATAGATGTCCATTGTGCCATACAAACATTGAAGATGAAGAAAATTTTTGGAAAAATCATCTGATGGGAGAAAAACCTTGTGTTAAAAACAACAGGATAAAAGGGTCACAAAAACAGGTGAAAATAAAAACTTAGTTTTTGTAATGTACTGGTAAGAATCATACCCCAAATGTAAGCTTTACCTTTTAATATAATTTTTCAGCTTTTCCAAGATCATCCAATCGTGAAAACAAATTATACACTATTTCCACATGCAGAATGACTTTCAATGCATTAAAGGCAATGAATTGTGATTTAGTTTCTTTTGTGGATTCCCTGCCTGGGTTAAATTAAAACATTTTTTCGACATAAATTAACCCATTTTCTGAGTTAAATGAGGAAACTAAAATTACATCAATTTAACTACAAAAAATAAAAAATCATGAATCCTATAATTGAAAAAATGTTGTATATAAATCAAAAATCATCTTGATATTGACTATTGCTTTATTCATTTATTCAAACTTATTACTGAAAAAAGAGTCATAATTTAGTGCAATTTTATTGTGATATATATTAATTTTAAACGTACACTACTCTGTCCTTATACGAAAACCACTTCTCAAATTGTCCATTTTCTAAATCATAATATATACCTGCTGTTACTTTCTGTTTTAATTTTCTGTAATGTTATTATAATTTTGTTATAAAGCACTATTTATATTTGGAGATATTGAAATAAATAAACACAACAAAAGTTAAAACTTTTGTCGTTTGATTTTAATAAATTAGGTGTTTAACCATGACAGATTTAAGTTCAAGGAAATTTGAGATCTCATGAGGCCATCAATTAAAATCTTCCAATCACTAGTCCTTATATACAAAATCAATTCTATTTTAAAGTGCTTGCACAATAATAGTTGGTTTTATCGCTAGAGATACTATAGTTTTGCGGATGTATGAGCAGTTTTGTGGATCAGGACGAACAAAGGCCCCACCAATGCCACCCAATGCGAATACTCGAACGAGTTTCTGAACCGCCCGTGACACACTATTTTCAGCGATATATCTTAATTTTTTTGAAAATAAGAAAAAAAGTAGATCTCATCGAGAGCCCGAATCCGAAGATAGTGTCGTCAACCTTCCAATGTCGTTTTTTGCTGGTTAGACCGAAAAATGGTGTTTCAGCGACGACTTAATTTTCGAAGTAATGCAAAATCAAGTTTTCTGGACAGAGCACAAAAAGTATTCATACATATTATATAGGTGTGCTCTAAACAGACAAAATAAAATATTAAACATAATACTTATAATTTATAAAGGTACGCTTGGAAGTACATCATAAATTTTCTACTAAATATTTTAAAGCCCAAACAAATAAATTAACAAAAAAATAAAAAAATACTCATCCATTCAGATCATACTCTACCTGCCAATGTATAAAATTCAAATAGCCTGTTTTCGCTACCAAACTAAATATTGACATGTGCTTAATATTTTCTTACATATTGGGTTTGTGAAACAATAGTAGGGCCAACCGAAAATCATTTTTCACAGTGAAAAATGTTTCAAGTTCATTTAAATTAAAATTTATAATCACACACTAACCCGCTGATCATTGGTAGTGATTACTGTAACGAGCGCCACCTTTTCAACTGGCGGTTTACGATAGGCTTCCCTAGATGGCGCTGCATAGCGGAAGAAGAACATACCTACGACGAATAACAGAGGGCAGCACCGGGTCGAAGATTCGAGAATATTCTCCAGATCTTCGAGAGACGTTTCTAGAAGGCCCCCGAACATCTGGACGTTCGCGCCGCTATAAATAACGCGTCGGGTTGGCCAGGAGGCAGTCAATCGATACGAGTTCGATAGTGCGGTCGCGTTTGAATTAGTACATGTAATATAAATATCGTTTACATAAATAAAGACATTAGTGGTTAAGTGATATAGTTAATAAGCATTTTTAATAGATTTTAATTACCGTAATAGTGTTAATAGAATAAGTGAATTTAAATATATCGCCGTGTGTTTTTCTAAAACCCCGACCAACGTTTTAAGAACCGAAAAACGCTAACAATTGGTGTCAGGTGTGGGGTATTTGGCGATATATTAGTGGACTAATAGTGTTTAATTAGAAACAATGGCCGGCGAAATACTGTAAATTAGTGGACTTGAAGTGGTAGATCTCAAACGGAATTAGAAAGAAGGGATGAAGATACGAGTGGAAGGAAGGCCGAGCTTCAGTCGAGATTACGAAGAGCAATAGAAGCAGCTGGTGAAGATCCTGAGACATATTTGTTTGAAGTGTCTGGTGGTAATGCGAACTTCTAAAAGAACTTACGGAAAATTCTCGCAATTTAGAGAGAAAGTTCTAGAAAAATTGAAACCTGGACGAGAAGATATAAGAAAATTCTAGAAAACTAGAAGAGAAAGTCTAGAAAAAATTGAAAACATGGACGAGAAGAATATAGAAAATTCTAGAAAACTGGAAGAGAAAGTTCTAGAAAAAATTGAAAACATGGACGAGAAGAATATAGAAATTCTAGAAAATTGGAGAAAAAAATTATAGAAAATTCTCTTAATGTCAAACAAGAATTAATGACAGAATCGACGAAAAATCTAGAATTGATTGAAGAATTGGACGATCGCATGAAGTGCTAGAAGAACAAATTCATTCTGGAACCACACACGAAACCGGAAGAACCTGAAATTCTACCAATACGGGAAGCACTCAGATGAACCAGAAATTCAGTGCCCATCTGTACGGTTCAAAAATAAATGTGACCTGCCACATTCGACGGAAGACTCCCTTGGAAGACTATTTGACGCTGCTGGATACCACAGCTACGGTATATGGCTGGACGGAAGCTACCAAAGCAGCCATGTTATCAGTAGCTCTGCGCGGCGATGCTTTGAAGGTACTCCCAGGTTATTCCTTCGACGGAGCGACAAAATTACCAAACGCTACTTAATCAATTGGAGATGCGTTTCGGTAACAAACATCTGCAGCAAGTATATCGCTCGCAGTTGAAAAATCGCTGTCAGAGGTCGAACGAGACTCTACAGGAGTATGAAGCTGACGTCGTTCGTCTAATTAAGAGTGCGTACCCAACGGTACCGGAAGATGTGTGCGAGAGTCTCGCTGTGGAAAAATTCCTGGATGGCCTGCTCGATAAGGATACTCAACAGGCAGTAAAGCTCGCTCGGCCGCAAACGTTGAACCAGGCTTTAGCTCAAGCACTAGATTTTGAAGCCGTGAAGCAATCGGTCAAAGGACCTGCTCGCGTCGTGTTCTAGGGAGTCACGAGGAAGAAGAAGCCATTAGAAGGAATTATGACGAAATTAGATGAAATGATGACGAAAAAGGTGACGGAATTGATGACGAAAAGGGAATCCGTGCAAACTAGGCAACCAGGAAGACTATGCTGAGATTGTGGAAGGATGGGGCACGTACGTAGTCGGTGTCCCGATCCACGAAAACCAAAGCCGACGGAAAACTAAAATGGGCCGACGGAAGGGGCGATCGTCGACCTATGTAGCTGATGCCCCAGTAACACCAGTGATTGTTGCTTCAGTGGGATGTAGACCAGCAGCCTCGTCGTGTATGGGCATGTAAATGGGAAACTGAGAGATTTACTGCTAGATACTGGTGCAACAATGACAATTCTTCGGCCGGAAGCAGTGGGAAGGAAGAACCGGATATATCCAACCGGTGGACGCTACGTACGGCAACTGGGCAATCAGTCAACGTGCTGGGGGAGACGACGGCCCACTTCCGTATTGGTGATACTGCATGCCAGTATCGTGTATAGTTTGCAGAGATAGAACAGGACGTAATCCTCGGAATGGACATAATGACAGAATTGGTTTCAACTGACTTGCAAGCAGGAGTGTTTGAAGGTTGGCAAAGAAGAAGTTATTCTCAACCACAGCCAGAATATGTCGGCCTGCGTGGTATTGGCAGAAGAAGTAACTGTGGCGAGCCGCAGTGAAACCATTGTGGAAGCGAGCGTAAGTGGAGACATCCCCAAGGGCAAGTTTTAATGCTGGAACCAGGAGCGATTAGCGTTCAAGGTCGTGAATACTGGTCGCTAAGGCAGTGATACAAGCTGCGAGAAAAACTGCCCGTCCGACTGATGAACGTCAATAGTTATCCAGTAAAGCTGAAGAAGGCGTACCTTTGGAAGTTGTGCTAGTGTGTCGTCGATTGTCAACAAAGAGGATGGCGTAACAACAACTCCCAATCCGCTTCCTAGATGGTTAAATAACTTCATTGACTTGTCTTGCAAGGATTTGACAACACAACAACGCCATACCGTGAAACACTGCTTGACGCTACCAAGATCTTTCCAAGCAGGAAGACCGGAACACGAGGGGCAGGACTAATGTTGTACGACATCGAATAGGACACTGGAGATGCCCAGCCGATCCGCCAGCCCCCAGAAGATTGCCATTGGCGAAACGAGCCGAAGCAGAACAAATTATACAGGATATGGAGCGGGATGGAGTAATTGAACCATCGAACAGTCCATGGCTTCTCCAGTGGTACTGGTGAAGAAGAAGGATGGTTCAACTAGGTTCTGCGTGGATTATCGACACACTAAATAACGTAACAAAAAAGGACAGTTATCCTTTGCCCAGAATCGATGACACTTTGGTACCCTAGGTGGGTGTAAGGTATTTTCGAACCCTTGACCTGAAGAGTGGTTATTGGCAGGTCGAAGTAGAGGCAAAGGATAAGGAGAAGACGGCGTTTACGATCGGGACAGGATTGTGGCAATTTAACGTCATGCCATTTGGGTATGTAATGCTCCCGCGACGTTTGAAAGATTGATGGAAAACGTACTGAGAGGACTATCCTGGGAAACTTGCTTGGTATACCTCGACGATATAATTGTCTTAGGAAAATCTTTTGAGGACATTTGAAAACTTGGAGCAAGTATTTCAGCGATTGAAAGGAGCGAATTTGAAGCTTAACCCCAAAAAGTGCAACCTGTTCCGGAAGCAAGTGCACTACCTCGCCACGTAGTATCAGAGGATGGAGTGTCGGTTGATCCAGGGAAGATAGAAGCGGTCAAGTCTTGGCCGGCTCCGAAGGACAAGCATGAAATAAGAATTTCTTGGGCTATGCACTTATTACCGACGATTCGTTCCTGGATTTGCTACATCGCCAAGCCTCTCACGAGACTAACTGAAGAGGGCGAGACTACGTCTGGGAGAAGAGGCTGCCAGGATGCCTTTGAAGAATTGAAACAGATGCTGACCACTGCGCCCATCTTGTGCTATCCACAGGCTGAAGGAAAATTCATTTTGGATACTGATGCCAGCAACGTGGGCATCGGAGGCGTGTTGTCCCAAGTTCAGATGGCCACGAAAAAGTGCTCGGTTACTTCAGCAAAGTGCTGTCGAAACCGGAACGCAACTATTGTGTGACCAGGAGAGAGCTTTGGCCGTAGTTAAGTCTATAGAGCACTTTCATAAAATATCTCTATGGCAGGAAGTTCTTGTAAGAACCGACCATGCGGCATTGATGTGGTTGTACGCTTCAAGAATCCGGAAGGGCAGGTTGCCAGATGGATAGAGCGTCTTGAAGAGTATGACTTTGATTCGGAACATCGGCCTGGAACCAGTCATCGAAACGCTGAACGCACTATCGAGGAGACCCTGTTCCAAGGATTGTACGCACTGCTGTCGTGCCGAAGAGAAAATGGAAGCAACCTGCTTGAGGACTACTGTCAAGATGATAGATGGACTGAAGACCAATCCGAGCTGACCAGGAGTCTGACGAAGTTTGAAGCGTGTGATGGAGTGGAAATGCAAGAAAGCGCGGCTAACTGGGAAACGGTAGCACCATATTCGCGAGAGCTAAAATCGTATTGGGCTCAGTGGGGCTCTTTGGTAATGGAAAATGGTCTTCTCAGACGAGTGTTAGAAGACGAAGCTGGGACCAATAGCAGACTTCAGATTGTGGTTCCGAAAGCAAGAATTCCGAAGTTTTAAAACTTCTTCATGATGGAACATCGGGAGGGCATCTTGGAGTCCGGAAGACTATAGAGAAGGTCAGAGAGCGATTCTATTGGGTTAATTGCAAGAATGACGTGAAAGACTGTGCCGGAGATGTACAACTTTGCGCCGCTGCCAATGGACCTTCCCAAAGGAAGAGGGGCCCTATAGGCAATACAACGGTTGGCAGTCCTTTTGAAAGGATTGCGATTGATGTTTGCCGGACCATTTCCCACGACGGAATTTGGAAATAAATACATCTTGGTTGCAGTGGACTACTTCAGCAAATGGGTGGAAGCTTACGCATTACCAAATCAGGAAGCTGTAACCGTTGCTGAGACTTTAGTTAAAGAACTTTTCAGTCGGTTTGGTGTGCCGCTTGAACTTCACTCCGACCAGGGACGGAATTTTGAATCAGGCAGTGTTTCAAGAGATGTGCAAAATATTGGGTATTCGCAAGACCCGAACAAACTGCCTTGCACCCGCAATCAGATGGCATGGTGAGCGCATGAACAGGACAGTTATCAAGTATCTATCAAAGTTGTCGCAGACCACCAGCGAGATTGGGACCAACAACTACATCTATTCTTGCTGGCGTATAGAGCATCGGTCCACGAAACCACTGGCCAAAGTCCATCTAGTGTTCTTTTTGACGAGAACTGCGCTTTACCATGCGATCTTAAGTTCGGCTTTAAACCGAATGAAGAAGTAGTTGGAGATGACTATGTTTCGAACTTGCGGAGGCGAATGGATGATATTCACGATCGGGTGAGGCGAATATCCATGAAGCAAGCGACCGCATGAAGGAACCACTACGACATCAGAGCAAATGAAGGCGGATATCAGTCTGGAGACCTGGTCTGGCTGTTCAATCCTCAGCGACGTCGAGGCTTCTCACCTAAGCTGCAACGATCGTTGATGGGCTTACGAAGTGATAAAGCGAATTAATGACGTCATCATCGCATCAGAAAGAAACCCAATGGTAAAGCAAGAGTGGTGCATTTTAATCGCCTAGCTCCTTATCTTGGGACAATCAAGAGACGAGCAGATGGTCCGAGTTTGTAGACTCCCGCAAGAAGAACTCAGCTATGAGGAGTTTATGGACAAGTATGGAATGGCCGCAAAGTGCGTCATGATGTAACAACGGAGATTCAGGAGGATTTGTTTTTGGCTCCTGAAGGGTGCGCGTTAGCACATTGCGTTGCCCAAGATTTAAGAATGGGCAAGGGGATAGCTACCGTATTCAAGAAGAAATTTGGTGGTGTCCAAGATCTCCGAAGCCTGAACCCTGAGGTGGGCAAGGCTCTGCACTTGCCAGGAAAGAAACGGCCTTTATTCTACTTGGTGACCAAAGAAGCCTCAGTTGGCAAGCCAACCTACCGGACGATGTGGGACAGCCTGATAAGTTTAAGAGAGCAGCTGTTGGAGCTGAGATCAATAAGATCAGGGTGCCAAAATAGGCTGTGGATTGATGGCTTGGACTGGAGGGTCGTAAGGAACATGCTCGAAGAAATTTTCCGATATACTGGAATAGAGTTCTAGTATGCAGCTACAACCCGCGGTCAGCAGAAGGGAGGCGACGAACGGTAGCGTGCTATTTCTTCCGGACCTCGTCGTGTAAGAATGGAGAGAACTGTTCGTATCTTCATGGAGGTGATAGTTCCTGTTCCGGGACGGAACAGATCTAAGGAGGGAGCAGTGTAACGAGCGCCAACTTTTCAACTGGCCGGTTCCGATAGGCGTCCCTAGATGGCGCTGGCATAGCGGAAGAAGAACTACCTACGACGAATAACAGAGGCAGCACCGGGTCGAAGATTCGAGACATATTCTCCAGAATCTTCGAGGACGTTCTAGAAGCCCTCGAACAATCTGGACGTTCGCGCCAGCTATAAATAACGCGTCGGGTTGGCCAGGAGGCAGTCAATCGATACGAGTTCGATAGTGCGGTCGCGTTTGAATTAGTACATGTAATATAAAATATCGTTACATAAATAAAGACATTAGTGGTTAAGTGATATGTTAATAAGCATTTTTAATAGATTTTAATTACCGTAATAGTGTTAATAGAATAAGTGAATTTAAATATATCGCCTGTGTGTTTTTCTAAAACCCCGACAACGTTTTAAGAACCGAAAAACGCTACAATACGTATGCGTGAAACTGTCAAATTGCATTTGTCCAGATCTACTTTTTCTTTCTTTTTTGTTTTTTTTTCAGTCATTTAATAAAAAAGAAGCTTATATATATAAGGAAGTAATACTACTTTGAACATATATCAAAACTGTTTTTATATTAGTATCTAGTACTAGACCCACATAGCACAAAATATCTGCCATACATCCATTAGATATGCTTCATGGATATCCAGAACCTTCATTGGACGTCATAGACATTCTATGGATGTCTCATACATCTGCAAATGTCCACCTATTAGATATCTAAATAGTACATCTAATGGATATACATTTACTTGATAATCCGCAGAACACAAAATGTCTACCATACAACCGTTAGGTATTATTCATGGATATCCATAATCTCCATTAAACGTTGCAGGCATTTCTATGGATGCCCTTACATCTTCAAATGTCCGCCTATTAGTTATCCAAGTACTACATCTAATGATGGATATGCTATGTAACACATCTAATATTCACGATCATGTGAACCAATCAGACAACGCATTCCAGTTCGCGAGAACTCTAATCTGTTTTCTAATTGGTTCACGTGATCACGAACCGTTCACGAACTGCATGTTGGAACAGACCTATCGTATGCGTTACATCTAGTGGATATGTTATGTAAATATTCATTAGATATATCATGTTTTAGTGATTGGAACATCCAGTGGATATCTGTCGGACGAAATGTGCTGTGTGGGACAAGGATCAAATTATCATTTTCTCACACAGAGTGAACATGCGAGTAATTATTTATGATTATTCAAAGTTTATAATTATTGAAAGATATATAGTTATTTAAAAAGTTACATCACCATGATTATCCATTTTTGATTAAGTATTTACATTACCCATTTTGGTAAAATTTGAACTTCGATGCAAAGAAAAAAAATTCTCTCTAATAATAGAATGGTTTCAAAGTTTTCTTTTTACGCCATCATTGGCACTGGTATACTCCCGACTATAATTGTGTA
Source organism: Protaetia brevitarsis (assembly GCA_004143645.1). NCBI lineage: Eukaryota > Metazoa > Arthropoda > Insecta > Coleoptera > Scarabaeidae > Protaetia > Protaetia brevitarsis. The sequence goes on along the minus strand of RXPK01000280.1, from coordinate 1,534,960 downwards.
AGAAATGTATTCATCCACATCATAAGAACAACTAAGAATGAGCGTTTCTACCCCATATTCCAATGTAGCCTTTGTAGCTCGAACCACAAAATAGCCGCAGATAAGCATTCGCGTCAAGAACTTAACGTATTTTTATTTTAAAATATCTTCTAAATTTGTCTACATTAATTTTTTTTTGTGGGTATTATTTTAGATAATAATAAACGAAGTAATAAAATTACTGCCAGCTGAAACTAAACTGATTCAAAACTTTGCAAAATTAATATAAAAAAAGAACGGAGAAGGAAGGGAGAGTTGGCGGGAGATTGGCCTCACCACTGAATATTGTCACGGGCCGCCACTGCATTTCAGTAACTGTTTCCCCTACCCAAATGGCAACTGCTTCGTTGTATGTTATTGATGTAGCGTTGCATTTTTGGGACGAATTGTCTACAGTTCCCAAAACCACTTGGGAGCTGTTACGTGCTCTGAACGCACCCACAAATTCTATGATTGATTGAAATCGGCATAAATCACTAACTACGAAATCTGAATTTAAAATAAATAATAGTTTTTTTTATGTAATGAGAAATACTTTTCACTAACCAATACCACCAATAAGCAATAGATGGCGCCAGGTTTTAGTACATTTAGTAAATGTAGAAAAGCTTAGTATAATAATGATAAAAAAAGCAAATACACAATCAGGAAATTTCTTATTGCAATATTCAAATTAACAAAAAAAAAATGGGAATTTGAATTTGTTTATGAAGGTTTTGTTATTTTATAAAATCAAATATTATTCTTTACAACTGATAGAACATTTATATTGTAAAGTTATTTATAAAAATAATGAAATAATAAATTGAAAAATACTTTTATTCTATGTACTAAAATTGTCTTTTTCGAATTTGATGTTACAATAAAGCTATAGATAGGCTCGAGGAAACGTTTATGAGTTATTCATAATATTAACGCCCTAATAGTGCATTATTAACAGCTATATAGAACGGCTTTTACCAGTATACTTTAAAGTAAAAATAATTAATGTAATCATCAGAAAAAAGCAATAAAGAACTCGTTCATAAGGCCTTCCTTATATTCGTGTTTTAAAAACTCGGGGATATAATAAACTCTTACTATGCTGATTGTTTATAATAAAAATATCTACTGACATTTCCAACGTGTATTATGAAAATCTAAAACAGATATCTTATTTTACCAATGTTAGGATGACACTAGTGGCGGTTCGTGACAATATTGAGTGGTGGGCCCAATCTCCGACCAACTAATGCCTTGTTCTTTTACACTACCACTATTATGATGTATTTTTCAGGAATGCCCCCCTGAAAATATTTATTATTTCAGTTTCATAATTTTACTGTAGAAAGATATGAATGGTAGTTATTTTGAAATACTATAGTTATTAATTTGCGTGCGATGTCATCCAAGAAGAATGCTACACTTTATTACTATAATCAATAAATATGAAATAGTCTTAAACCAATTTTTATTGCGGGGAAGTGTCTAACGGAAGTCCATATGCGACGGCCCTCTACATATATTACTACACTCAATAGCCGATCTTCGACAGCCGTCTGACTCACACGCTTACCTACCGTGATAGTGGGAGACCCTTCCCTCACAGTGCCGAGCACTGGCCTATACTGATGACGCATGACTCGGTCAACCCCCCCCCCCTGGCAGTGGGCCAAGATACGACTGGCCCCACTTCAATGTAATTTTGGCGCCCTTCTCCAGCTAGCTCCGCGCGGAGATTCACAAACGTCTGAAATCGGTGCCAATCTAAAGTGGCTCCAATTCGCCACTTGTCTGCATAAATAGCTACAAAGAGTGCTTCGTCGCATCATAATCGTGGAAATCGTTCGTTCTGTACTTAAATGTGTGTCCGTGTATTTTTACCATAACATATTTTTTATTAACTTTTGTATAAAGATAGTTTTCTACTTGGTGACGCAACCTACACTTAATTTATTTTTAATGTCAAACTCAATTTTGCGAGTAACAATGCTGCGGTTTTAATTATTCTTTTTCTTCATATTTATATAAATTAGAAAAAATCAAGATTAAAAATGAAAGGAATATATTTATAAAATAACTAAAACACTACATAATAAATATTTATTAGGTTTCATCCTTGTTATTTTTTCTTTATCATTCATTAGCTTCAATTTCCGCGTTGTCAACGTTTTCTTTCTTAAATTTATTAACGTCTAAAAAAAAAAAACATATGTGCGAAGTTAGTATAGTATATTATATTCCAGAATGAGGCAGAAAAGAATAATTGGCACTCACCATACTTTGAAACGTCTCCTCCTAAAAGTCTTAGAAAATGAATAGTACTATGTTGTGACATATATGACCTTAAGGATGTAGTACCCCTCCAACCGCTTATGTGCAAAATTAATGGTTCACCATTAGGATTATCTTCCTTATATATCAAAACACAGCTTCCAGGAGCTAGAAAAAGCACATATATATATTCTTTAAATTTAGCAATTCTATAAATAATTAAGATAAGAAATTTATTGCATAAAAAAATTATAAACTCTACCTAAATTGTCAACTTGTTTTTGAATGTCTTCAGATAATGTTGAAATTGGTGGCGACTGTTCTGGTTTATCGTTCATTAATAAAGTCATTAAGTCATCTTTAGGAATAAAAACTTTTCTTTGAGGTCCTATATTAGTGAATATGCTTTCTAAACCATCATGTGCAATCCTATTAAGAAAAATATAGTTATTGATGATAAAAATAGAATTGTTACTTTACCAAGCAACTAACTTAAATAGCAATTATATATACCTAAAGGCACATTCCTTCATATTCCTGTTGTCTGACCTTACAAAAGTTTTCACTCCGGTATTAATAAACTTTATTGTACTTTGATTATTAATTACCAAATCCCTGACAGCAGGAGATGTCATATAGATATTCTTCTTTTACCAATTGTGCATCTAACTAAGAGACATGTTGGGTCAAAATCGTCAGAAATGTTATAGAAATTCTTAATGCTAGGCCAAACTTCTTCCTTGTCAGTAAAGAATATAAATGGATCTTCCTTATAAACCATTTTTCTTCTACGCTTTCTTTGGTTTTGGGGCAGACTATCTTCATTTACTCTTTTTTTGCCAATTTCCTCTACAATTGTTTCAGTTTCTGCGTTTTCATTCTCCACAGATTCTGAATTTATTTTAAATGATTTTTCTTTCGCATTTAATACTTTCAATTTTTCCAATACAGCGACAAAAAACGCACCTGTATTCTGATGATGTGGTAGAATACGTATACTGTAATTTTTATGATTTTAAAAATAAAATGAATAGAAAATAAGTATTGATTGTTTACTTACCATTTTTGCAAATTGTATTTCTCTCTATCCTTTAGATTTGGCGGAAACATTTGTGGCCTAATGGTTGTCTTCCATTTTTCATCTACCTCCTCAAATGTCTCATAAAATTCCAAATTTCTTGAGCCAACTTTCCATGTTTCCAAACCTACATTATTAATTAAAAATTGACTTGGCAAGAAATGTATTTAATTTATACTATTACCAGGTGAGTATTTCAGACCAGGTAGTAAATGTGAAACATCCACAAGTTGTAAAGCTTGATCAGTTTCTGATAATAATCTATGAATGACAGCTTCATTTTCTATTGGATTTAAAGAGCATGTTGAATACACTAATCGACCACCTACAGCCAACAATTCTACACCTCTTCTTAGAATTCGAGATTGTATACTGCAAAAACTTTTACAATAAATATAAAACAACTTTATATTTTAATTAACAACTGACCCATGCAAATTAATACCATTTGCTGGTGTCCATTTCATCCATATATCTGGATTTTTTCTCAAAGTTCCGTCACCAGAACAAGGAACATCACAGAGTATTCTATCAAATTGGACCTATCAAACACAATATTTCCATATTTATTCTTTGTGTTGACTAATTTGTAAGCAACATGAATAGGATTACCTGTTCTGTTGAACCATCTGGCAATGTAGCAGATAGATTTGGTAAAACAGCACTATCATGATTAATTATTGCAATACATGGTGAATTTAGACGTTTTGCCTGATGTACCAACATATAGCAACGTTTGTTATCAACATCATTAGCAATTACATATCCAGATGGTACTGGTTCATCTTCTGCATGTAATAATTCTAACAATTGAGCTGTTTTTGATCCTGGTGCAGCACACATATCTAAAATCTATATTTCTATATAAAAATATTCTTTTACAAAAGCTACACATACCTTATGGTGTGATTTAATATCTAGTACTAAAGGAGGAATCATACTGACAGTTTCTTGTCTCGATATTGTGCCATGTTCTGTTTCTGATATTAAAAAATTGTGCAATTTATAATAAGCTTCATTACTTCGAATATCTTTTCTGGTTAAATTCATTTGCCATGCTAAATTATCAGGATACCTAAAATTGTTGAACGGTTATATATACACCAATGGCATTTAGCAATTTTACCAAGGTAAAGGAAAGATACTAGGCTGTTGTTTTTGGTTTGTAGTTGCATTTTCTGAAAGGCAATCGTTAATAAATAATTTCTTAACAATATCCAACATCTTTCTTGCTTCGCATTTTGATCCTGTTATGCGAAATGTGGAAGGTAAATCAGACCTTAATGCCCGAATAAATTCATCCCATTCTTCAGAATTACAAATTCTTTGCGTCTAAAATTTATACTGTCAATATTCAATTTAAGTAAAATAAACATTTTTTTTCTTACTTTATAATAGGAAATTAGTTTTTCGTTTTCTTTGATTATATCATTATAAGGCTTTCTTTCTCCTGTTCCTGACTATACACGAAAAGTAAAAAGTCAATTAACACAAAATTTAGGTTAAGTTTATATTTACTTGAGCTTTGTGATGTGAATTTTCGGTTTTCTAAAACCAGCGTTTCTTCTTCCCATTTTTG